>JAZDUH010000342.1:4082500-4595000 GCA_036419115.1 Scarus forsteni
AGGCTGTCAAGATACAAAAACTGCAAACTTTGTGACGATATAGGTCAAAATCAATCGATATCGACATTTTTCCTGATGCAAATTGCACCCTATATAGAAGCACATGCACCGTGCATAAAATGTCTGGATTGCAATGATAAAAAATGCCAGAAAATTCACAAAACAGTCGAAATACCACTTAAAACACGTTTAATTTGTTGGTACAAATGTTTTGTGTGCATGTAAAGTTTGTCACCACTACTGTGCATTCTAATAGGGCTGGGCAGTATGTTGATTTATTCCAATTATTTTCTGCAGAAGATTTAAAAATGAAAAATCCACGTACTTTTACTCCAACCGTAAGTTGTTGCCATGTTTGGAAATCTAAATACTTAAAATGTACAGTTTTCTTGATGGTAGACTTTTTCAGGATATGCACAAGCACATGTTGAGGCTTGTATTTGTTCTTTTTATGAGATTATATTTTGATGTTAATGTGCTGTGCAAGTAGCTCAGCCTTTAGTGTTCATGTAGACAAGCTGGCCTAAGTTTGAACTACACAATTAACATGTATTGCATTTTTAAAGCATACATTTAACTGTAAGACAGAAAGTTGGTTTAGATTAAGAACATATATTAACAAAAAAAAAGACAAAACCTGATTCATATCATTTTGTGTCATTTGGAGTGTGTGCTTTTTGAGAGGGAAAATATTGATTAAAGTAAAAAAAATCAGGTTTTGTGGACATAAATTGGCTATTTCAGTATTGATTTTAGGGGTGTGTCACAATACATGAGCTATGATACACATTTAAGGGAATATCAGGATGTTGTAAATATGATTCAAATTTATTTTCACTAAAAGTGGTTTTTAAACATATTTTATAGTATTGAGAACCCATTGTATTATATGTATAAAACACAGTTTCTCGTCAGTATTATAAACATAAAGTAGGGATGCACTGTATTGGATTTTTGTTGATATTTTATATGATACTTTTTTGCGCGTTATTGCCAACACCAATAGTTTTGCCAAGAGCAGAAAGTCTTTATTTTAGAAACTGACTTGTTGCTGTCAGTTTGACAGTTTTAAGTCTAAGGAAAATCTGTAAAACAAAAATCAAACAATTCCCCTTTGGAAAAAATGAACCTTGATTTTTACATGCACTCATGCTGTGATTATAAAGTGAAGAAACAAGGTACATTTGTGATATTGCTGCCGATAAAATCTGCAAAATTGGCTGTGAATATCAGCAAAATGCCAAAATCAGCCAATACTGATTTCAGCACTGAATACTGTCTTTCCCTTACTTAAAGCATGACCTTCTGCAACATTAATAAACTTAACTGACAAAAGTAAATGTGATAATTTAACAGCGATGGAGAGACGAGTGTCTTATTGTCACTGCCGACCAAAGGCTGGAGTTGTTGGTGTTTGTTCTGATTCTTGGAGTGGTGCTTTGGCCTTGATGTGTTTTTGATTCTCCTTCATACTGTGATGCAGAAGTTTGCCATTAATTTCTGCCCCCATTGTTTCTCGCAGACATGGACTTTAAGAGGCGTAACGGTGGCCCTTTCCCGGGCGGGGCCTCCCAGGCGAAGAGGGGTAAACCAGGGGCAGAATGGGAGGACAGCCCGTCTCAGTTTGAAGAGGAGCTGCTGATGTTTGATGAAGCAGACATGGAGGCTGAGGACATGGAGGGGCAGGCAGGTCATGATGTTATCCCTGTAGGTGAGTATGACACCGAGCATAACTAACATTACTCTCTGTAAAGAAGAGAATATGTCCTTTTTCAAATGTGTCGGGAATTTACTGGTTTATTAGGTTTGCTAAGTTTATGTGGTGACGTCATAACACTTTGTATATTTAATCAGGTGTCTTCAGAAGTTTAATTAATGAAAAACAGTCACATTTTAATGTCAGCACAAGCCTTCTTAACACCTGTTTGAACATCCTGCTGCTCTTTTTCAGGCGACCTCTTCTCTGCAGACCTCAACCCACGGTGGCGGCGACCTCAAGCGCCTTTTCTGAACCCATCATCTGAAACGTTGGTGTTTCAGCAGATTGAGCTTGACTATTATTTAGGTAATTGTATTTTTATTTAAAGCTCATAACCTCAAAGGGGTGATGCTTAATTTACAAATTACATCCAGCCAAATCACCTGTTATTTTAAAGAGGTCAGAACATATCTGCCTCCTTAAATTTGATTTCAGTCATTAGTAAGAATCAATCAAAGTTGTCATAAATGTTTTTGTCTTGCAGGTTCGTCTGTCGCCGGCATGCCTGGACAGTCTCAGGGAAAAGTCCCGATCATTCGGATGTTTGGAGTGACAGACAGCGGAAACAGTGTGTGTTGTCACGTCCATGGTTTTGCACCTTACTTCTACGTCCCTGCTCCAAATGGTGAGTGTATTTGTCATTAGTGTCTTAAAATTGAATTTCTGAAAGATCCATCAGCGGGTCACAGGAGCGAGTAATTAAAGCAGCTTAAAGCACTCTCTGCCATTTCTTCTGTGGACTCTCTCCTTTCTGTCCCCCTCTTTTCTCTTCCTTCATGATTTTACAAGCCGCGCGGAGGTAGCAGGCGCGTTGTGCCACAGAAATGAGCGTCCGTGTCAAACAACGTACACTTTATAGTAGTCCAGATATATTTTATATGGATAATTATATATTAAACGAGGCTTCAAGACACACAATTTGCCTCAAAGATATTTTGTAATCGAATATTCGCGATTATTTGAGGAATCGTTTCAGCTCTAATTATAATTGTTATGAATTGGCGCTACACAAACAAAGATTGATTATATATATTATATTATATATAATACATGTTTTGTCGTAATGAGAAAGGAAAAAGAAATCAGAGAGACCGAAAAGGTGCTTGAAGTATCTGTTATGAAGGTTTTCTTAGTATTTTTTCTTATTTTTTTTCTATTGGGTATAGGGATGGGGATCAAAAACAAATTCCAGTTGGGAATCTTTAATAGCTCCATCAAATAATCGATATCATGAGTCTTTTTGCTAATCAACTCCCTTATCCATTCCTTCAACTGACAGGCTTCAGAAGTGTCAGAATTGTGGCTTAATGTTTTACAAAAGGCGCCTACTGAACAATCTTAAGTGAGTGGAAACACCAGCAGCTTGCAGAAGCAGTTAATTATGCTGTGATGTGTGTCTGACATTGTTGACACTGAAAATCTACAGGCTGACATTTGCGAAGAGGGAAAATGTGCAGTAAGTAATATCAGTAAGGGAGTCGAATTGGATCGATTAGCAGGATTGTTAGTAGAATTGGTATCGATGAAATCTTATCAATTCCCATTCCTAACTGGACAGAGCTTTTTATGTTATTGTGCTCGGCTTTGGTAGTGATGCATTTTTAATCTTTATATTTTCATTATTGCTTTGTGTTATTTTTTGTCTGTTACCTGTTAAATGTGCAGCGACCTGTCTTCACCTGGGCATGAGTGTAAAAGAGATTCTTGATAATAATGAGGTTCTTAAACTAATTCTGCACTTTTTCCCCATGTTCTGTTTTCTTTAAAGGTTTTACCTCGGCTGATTTGGGTGAATTCAAGAGAGAGTTAAACAACGTGGTCCTGAAGGACATGAGATCCAATAAAGACAACATCTCTGTCACAGTGCTGGCCGTGGACATCACCCGCAAAGAGAGTGAGTGCATCCTGGTTATTCATCGATCGTGTCTGTAAAGATATTTGAAACACTTTTAAGAAGTCATTGTGAATCCTTGTCGCAGTACCCGAACTGACAGGCTGTCAAGATACCAAAACTGCAAACTTTGTGACAAAATAAGTCCAAATCAATGGATATAGACATTTTTCCTGATGTAGATTGCACCCTAAATAGAAGCACAGGTACCGTAGATTAAATATTTCATGATTGCAATGATAAAAAAATGCCAGAAAATTCATAATACAGTCCAGTAGCACTTAAAACTAAGGGTGTTCCAATCTGATATCAGATATCAGTCCGATATCAGCAAAAAAAACAAATATTGGATTATATCAGCCTGCATTCAAAATATCTAACACTCTGATTCAAGTCGTCTATTCATATTTATTTTTATTTGTTTATTTTATTTTGAGGTTACTTTTCAGGGTCCTCAAATTTATTTTTCATTTATTCTATTTAATCGTGTATATTCTCATGTTTAAGGTTTAAATTTATTGAACTAATTGGTTAATAACAAATGGGTCAGTCTTTCTCATACCTACTATTGCTGACTCTGTTTGAGTAATCTGACCTGATCAAGCCTTTTCTTACAGTCCATACTACAAAATAAGTAATAAAAGTCTGTATGATTCCTGCTGATATTGTGTTGGATTGATATCGGTATTGGCCAGTACTCAAGGCTGCAATATGATTCAGAAAAAAACAAATCGGTATCAGTACTGACCTTGTTTTTTGACATCTGGGTGTTGATACTTTGAATCAAACATCTGTTTTTATTTTCTTCACAGACATGTACGGTTACCACGGGAAACGTAGCATGGACTTTTTGCGGATAACCATGGCGATGCCTCGTCTCATCGCCCCCGCCAAGAGGCTGCTGGAGCAGGGCTTCAAATTTGGACACTTTTCCATCCAAAGTTACCAAGCCTACGAGGCCAACATAGACTTTGAGATTAGGTGTGTGAGTCTGTTTTTGTTTTGTGTAGAGACTAAAGCTGTTTTCATAAGTAAAAACATAGATGGATGTCATGTTGAAAAAACTTTGTGTGGGTGATAAGTAGGGATGTGCGCGACTAGTCGTTTAATCGGTTAACCGCCTACTTATTTATTAATCGTTTAGTATTTTACTAGTCGGTTAAACGCTACATTAAGCATCATGCATCTTGTTCTTCACGCCTCTGCGCAGAGCTGTAAAGTCTCCCGTTTTGGCTGGGAAAACTACCGTATTTTATCCCTCTTTCTCGCCGTCCTCCCGTATTAATACTTTCCCGTAATTCTCCCGTATTACAAAAAAACATTCCTCTGCCTCTTAATGCTACCTGCAGTAGCCTGCATGTTTGTTTTCCTCCTCTTTTACTACCAAAGAGGCTGAATGTGAAGATGGCTCACTACGTCTATCTTTCTTAACACCGGGGTGCATTGGTTCTATAGCGGATTTAGCGGATTTATAGCCGAGTGAGCATCTGTCAAACATGCCATCTTCGGGGTGAAGACGGGGCCGCTCGCGCGGACGCACGGAGAGAGCTAAAGTGATGGCCCTGAGGAGTAACGAGGAAACAAACGCTAATATGAATGATGGCACAAAAGATACGGTTCTTAAGCCGGCTGCCCCAGTGTGAGAATGTGTTGGTTTTAAACAGGATGAACAAGGTGTGAGCTCTTGAACACCGACGAGCTGATGTGTCGCATTTGTTTGAAAGTAGTGGTGACGAAGATGTGCAGGTGCAGCGGAGCCTTTGTCCTGACAGTCAACACTTAATGAGGCATTTGGTCGACAAAGAACATATAGATAATACCCCAAAATGAAGCGCTCACAGACAGTGTCGTTCGCTACATTGCGAGAAGTGCAGCCCATCTATATGGTTGAAAAGCCAGCAGTTACAAACGTTTGACAGATAGTACGAATTGGCTGGGAGAAAGTACATGTCACAATTCCTGAACTGCATAAACTCCATTTCATTTAGGCCAGAGTTTTTATTGTTGTGTGAGTTTTGTTTTTTCTTTACAGAGACAGGGTCTATTTTTTTTGACTAGTATAATTATTTTTATTTACATGCAATTTTGCTAAAAGATAGGCCATTAAATTTTCATAGCTTTTTTTTCTCTTTTTTGTTTGTTGAAGTTACAATATTTTTTGTTCAATTTATTTTATTTAAAATATCCTGACCTTCCAATTACAGTTAAATATTCTTAAGAAATGAAAGTTTCTTGAATCGTGCACTAGTCTTAAGTGCCAGAGATTTCAGGGAAATTCTATTCTAGGCTACTATGTTGTACGTTTGGAATTGTCATGCTGCTGCATCTAAGTTTCATACCAAAGCAGTATTCATAATAAATGCCATGCATTGCATTGGCAAACGTATCAGAAATGTATTTCTCTTTAAATTGTTCAACTATTCAGTCAGTTGTTGTTACATCAATAGAATTTAGATTAACAGTTTGTCCTGAATGTTTGGGCTAAATAGTTCCTAAATACACATTTGCATGTTAAACTTTTAACTTAATATATGTATTAAATTGCGAGTTTTCTTGCTTATAGACTAGTCGACTAGTCGCAAATAAAATTTGAGACTAGTCGGCGGGGAAATTAGTCGAAATTTCCATCCCTAGTGATAAGTTTCATACTGTGTAGACCAGTGGTCACCAACCTTATTTAGCTGACAATCACCTACAATGCTAATTGAGATGGCACGGTCTACTCGCCTAAATTCACAGAGAACCATAAACAAAGCGTCAAGTTTTATGATCATCATCTAACTTCACAATCAAAGATGCAATGTATGCAACTCATTAAAAAAAAGAAACTTGTCACTAAGGACTGGAACAGTATTAGCATAAAACACAGTCTAGTTCATCTTCATATCTTTCCAATAATTAAAACTAAGGAGGTGGAGAGAAACCAGTCAGTTAATCTTACAAGGTCGACCTGTGTGTCAGATAAGGGATGAAACACCTATTCTTAAAGATCTACTAGAGTTATTTAAAAGATCTACAAGTAGATCAAGATCCACAGGTTGATGACCCCTGATGTAGACAGAGATTCCTTAACTCTACTGTTAGTGGGTATCGAGTAATAACATCAAAATTAGCTTTTCTTTAAACATTTCACAGTTTTCCTTCCAGCCTAACAGTTCTCCTCTGCTCTGTCAGGTTCATGGTGGACAGTGACGTGGTTGGATGCTGCTGGATTGAACTTCCCAAAGGAAAGTACAGACTGCGCGAAGAGAAGAGCAACGGGGAGTCTGACTCTCACCATCCTGGAAAGGTGCGTCAGCTCCTCACAGGGAACGTTCTGGAGCAACCAGTTTTCACATTGTTTAATTTAGTTTTAAAGTATGTTTAGTCAACTGGTCTAGAGTTAAGGAAACACTCAAAAAATGTTAAAATTAAAGGCTACAGACAAACCACAGTGTGATCGCAGGAAGACAACTTCATGAGGGGTTGTGAAGTGCTGCTGATGGTCGTGCGAACCCAGCTTTGGGCCCTGTTTACACGGAGACACTGTCACCTAAAACATAATGGTTTTCCTTTGCATGTTCAAACTAGATGCACATTCAGATGGAAATGCTAGAAAGGAATGATACCGCTGTAGTATGCATGCCAGTCCAGTAGATGGCCATGTAGGTTTGCAGAGAAACAGCACTGCTTCAACACACGTACGAAGAAGAAAAACTTTTCAAAAACAACAATGGCGAGTGGACACACAAAGACGCAGGAGTTTCTTTTCTGGACAACAAATCTGTGTTGATAGTTTTGTCTGGATAACAAACCGAGCACGGTAAGCAGTAGGGGTGAAACGGTACATGTATCCGTACTGAACCGCTCGAAAAGGACGTTCGGTTTGGTACAGTGCTGTACTCGAACGAGTACAGTAAGTTTACGTTAGCTGCTGCACATGGCTCTTTAATATTCACGGGGGTACTCGTCTATGATTGGCGTGGTTAGGGAAGGCTTTTTAATATTCATGAGGAAAGTGGTCCGTGATTCGTGATCTCGTGATCCTGTGCATATCATGTGGATGTGACGTATCACGGCGAGCTAATCAGAAGATGAATATCAAAGAGCTTCCATAACCACAAAAGCCTGTGTCTGAATTGTGCATAATGGCTACTTCTAGCGACCAACCGGAGCTTGGAGACCCGTTGCTGAAATCGCCTGTTTGGGAACTCTGTAGTGCAAATTCAGCTGCCATCTGCATTCAAGCAGCCTCTCCCTGACAGTTTAGATCGGGCCAAAGCAAAAACAGCATCCATCAGCGTTTTTTTAACATCGGATCTAAGATCATATTCAGCTGTGGAAAATGCTGGTTTTAAACACATGCTAAAGGTGATTGAGCCCCGGTTAAAAGTACCCAGTCGTCCACATTAAGGCCAGGAATTTAAAAAGAAACTCATTATTTTTAATTTCATACATTTGTTGTTTATTTATTTTATTTAACTCATTAGTATTACCAAGCAGCACATTGAGTTTATTTTGGTTTTAAGTTTGTATTATGACACATTTTTGGTTTAATAAACGTGCTAAATAAGCAAATGGTTTTGTGTTATTCCCATACTGTACCGAAAATGTACCGAACCGTGATTTTTGTGTGCCGTTACACCCCTAGTAAGCTGCTCACATGTTACTCTGTAGAGGCCTGATGCTTTTGTTGTTCCTGGTATGCACGTGGAGCCGTCATGTGAAAGAGTACTGCGCATGCGGTGACGTCCTCGTTTCACCCTAAAACTCTCTGTATCTTGTCTACGTGGATCTGAAACTCATCCGTTTTCAGACTTCCCCTCTGGACACTGGTTTCAAAAGTTTGCGAATTCAGACACTCCAGGCACCGTTCTCATGTAAACGGGAGGTGAAAACGCAATGAAGCTCTTCTTTTTAGGCTGAAAATGAAGCTGTGTAGACACCACCTTAGTCTGCCCTGCATGTTATCGTTAATGTAGCCACTTGCCACTTGGATTAATTGGTTGTACACATTATTAATTTGATGCAGCTTCACTTTATTCCCACATTCTACATCAAATTCAGCCAGACTTTTGTTTTCCTAAGAGATGCTCTCAGTGCTATCGGTATCATCCATTGATGGTGCTTTTTCTTTTGTGGTATCAGCTCAACTCAGCTAAACTTTGCTTGCAGTAGATCATACATCCTGGCATGGCTGTGTGAATCTACTGTGGCATCCTCATCAAAAGAATGGAGGAAAGAAAGGCGATAGAGCTGCCCGTCCCTTTGTGACCTTTTGTCACTGTGGGATTAATTTTGTTCCAAAGATGGCTGCAACCTGCAAAATATGGTATTTAAGAGAGTTAGGAAAGTCATACAGCATTCAGCATTCACGCCCAGACTGCCAAGACAAGATTAAGAATTAGTTTGATAAACTTATCACCAGACAACTTGATGCCACATTTGCCAGTGGTTCATCTCCCTATGAGTTGAATGAAATGATGGTGTCAGACATACAGTATTTAACATATATTTCATGAGCCGTCTCCTCCTGTTGTGTCCGTCAGGTGTCCTTGTGTCAGTACGAGGTGGATGTGGGATGGACGGACATGATAAGTCACCCTGCAGAAGGAGACTGGCAGAGAATCGCTCTGCTCAGAGTCCTCAGCTTTGACATCGAGTGTGCAGGAAGAAAAGGTAGAGCTCCTGTTTTAGTCTCTTACATTTATTTAATACCCAGTGCTAACTATTCTTTATCATGTGCTTGTTTTTTTTTTAAATGTATTTATCTCAAACTTAAAAAATACCAAAAACAAACAACAACCAAATCAATGCAAGTAATATGTACACCAAACTACAAATACTATGACTGTACATCAAACAAATTAAGTATGTGAGTACAAACACATTACAAAGTCTTAGATTATAAATCAATACCTGCTGTCATGTTCATGGAAACAGTTTAAATTCATGGTTAATAGTTACCCTTTGAAACATTTCCTGGGTCTCCCTCTCACGTGCGGGCCAGAGAGCTTAATGTTTTTATTCCCCACAACTTTGGAACTCTCTCCCACCAGACTGGAGAACAGAGCCCTCTCAAGGTGTTTTTAAAAGCAAACTCAAAAAATACCTTTTTAATCTATCTTTTAATCTGGAATTATCATGACCCAGACTGCATTATTACCCTTATTACTATTATTTTTAAAAGTAAATACCATTATTGCTTTGATCAAAACTTTTAAATCTTTGTTTTTATGGGTTTTATGTTTTTATATTTTGTTTTTCTTATTTATTTATTTTGATTTTTAACCTTAATTTTACACTTTTATTTGTTTCTTTTTATTTTATTTATTATATTAAGGAAAACACTTTATTATTTTTACGATGTTTTAATGTATTTTATTTTGCTTTTAAGTGTTCTTTTAAAATTTTACAGATTTTGTTGCATTGAGTTTGTTTGACCTTCGTTTACTTTAACTTTTCCTCACATAATGATGTCGTGTTTAGTTTCTGCTGCTTTGTAAAGCACTTTGCAGCAGTTTGAGTTTGAGTTACCCTCCTTCATATGAATCACCACAACAACAAACTAACACATCCTAATAATAAGTAAAAACTGCAGAAAAATAAAAAAAAGTTATATATCCATATAATAGAAATCTACATATTACAAATAAAGTGAATACATAATTAAACTATTTCAGTGTCAACAGTTTTTATGATCATCCATCTTATAAATACTATATACAAACAAAATCTTCCCCGAAGTTTATCTTTTCTAAACTTCATTTTATTTGATTAGTTGCATATGTTATGTTACTTATGTGCTAACAAATTGTTTTGGTCTAAGGCCATGTTATTGCTAAATTACTTGTATGGATTTAATAATACTTTTCTTAAGTGTAATTTAAATACTTTTATATTATTGAACATTTTTAAAGTGACATTCAGGCTGTTCCAGAGTTTGACTCCACAAACAGAAACGATGGGACAAATGTTGTCTTCAAGGTCTGATTAAACTTGTTTAATTTTAATAACTTTTGAATGTAATCCTACCAGGCATCTTCCCAGAGGCAGACAAAGACCCAGTGATTCAGATAGCATCCATGGTGCAGCGTCAGGGGGAGACGGAGCCGTTCATCCGCACCGTGTTCACGCTGCAGTCCTGCGCCAGCATCGTGGGCTCTCAGATCCTCTGTTTCACACAAGAGAAGCAGATGCTGCAGGTAAACACGCCGTCTACTGGAGGCTCTGGAAATATGTAACATGTTCTCTTGGCTCTTTTTTCTTATGTTTTATTGATCATGCAGTACAGGAACACGAATAATAAGAAATAAATCTAGTTTTTGTGCGAGTCTGACTGAAGCTGGACGTCATACTGTATGCAGTCAGATTTTCTGAAGTCAAACTAACACACATAAATAGTGTGATGCCTCTGTATGATCCCCAGTTTCCATTCCAGATTCAAATTCGGAGGTTTAAATGCAAATGCAGGCAGCAGCTGCCTTTGGGCATCGTCATGAGAATGTGTGACAGAAGGCCTCACGTTTCTGCTAAAGACAAAGTTCATATTGTGCACTAAATACTAAATAATAGGGATACATGTTATTGCTCAAACAGAATTCCCACATGTCCTGGAGAAACTGGAAAACCTGGAGAATGATTGACCAATTTTCCAGTCATGGAAAACATATTTTTAGGAAAAAAGTAAAATGTCCCGGAAAGGATTAAATTCTCCTGGAAAATTATTTATCTTCCTTCTACGTTGTAAGTGACCAAAAATCAAACATAGGGAATAAAGTAAATATGTAGATAAATAATGCTAATTAGTGAATAAAATACAAAAACTCGAAACAATGGTGAAAAAATGAACTAATGAAATATGGTAAAATAAAATTCAGGCTACTTAAACAGTAAATCAACAAAATAAATGTGTAAAAAGTAGATAAAATAAAGTTTAAAAAAATAAATGTAAATTAAGAATAGTGGGACTTGCTAGAGATATTGGTCATCCATATTTACTCTTACGTTTTAGAAAGCTAGATTAACCTGAGAATTGCCCACGCCAATATTGTAGCAGGTGAAGACCTCCTGGAAAAGTCCTTGAAAATGATTTCTATAAAATCGTGGGAACCTTGATTAACAGTGTCAATACCCAGCACTTAATTACCTAAAAAGTTGATTATTATGGCTGCTGTGAAAGTTTTTGCATATAATCACAGCCCATAATGTGGCAGCACGTAAAGTTGGGTTTGGTATTAATTAAACAAATGCATAAGTAAATGAATTTGAAAAACATGTTTTTAGGATAAAGGGCATTGTATCGACCTACTCTAATGTAAAATGTCTTGAGATATGTTTGTCATAGTTTTGTGTAAAGTTGTTCAGATTCCAATACCAGTATTGTAAATTGCTCCGATACTGCTGAAAATGCAGTTCAGACACCATCCGATACCACGTAATTTATGAAATTAGTAATCTCTTTACTGTGTCGCACCTATTTTTTTTATACTGTTCGATTTAAATGCCTTGATTTTCGAATAATCTGGCTGCACTTTAATTGAAAAACTACATTCCTAGGTTTATTTAATTAAGTTACTGTTTCACTACTGTTTTATACTGTTGTATTTAAAAAAAAAAAATAAATAAATTAATAAATGGCCTGAATTTGCTGTATTTATTCATGTTTTACAAATGGTTTAACCTGAGCCAGGCCTAACCCCAATAATAATCCTATCACAGTCATGCAGGTGTAGGATGATTTATCTGTTTATTTATTTATTTATTTTTTAACAACAAGCTGGTGTCGGATTGGCACTTGGCTGATACCCACAATAACCAGCTGAAAAATGGCACTTTACCACCTACTGTAGCAGAGGCAGACATAATCCTGTCAGTTTAACCCCATGTGAATACAGGGATGAGATTCATCGGCTGATCAGTGAATGTAAATGTGGTGATTATGTGTTTGTGTTTTCTGTGGGCAGAGCTGGGCAGAGTTTTTGAGGACGGTGGACCCCGACATCATCACAGGATACAACATCCAAAACTTTGACTTCCCTTATTTGCTCAACAGAGCTGCTGCTTTAAAGGTGAGAGCAGGCCACAGTTTGAATGGCACAGAGTTATGTGTATAGATGCTCTGAGACAGTGTAGATGTAGAAGAAATATTTCCTTTTTTTCCTGTTATGCTAAATTAAACCTTTTTAAAAATTTAAGGTCAATTTGTTTCCCTACCTCGGCCGCGTGAGAGGCATCAAGTCGGTCCTGAAAGACTCTAACTTCCAGAGTAAGCAGATGGGCCGCAGAGAGAACAAGACCATCAACATGGAGGGTCGAGTTCAGTTCGACCTGCTGCAGGTCAGAGCTCAGCATGACATCAGTAAAAGTTTGTCGGCTTCCACTGAACACCCTGATGACAGTCAGACTTCTGTGTCCTCTTCAGATTCTCCTCAGGGACTACAAGCTTCGCTCCTACACTCTGAACGCTGTGAGTTTCCACTTCCTGCAGGAGCAGAAAGAAGACGTGCAGCACTCCATCATCACAGACCTGCAGGTAAACCTTTAGCTCCTGAACACAAACATATTTTGGGGATTCTCGTCAAACTTTAAAACACTGCATCTTTCTTCTCCCTGATTTCCTCCACCTCAGAACGGTAACGAGCAGACCCGACGTCGTTTGGCCGTCTACTGCCTCAAAGACGCCTACCTGCCTCTGCGTCTGCTGCAGAAGCTGATGTGTGTGATTAACTACATGGAGATGGCGAGAGTGACGGGCGTTCCGCTGTCGTACCTGCTCTCCAGAGGACAGCAGATTAAGGTCGTGTCCCAGCTGCTGAGACAGGTAAACGACGTGTGGGACAGCAGCTTCATGCTTCTGCAGACTTAAAGATGGTCACTCACTGATTCTGTGCATCTTCAGGCCATGAAACAGGACCTGGTCATGCCTGTGGTGAAGACAGAAGGAGGTGAAGACTACACAGGAGCGACGGTCATTGAGCCAGAAAAAGGGTAGGACTGGGAGTTCAGTTGATTCATTCAAATTAGGTTTTGCTTGCCTTACACTTACTTGTATTGTAAGTTGTTACAATGTTTGAAAAAATAAATTGTATGTACAGTTTTCATGATGATAGGCCCATGGTAAGCACATGTTTAGGCTTGTAATTATTTCTTAATGAGGTTGAATATTAGTGGTGTGAAAAAATATCTATACAGCAATATATCGTGACCAATCAGAGAGCAGCTATCAACATGACGATGTCTTCGACCAATCACATCGCAGCCACTTTGTGCCCCCTTGCTCGCTTTGTGTTTGCCAATTTTTCTATTTTTTATTTATTTTTTAAAAAAAAATTCCATTTGATTAGGGCAGTTTAACAGTCAGTTTAATGAGAAGAAATGTTTCAAGAGGAAAGAGAATATTTTAGCTTTTGAATCAGACTTATTTTTAGGCCATATGGCCAAGCCTTGAAAAAGGATAAATTGTCCTTTTCTGTTATTTTTAATAGTTTGTGAGTTTATCTACATTTGGAAAACTTTAGAAATTACAGATCTTCTGCCTCCATTTTGCAGTACATCTTAATTTTTTTTCTGTATTTACTCCATTATGTTTGAACTTTACTACATTTCTCTGAGCTCTTTTAAGAAGTATTGTCTGAACTGAACAAATCCTCCTGAAAGTTCAGTCTTTTCCAAGAAGCGGTGGATTAAACTCTTTCTCACCTTTTCTAGATACTACAGCGTTCCCATTGCCACCCTGGATTTCTCCTCCCTGTATCCGTCGATCATGATGGCTCACAATCTGTGCTACACCACTCTGCTGCAGAAAGGCTCAGCGGAGAGACTAAAGTGAGCAGCTCTGCTGTTTTTTTCCTGTTTGTATCTCTTAAGGAATTTGTATCTGCTTACTTTTTATGTTTTTAGTAAGAAAGCTAAGAAAAAAGCCCTTAAATTGGGAGCAATAAAAGCAGGAAAGTCTGAAAAAATCTCAGATTTTCCTTTTTACTTTTGCAAAGAAGGTTTTGTTTTTGTTGTACAGTCATGGAAAAAATTATTAGACCACCCTTGTTTTCTTCAATTTCTTGTTAATTTTAATGCCTGGCTCAACTTAAGGTACATTTGTTTGGACAATTATAATGATAACAACAAAAATAGCTCATGAGAGTTTAATTTAAGAACTAAGAACTATTCATTTTCCATGGTTTTCTTGATAATAACCAAAATTACTTAAAGTCTTACATCAATAGCTATGGCATTGTACCGTCAAAAACACTACTTTTAAGCATTCCATGTTTTCTTTTCTGTTTGCTTTAAACACATGATACACACAAGAGTTAATACTTGATTGCATAACCATTGTTTTTGATGACTGCAGCCATGCGTCTTGGCATGCTCTCCACCAGCTTCTGACATTGTTCTGCTGTCACAGCAGCCCATTCCTGTTGGACAAATTCAAACAAATTTTCTTTGTTTTTGGGCTTGTGGTTCTCCATTTTGAGTTTGATGATTTTCCACAGGTTTTCAATTGGATTAACATCTGGTGATTGAGCAGGCCAAGGCATCGTGCGAATGTTGTAGTTCTCCATCCAGGCTTTAACTGACCTTGCCGTGTGGCAAGGGGCATTATCTTGTTGGAAAATCCAGTCATTGAGGCAGGAAAGAGTTTTCCAGCTGATGGAAGAAGACTGTTTTCAAGGGTAGTCCTGTACATGACCTGGTTCATTCGGCCTTCACACAATTGCATTTGCCCTGTTCCTCAGACTGAAACAACCCCAGATCATGACTGATCCACCCCATGTTTTTACTGTAGGGGCAAGACAGTCTGGGTTGTAAGCTTCTCCAGGCTTCCTCCTAACCAGTAAGTTGGCTGGAGTGGGCATCAATTCAAAATTGGATTCATCACTGAAGAGAACCTTAGCCCAATCATCAACAGTCCAATCCTTGTGGTCTCGAGCAAAAGAGTAACCGGGCCTTCCTCTGCCTTTCATTGATGAAGGGCTTCTTGCGTGCTCTGTGTGACTTCAAACCAGCTTCAACAAGTCGGTTTGAACTGTCCTTGCTGAACAAGTCACATTTCTCGACAGTGCCCACTCATTTTAAGGTCCCTGGAGGTCTGGCGCGATTCCTGACACAGGAGCGGATGAGTGCAGTCATCTCGTGGGAGTAGAAAAGCGTTTCCTGCCACGGCCAGGTAGCAATTTGGTAGTGCCATGTTCAGCTTGTTTTTTTGTTGTAATGAGCAGCTGTCTTGGAGATCTTCAGTTTTTAGCTACCTGTCTCTCACTCATGCCAATTTCCAGCAGTGCCAAGATGGCTGCCTTTGTGGCTTCACATAATTCTTTTGTTTTAGGCATTATGTGAGAGCTGACAACTTCTGAGTTGTGCTACGGCTTGAATGTAAGCAGGAAACCACTCTAGGCCTTTGCATGTGCAGTGCTGCTTGTGACATGAAATGGCCTCTTATATACCCTGGGAATCAATTAAGCTTAAGGATGTCAAATAGGACATAAAGTATTATGTGACCAGCTGCATTTTTTGTTGTGTTCATTGTATTATACGTTTAGTGGTACCAGATATTAGAATGAACAAGAAATTGAAGAAAACAAGGGTGGTCTAATAATTTTTTCCATGACTGTATATAGACAAAGTATAAAAACAGCATGTGTACTATTATGACAATATTGACTAGAAATTTAAAACAAAAAAAATACATTATAATACAGATTTCAGTGACATTTTTGGGAAATGTTGTTCATGGCGCAAGGAAAAATTGAATAATTTTGGTGGTGATCTGAACCCAGATTTGGATCCAGGAATTGTTTTAAAGGATTTGTTAACGTAGCAAGATGGGACAAATAGTTTCCGAAATGCCCTGGTGGAGAGGCTGTGCTTTCAGAGCTATTATAATATTTGTTTCAGTATTTTTTGGGACAGAAAATGAGCAATTGAACCCCATTTTAAGCACCATATGAAATAGACAAATCATATTTTTTAACATTTATTCAGCTCAACTATTCTGAACACAGCAAAGAACAAATGCAGCTGTCATTAAAGGAGCTATTTTTACTTCACTAACAAGTAAATATAGATATTTTTGTCTTATTTACTGAATGAACTAATATCTGGAATGATTTTTTTTCCACAGCCTCTCATCAGAAGATTTCATCAAGACTCCCACGGGTGACATGTTTGTGAAGAGCTCGGTGAGGAAAGGGCTTCTGCCTGAGATCCTGGAGAACCTGCTGTCTGCCAGAAAAAGGTCTGAATCATCTTAATAATTAAAGTCTGAGCTATAATGACATATATTACAGCTTTGGTTGGTTTCTTTGTACCTTTGTTCTTGTTCTTAGTTTCTTGCACTATTTTAATCTGTGTGTGTGTATGAGTGTGTGTGGGTGAGTGTGTGTCTGTTAGTGAGTGCGTCCATGAGTGAAGCCTTATGTCCATGCGTATGGGTAGTTTATGTAAAACAGGGGTGGGAAGGTGGGTTTAAGGGAATGTTTTTAATTTTTTTTTCTATGTAAAGCACTTTGAGTTACATTAATTGTCTGAAAAGCGCTTTATCTTAGCTCTGCGCGTAATACAGAAATTTCAGCCCGTAGGTCTGTGAGAAAGGCCTCCTGTGAAAGTTTCAGTTCCTTTCGGGAGTTGGTCTACTGTGAGCTGATCACCTTTTGCCATGTTGTCTTGTTAGCTTAGTTAGCTAGCGTCGCTCTTAAACTCGACTAATTAGTTCCTTACACTCCATTAGTGCTCTGTAGTTGTTGGATTAAAGGTAGTTGATAGTCTCTCAACTGCTGCAGCAAAACAACCAAACTATGGCTGTTGAAATGTGACAAGTGAAAATAAACGGGAGACCACGTCTACTCCATTGCACGCCACCTAGTGGACCCCTGAAACGCACTTTATAAATAAAGTTTGATTGATTGATTGCTTCTCAAAATTTAACTTGCTGTGTATTTGTTTTAATACTTAAAATATTAATTTTTTTTAATGACAAAAACACTTTTAAAAAAAAATACAAAAGAAAACGCATGGCACAGTTGTGTCACAGCCAGAAATTAGACATGTTCAGCCCACAGGTTTGAACCACAATTAACAGGTTTCTCTTTTCTTTTCTTTTTTTTAATTGAGATTTTTGCATTTTTACAATACGAACAAGAAAATTATAAAACAAAGAAAACCTAAATGCAAAAGAAGACAAACAAAATAAATACTACTCCTGATAATCTAAAAAGTTTATCAGGAGTATGATTCAACAGATAAAATTTAGAGGATAGTGGAAAATGTTTGCCGGTAATCTCCTGAATCACAGACTGAACATCCTTCTAAAATGTTTGGGTAAGATTACATGACAAAACACATGAATATATGTTCATTTATGAGTCTTTCATTTAAAACAAAGATTTGAAGTACCAGGAAACATTCTCTGGAGGTGAACTGGGTTTCTCAGGTTTTTATGACTGTTTTTTAAAAAGCATGATGATCAGAGCAGACTGATGTAGATGATCACACAAACAGAACTGAGCAGCTTCACTGAGATGTTGCTCCTGTCTTACCTTTGTACATATCTTTTCTTATTCTGAGTGAATATGTCAGTGTTTCCTTCTCATGAATCTCTCTAATAATGTTGATCTAGTCCTCTACTGTGGGAGGATCGGCCTTTAAACATTTTCTAGTGTTTTGTTTTTTTTGAAGATGCTATGAGGAGCTTCTAAGTAATTACAAAAAAGTCTCACTTTTAGATATATGCCTGATGGAAATACACACTTTAAGATGAGTTTTATAGCATCAAAATAGGTTATCTATAAATGCTATTCCTTAGCTTCGTGGTCAGGTCACACAGGGCTGGACTGGCCTGGATACTCAACTTCAGGAACAAGACAATTAAAACTAGAGCAAATTTATATTATTCAGACCAACTGGGCCAAAGTAGACATATATAGCCGGCTACAAAACTACGATACTAAGTTTTCCAAAAATTGCTTGTTGTCACACATCAAAACCTACCGCTACGTAACTAGAAAGAGATACATTACCTCGTGGCTTTGCATCCTGTAAGTTGTTGAAAAAAGAAGTTGTAAAGCAATGCAGAGCTCTGAGGAAGGTCTGAGCTGCATTCATTAGCATCACAACAAACACACGCTTTGGCTTGGGTCACATCTTTACAACAGTCCCCACGCATGCTCATGGGTAGCAGAGTCTTTATGTCGCCGGAAATGGATTCTCCTCATAGCACCTTTAATTAAGATTAGATAGTACTTTATTAATCCCTTTAGGAAAAACTCCCTTAAGGAAATTCAGTAGCAGTTGATCATTACAGATTAAATTAAATATAAAAAAAAGACAGATCTAAATAAAAGCATTAATAGATATACATAAAAATAAAAACACCATAAATAAAATTTTTGCAGCTACTGTAAACATTTTCTAGTGTCCTTTTTTCTTTTTTAAGATTAGATTAAATTAGATAGCTAGTTACTTATCCCTTTGGGAAAAACTCCCTTGAGGAAATTCAGTAGCAGTTGATCATTACAGATAAAAAGATATATAAAAAGAAAAGACTGATCCAAATAAAAGCTTTAATACATATATATTAATAAAAATAAAAACATAATAAATATAGTCTTTGCAGCTACTGTAAACATTTTTGAAGGCATCCATAACCTCCTGTTGTATTTCCTGGCAGGTCACTCAAATAAAGTGGCACAAAGTTTAGAGGAGAGCTCTGTCCAAGAATCAGTTGCATAATCAACACTAAACAAATGTCTCCATAAACGGCCCCAGACTGTGTTTTTGTTTTCATCCATGTTAGTATGCCATGCGAGTTCCTTTGTAACAAGTTCACTTGTTTTTAGGCAGAATACCAAATAATCGTGGAAATCACACAAACAGAACTGAGCAGCTTCACTGAGATGTTGCTCCTGTCTTACCTTGTCTTTGTTTTTCTGCAGGGCCAAAACTGAGCTGAAAAAGGAGACGGACCCTTTTAAGAGGCAGGTGCTGGACGGCCGACAGCTCGCTCTGAAAATCAGTGCCAACTCCGTCTACGGCTTCACCGGCGCCCAGGTGGGCAAACTGCCCTGCTTGGAAATCTCACAGGTGAGCACCTCAGTCTCCTATGGACCAGAAATGCTGCTGTGGATTTGTAATAACTTTATTTATAGAGTAATAATAACTTTGCTTTTATGGCTTTAAAAAACTGAAGTTAACAAGGTGCTTTAACAGACTGGACAAAGGCGGAAAAGGCAAAACTCTGGAGACAATAAATCAACAATCAGGTCAAACAGACCAACTGGGCCAAAGGAAAAGGCAAAGAGGGTCATTTTAATTAAAGCTACAAAGCTGAAGTAAATTAATATGTACCGAGTTTTTTATTGTAATGATAGGAGACCATAAGAATAAATAGATAATAGATTTGTAGATAAATAGATGGCAGTTGGTATCATCACATCAAGAAGGTGGAAAAAATGAGGGTAGATAGAGGACAGATGAAAGAGAAAAATAAAGAAATACATGAGATAAAACAAAAATAATCAAAAAGAGAGTATATCAAAACATGAAAGATGGTAAAACAGGACTAAAACGATGAGAAACCAGTGAGGGGAGTAAGAACAGCAGAGATTAAAAGTAGTGAAATAAGTAATAATAAAATAAGTATGTAGATAAAAAGGAATAAAGTGAATAACTAACACGGTTGATAAACAAGTTTGTGAGCAATAACAAAGCATTATTTAAAAGCAAGTCTAAAAACGAGAGTTTTAAGATGTGATTTTAAAGATGTCACTGATTCAGCCTGCCGTATTCCCCCGGGCAGGATGTTTCAAAGTCAAGGAGCTCTTTTGAAACATCAGGCAGTTTGCTGTTTAACTGTTGTGCTAATTTCTATTGAGTCAAATAAAACAAAAACTGGAGTTCAAAGGGCTGTCAATTTGGCGTTAAAGTACTGTGTTTAAATATTACAGCTTTTCCAGCTCAACAAAACTGAGTTTATAAAACCTGACACATGGTTTTAGGTCCCTGTTGTGCTGCACAGGTGTGAACTCAAAACAGACGGTTAAAAACCAAGATTAAGAGAGAAGATACACGTTAAACTAGAGACCACAGAAAAACAGGTGGAAATTTAAAGAGTCAAACACAATGAGTGAGTCAAAGTGAATCAAAAATATTATTTTTATGAACATTTCTGATGGAGAAATGAAACCTGTCGATGATTATAGTTTAGCTTCATGCCTGATTAAAGTCAGAACATTAAGTGTTAATATAGTTTTTCTTTATTTACTCAGAGTGTCACTGGTTTTGGAAGACAGATGATCGAACAAACCAAACAGCTGGTGGAGTCCAAATACACGATCGCCAACGGTTACCAAAATGATGCAAAGGTAAGAAAACATGAAGTTGCACCGAGCAGTCACCTCAGCCTCCTCTTCTCTCTCCCTGTCAAACTTTATCAGGCAACCTTCATATATCAGGATTCCTGTCTGTTATCAGGTGTAGTAAACCCCACGTGGATGTGCTTTGACCCAAAGATGTTTATTTTAACATTTTCAGGTTGTGTATGGAGACACAGACTCCGTGATGGTGAAGCTCGGCGTCGGCACGGTGAGGGAGGCCATGGAGATCGGGAGAGAAGCAGCAGAGTGGGTGTCGTCTCACTTCACACCGCCCATCAAACTGGAGTTTGAGAAGGTAAAACTGTACACACTTGGTTTATTAAAGCATGCCCTCTAGTACCTACGTCTTCTGAAAGTTGTGATTGAGCTGGCCTGACTGAAGCATTGAGGACTTGAACATGGCTCGATGTTTTAGAAGAATTTTGAATATAAAGGTGGTTTGAAAAACAGCAGACCTCTGCATCTGCTGTTTATTTATTTGTATAGAGGGGAAATAAGCAGGAGGAAGCCGAGGGAAGTGCTTTAGCTGAAGTACATGAGGACAATAAGTGATTCAGAGCTCACATGCACCATGCAAGAACTTAACATTAATGAGCTTTTTAGGGAAGTGTGACAGTGTTTAGGGATGCATGATATTAGAAAATTATAGGTATTAACAGATAATTACACTAAAAAAGAGATTGTCAGCATCACCAGTTCTGCATTTCTGCTATTTTAGCTGCACAAATTGACCGTAAATACCTGATATATAGGCAGTGACACTGACACACTTTACCTCATCATTACTGAATGCTTATATGAATCAATTATGTAAACTAGAAAACCACTCAGAGAGCGCAGACCTCCGCCAGCGCCACAGTCCTCACCCATACTGTGATTTTCACCATAAATGTTAGCCCTACCTTTATTTCATCTGAATATTTAGATTTCTTGACCATGAAAACATACCATTAGCAACTGGATTCAAAATGATATCTATTTTAGTTCAGTAGTTATTCATGAAAATTGCATTTTCATCATGGTGGATCCAGACGGTGATCCAGATCTCTCCCAAAATCTAATCCTTTGTTCCTTGTCCCATTCCGGACATTTCCTGAAAATTTCATTGAAATCCGTCCAAAACTTTTTGAGTTATCTTGCTTGCAGAGAAACAAACAAACAAACAGATGCCGGCAATGACATAACCTCCGTGGTGGAGGTAATTACTTCTTGCTTCCAGGGTTCCCACTCGTCCTGGAAACCTGGAAAATGATTGCCCAATTTTCCAGTCATGGAAAACAAGTGGAAAAAAATTAGTAAAAAAGTGAAATGTCCTGGAAAAGCTTAAATTGTCCTGGAAAATTATCTGTCTTCCTTCTAGCTTGAAACATAGGAAATGAAGTAAAAAAGTACTTGGTAACTAATTTACGTGTAGCCAGAAAATGTGAGTCGGTAAAATAATGCAAGTTAAGGCACAAAATATAAAAACTCAAAACAATGGGGACAAAAAGAAATCATAAAAAAATGACAAAATAAAACTTGGCTAAATTCACAAAGTCTTTTCATAAAAAAAGCAGAGTAAATAAAGATTAAAAAATATGTATGCGTATCGTGTTGGAGAGTTAGAGACAAAGAAATTCTAAGATCAATATGATCAATAGCTAGAGATATTGTTCATCAACCTCTAATCCTGTTTTTTAGAAGGCTAACTAGAATTAAAAACTGCCCACAGCAACAATGTAACTTCACTTGGTTATGTGAAACTGGAAAAAGTCCTGGAAAAGTCCTGGAAAATGATTTCTAAAAAAGAGTGGGAACACTGTGCTTCACATCTGTTCCCAACACAAGTAGAGTGTCACCATGAAAGGAGCAGGTCAGATTTAGTAAAATGGACACATCGTACTCTAGACAAAATATAAAAAATATCTGAATTAACAAAAATGAGTTTGGATATTTGCATAAATTCGTTATTGTGCATTCCTAATAATTTTGGCACGGTATCTTTGTTGACAGATAACGTCCTAAAACATTTGTTAATCACTGTCAGTTGGTATGAAAACTGATATTTACAGACCATAATTATCAGTTATACGTACTGCACATATGAGCAGAAGTTAAAGATGCACCATGGTGCTCCGCCTCATAAAGTTCTGTTGGATACATCTAAATCAAAATATATACAAGCACCATGTCAATTACACTGAATATAAAGTAAGATATATTAAACAAGATTAAAATTATGTTATAAATGCTGAAAATATTCCTGTAACAAACCTTCTATTAATGAAGCTCGCAGAAGAAGAAGACGACGATATACTTAATTTATCCCTCATGGGGATATTCAATTCTTTACACTCTGTTACTGAGACATGCCCACACACACACACGTCAGACTGATGGCTTGCTCCTCCTGAGGTGGGGCTACCAAGCAGTTTGGGGTTAAGTGCTTTGCTTACTTTAGCAGCGTCCAGAAAGGCATCTCTCCAGTTACCAAACCAACTTCCAAACCTGGTTCACTTGGGACTTGAACTAACCACCCTCCAGTCCCTCAAGTCCTTCTGGGCTAGGCTACATTCACCCCAAGTAGTTAACTAGTTATCTGCAGAGCTGATTGATTGATTCTGTGATTCTTGTCGACATTTAGAATCATCTAAAGAGTCCAAAGTTAAAACCATGAATATCTTTCAAATCAGAATTTCACAAAATGAAAATTATTAGTGTCTGGGCATGATGTATTCATGTCATGCACACCAAAAAAAATCACTGATAATGTCTCTAAAAAGTCCTGAAAAAATCTTTCTTAGAGTTAAAAGCTTATTTTTAAAGATGCAGGATGTTTGAAACAGATGAGATAATCCTTCTCTAATTGTTAAAACCTGTCTTTCTCCTCCCCTACAGGTGTACTACCCCTACCTGCTGATCAACAAGAAGCGTTACGCTGGTCTGTATTTCTCCTCCAGCGCAGACACACACGATAAGATGGACTGTAAAGGTATCGAGACCGTCCGCAGGGACAACTGCCCCCTGGTGGCCAACCTCATCAACACCTGTCTGCAGAAAATCCTCATAGACAGGTACGCCTATTAACACACTCTACACTAACAGAGCTTTTTAAGAAATGTTATAATAGGGCTGTGAAATTAATTATGACAGATAAAACAGTATTTGAAACAAAAGACAGGGAACATTTGTATTCCTCTTAATATTATCAGACATTTTTAGATTATGATTGCAATTCTTCTGTTAAATAACAGAAACATAAACATTAGCTTAGAGAGAGGAAGTGTGGTTTTTATATCATTTGTACAACTTTTATTTTAATTTTTGTCTTTGGGATTTCATGGGTTCGATCGGTCTTGACCACAGTTTTATTTTAATGCACAATATTTGCTCTATTTTCACTTACAAGCACAAACATGGTGATCAAAACTCTACAGCTTTAAGGCTGCACAGCGTCTTTTTAAATCTTTTTACTTTTTTACTATGCACATGTATGTTTTTCAAGCATGTTCTCAGTACTTTTCCACAAGGTTTTAAAATTGATAAATGCATGTTTATGATCCACACAATCACTTTAATTTTGACCTTACTGCCATAACTTTGCAGCCCTTTGTTTTTAATAACTTAGAATACTAAACATGTCTGATATGATATTGATTCAGGGATCCTCAGGGTGCCGTGGATCACGCTAAAGAAGTGATCTCAGATCTACTCTGTAACCGCATCGACATCAGTCAGCTGGTCATCACGAAGGAGCTGACGCGAACAGCGCAGGAGTACGCCGGCAAACAGGCACACGTGGAGCTGGCTGAGAGGTGAGCGCATTTTTTATCAGCTTCATGTCAGGGAAACATTTTAGATCAACAATTCTATTTTATTGGAGATAGCACACATGTAAACAGGTTGTAATTTCTGAAGGAAATGCCCAAAGATTATGACCAATCTGCAGCTTCCTGCTCGTCATTCCCCACTCTCTCTACCACTTACTGTCCACAAAGAAGCAGATAGGCCTAAAATAAATCTGAACTTATGTTACACTTTTACAACTGGGATACTTAAACCTCTTTAAAGCAGTGTTAATTTTGTTCACTAATTATTTCTGTCAACAACCTCCTTTCCCCTGTCGAAAACCAGACAGTAACTAATAAAAAGAAGTTCAAACGGACAAAACCTCAAACTAAATTAATTGACATTTTCATCAACAAACAAAAACTAGACTGAAATGTCGGACAGACTTAATCCAATCAGACCTAATATGGTCATGTAGGAAGTAGAGACAAGTGATGAATCTATCCAATCACAGCTATTTTGGTTGTGTTAAAGGTTGGATGAGTTCAGAGGGACATCCAATCACAGCTGCCTTAGCTTGGTGGTGGTGGGATAAGTTGTGGAGCGATCCAATCAGAGCTGCTCTCTTTATGAATTGATATATTCATGTAGAGCAGGTTCACTGTTTGTTGTCAGTTCTGGTATTGTAACTGAGATTCTCTGCCAGGTAGACTAAATAAAGGTGACTGCATTTCACACTAAAGGAATATTTATACATTAAAACTTTACTAGCATTCAATAAAGGGTTATTAACAGTTTGATTATATCCAAGAGTAAAACATGACTTCAGAAATTCAAGGAAACATGAAAAATGCCTTACCCTTTACACTTCAGATTTTAGTCGACTAAATTTACAGTAAATTGTTTTTGACTAAAATTAAAATAAATTTTAGGCAAAGCGGTTACTAAAACTAAATTAAAAAGTGCTGTCAAAATTAACACTGCTTTAAAGGTCCAGTGTGTAGTTTTTAGCGACATCTAAAGGTGAGGTTTGAGATTGCAGCACTTCGGCGATCCCCCCTCCCTTTCGGAGAAGCCCTGAGCTATGGTGGCCCTCCAAGCACTAAAAGCGTTTTTCAACATGGCGTCGTCAACGAGCGTCTCCAGCTACCAAGCTATCAAATATCTCTGTTGATTCACCACATTTGAAAGTTCAGAGAGTATTTTAGGTGAGAAAGTCACCACGTAGAATACCAGAATGTGGTCATTTGAGCCATAAAACGCACAGATACAAATTTCATTTCGGTATTTCGGACATTCTGTTAAGCGGGCCAGTATGCTATCGAAGAAACTTCCGGTCGGCTCCAAAACAAGAGCGTAATTTACAAAAGCGTTAAAGAACTAATAGGAGATAATGAAGAAAGCTTTTATTTTGAAAATGGGAAGTTTGCTAGTAGCTGATTTTTAGCTGAATGCCATCTCAAGATGACTTGATATATAAGATATTACGATGATTATGATATTGTTACGACCTGAGGCTGTTTTTTATTTGAGTCCGTTTTTCCAGTATTTTGTCTGATGACTTTCATTTTGAAGCCTGAGGCCGTATTATCTGACGGAGGTTTTATTGAGGGGGGTTTTTCTGATGCCGTTTGGTCTGAGAAATGATACAGAGGTTTTCCTGAGACCGAGGATGTCCTAAAATATACACCTTACAAATGTGTACATATGCTACTAAATAACAAATTAGGAGCAAACAATAAAATTAAGGAGCACGGTGAAAATCTTTATCTTTGTCTCATCAACAGCGCTATATAGCTTAGTTATCAGCCTATGTTTTCTGTCCACAGAAAATTGCTTGTGGCCGTGAAATAAGCCTCTCATAGCAGATACATTCTCTGCGTCTTACTCCGACTTCTCCCGAAAGTAAACAAATAAATTCGGCTCCATATAAGAGTACAATTCGACACTTAGTCTTACCTGTCCAGCAAAAAACAGGCAACTTCTGCGTCTGTCTGCAAACTTATCCTTCAGGGACTTCCATCTGGGAAAGGCAGCGCCGATGTTGACCCTGTTTTTTTTGTCGTAGACTTTCCCGATTGCGTTTGGCTTCATCCCGTTTTCGTTTCTTTGACAAAGTTTCACGCTCCTCTGCTGGCAAATTGTACGTGTGGTCCTCCATGTTTGTTTGTATGAGCACAGCTGCTTGGTAATCACTCTCTTCTTCTTCGTCTATTTCACAACTGTGCATTTCCGGTAGATGTCGAAAAAAAAAGCGAAAGCGTATTTTTGTCCGTTCTGGGTTACGGTGGAAAAGATGGCGATGCAAGATGGAGCCCCCCATAAACGGGCGACCCACTCCTAGATTGATATAAATGACTTTTTCTAAGGTAACGAAAACAAAACATTAATTATTTAAGGCTGATTAGAAACTACTTTAAATATACTTTAAAATAATATATTCCATTTTTACCAAGTCTGTTATTTTATATTTTTTTCGTTTAGCATTTAATAATACACACTGGACCTTTAAAGGGGATGCAACTAGAACTGGGCGATTCCCCCCCCCCCCAAATAATGTTCGATTTTTAAAAAAAAGAAAACCAGATTCACGATTCGATGCTCCTGCCCCATTTAAAATGTAATAACTACTCACTGTAAATTTATTTCCAAAATATACATTTATTTATACTTAAAATAGACATTTAAAGTGCCTCCAGGTCAAAAAATCAACACAGAAATGGACACAAAGTGCCTGTGCACTGTAGTTTTATACATTTGTTTAAATTAACTATGAAGATAAAATGCCTGAGGTAAGGCTTGTTGTAAAAAAATAAAATCTTGATAGAAAAGTCAACTCTTGTAAAAACTGTAGAAGTGTACAAAGTAATGAGAAAAGTGCCTCAAAGTGCGAATGTGAAATGCACAGGTTGAGTAAAAAAAAATAAAAAAAAAATCGTTAAACTCGAGTTTCAGGAAAAACGAATCGATTTGATGTGCCAACTCGATTTTTAAATCTAATTGATTTTTTGCCCAGGCCTAGATGCAACTTAATTCTGTGCTATCAGTGTCCCCAAAAGTAGATAATTAAAAATAAACTCATTTATTTCACAGGATGAGGAAGAGAGATGCTGGCAGCGCCCCCAACCTGGGAGACCGAGTGCCCTACGTCATCATCAAGGCCGCTAAGGGAGTGGCAGCGTACATGAAGTCAGAGGTCGGTCATCGTTGATTATCTGTAAACACGTTTATAATGTTTGCTGCCACTTTCTTTTACCTTTTTCCTCTTACTCCTGATGGTTATACTGATTGTCTGCTTGCTGGTTTAGGACCCCATCTATGTGCTGGAGAACAACATCCCCATCGACACGCAGTATTACCTGGAGCAGCAGCTGTCGAAGCCTCTGCTGAGGATATTTGAGCCGATCCTGGGAGAGACCAAGGCGGAGAGCATCCTGCTCAGTGAGTCCAGACAAATGCATCACCATAGAGCGGGACCAGATTATCAAAACTGTGAGATTTTGTTGGTTGGGATTTCAGGCACAGCAACAATCGGAGCATACGCCTTCACACGAAGTATTGGGTTGATTCTTGTCTCCAGTCATAAAGGGAAACTCCTGCTCTTGGCCAGACTGCACAGATATGACAGTATGCAGAGTTTAAACGCATCAGTTTTTTGCAGATGATGCGTATCATCCATATGAAGACGGCGTTTTGGGGGTCTGTAAACGATCATTTGTGCCGTCTTCGTATGGATGATATGCAGATTCTGCAAAAAACTGATGCGTTTAGACCTCGGTTTGTCTTCATGTGGATGGGGCCTTAATTGGCTCGCCTCTGATCAGCTTCAGTAGGAACATCACATCCGGGTCAACCCGCTAGTTTACGTCATGACTCCGGTGTAACATGCCCACGGTATAACATCACGCCCATCTCCTCCATCTGTAACTTATGTGACTCTTTGCCATCTCAGCAACAAATTCCATCCAGCTTTGAATCATCAGCGCCGAGTTTGTACTCTTTTAAAGAGGGACAAAAGTACAAAGTACAAAAAATTATGTCCACAGCTTCTATGCTCCTTTCCATTGTTTACATGGCTGTGTTTCGATGCGCTGATGATGTCATCAACGTGAGACATCGGCTTGATGCACCAGAGGAAATAAACAGCCACTTGTCGATTGTTGGCGGGTTAACTTGTGTTAAAAAAACCTGTGTTAACCTGCTAATTTTAATGTGAAAGTGGTATAAAGTAGGGCTGAACAATTTCAGGAAAACATCTAACTGGGATTTTCTGGCAGATTTTGCGATGTCAATTGGATTCACTGTTTTCTTCTAATCAAGCTTCAGTCTAATAACTGTGTTTACAGTAATGACAACAGTCAGGAAATCAGTGATGAGAAGCACATAACAGATTATTTGTTATTTTCTTGGTAGGCCTGGAGTATCTTGACATTGAGATTATTGTAAACAAAAAAGTATTTACTGTCTTTTATTTATTTATTTATTTCTACTGTACTATGACCCTTTAAATAAGAGCATGTACAGCAGATTTACATATATTCATTTTTCATATTTAGTTTTTTCCACTTTATCAGGATTTTCATTTAGATACCTAATGCACACTAAAGTGAAACATGTATATCTTTTTTTTTTTAAGATTCTTTTTGAGGATTTTGTACCTTTTATTGAAAGGAGAGCGAGATGGTGGATAGGTTTGTGAAAGGAGGTAGAGTGATTGAGTAGGGGAGGACACTCTGCAGACTGAGGGCTGGATTCAAACCAGGCAGAAGCATTTATATGGATCGTGCCTGGTTTTTTACCACTCCACCACACCAGCATCCCTATATCCTGCTCTTTTAAATAAATACTAAAAAACTGTGCCATCCTTACATGATGTCACATTTGAACTTAAATCTTCCCCTGCTATTTAAAAAGGTGACAGGTTAACTTGAGAAGGGATTTGTACTAATTTCAAGATTAAAAGTAGATGATTTCTCCTAGTTTTTGGTATTTTCTTGATGTTTAATTGATGAAATATGAAATCATGATGCCCGGGATTATCATCCCTGTATCGTCCTAATTGTGTGCAGTCGTTCTCATACGTCTTTGTTTCTTGTCGCCTCACAGAGGGTGACCACACGCGCTGTAAGACCGTGCTGACCTCGAAGGTGGGCGGCCTCATGGCGTTCGCTCAGAAGAGGAGCACGTGTATCGGCTGTAAAGCTGTGCTGAAAACAGACAGTGAGTTTGATCAGAAAAATTATTCTATTACATATTTACACCTGTTAAATATATAAATTCTAAATGCTGTATTTTGGTACATTTGTGTGACTTCTGCCGTCTTTGCAGCTGCGGTGTGCGATTTCTGTAAGAAGAAGGAGTCTGAACTCTACCAGAAGGAGGTGAGGAAAAGAATTTACTGTTTTTTTGTGAAACTGACCCGAGTCCGAATGAGTCCGAATGTAAAGAGCCAAGCTACAACACAATTCTGGGCCATGAGTTAACTTAGATTATTAAGACTTGTTGATTATTTTTAAATGAATGAATGAATGAATGAATGAAGGCTTTATTTCGAACATGTGAGAGTAGTGTAAGAAAAACAAAAACAAAAGAACAAATGAAAACATTTAAATCAACAAAGAACCAACAAGAAACAAATTAAAACACTTAAATCAACTAAAACAATATTAACTTAACATGTTCGAAAAGGAGGAGGAAGAAGCAGTAGCTAATTTAATCCTGCCCCTTCTCCACTTAAAAATTATACAGTTTACTTCCTGTGTACCCTGTTTTCTTTCTTTTTCTTTCTTTCATCATCCCTTTTCTTTTTTTTTTTGATCATGCTCACCAAACACAAGTAACTAAGCATATTTACCTGTGCCAACAATAGAAAATAAATAAAATAAATAAACAATATGTGAGAACCCTAATATTTGCCACACTGTTCTTCTTCCATGTACTTTGTGAATACCATGTGTTTGTACCGCTGTTTGAACTTGCTCATGCTTGGACATTGCCTTAGTTCCCGCATCAGTCTGTTCCACAGTTCACTCCACATATAGAAATGCAAAAAGTTTTTAAAGTTGTGTGAGCACAAAGATGTTTTAAATTCATCTCCCCCCTCAAATTATATCCCCCCTCTCTCTGAAAAAACAGTTTTTGAATATTTCCTGGGAGTAGGTTGTTTGTTGCTCTGTACATGATTTGTGCTGTTTGAAAATGAACCAGATCAGTGAGTTTCAGTGTTTTTGATAATGAGTTTTATTTAAAAAAAAAACATCAAATACAGTAATAATGTAAATGTTTCCATTATTGTTCTTTTTTCTCTTCTGAAAAAAACCCAGAACAGAGGAAAATGCAAGACATTGGAGTATTCGATGTATACAATACAGACGATTCCAAGGATTAACACACTGGAAACATTTGATGAATAAGTCAATGAATATACTTCTTTAAAAATAAAAGGGCGGGGTAACATGGGTTTAACAGGTTTCCACCTTAAAAGAAAATTTTCTCTTTGTAATCTCGAGCAAACGTTATTTGCTCCATGTCCTGCATTTTTCGAACCTTCTCAATATTGTAGGATGGGTAATCTTTTTAACCATTCAATTGTAACACATTTTATTGCAGCTGTTGTAGTCGATACTTTTTTGCTTTTCCCTCATAGGCCTATAGGTGTAAGGCCAAGTGTGGCCACTTTTGGATCAATCACAAGGCTCTGATGAAATATATTACCAAGGGCTTCAAAAATATCTTTCCAAAATATTCTTAATTTTCTCATGTCCAAAATAGGACTGGGACGATTCACTTTTCTCCCGATTCGATTGTTTTGGTGCCAATACGATTGAAATTGCGACTCTACGATATTAGCTTTTTTAACACCAGTGAAAAACATGAACAGTGATGATGCCTACAGACTATATCAGGAAAAATACACACCACATGTGAGTCTTATTAACACAGACTAAAATGAAGCATTTAAATTTGGAAAAAAAAAGATTTTTGAACAAATAAATCAATTTTAAAATCATCAAACAAAAAAATCCCGATACTTGCGTGAATTGTTTTTTTCTCCCACCCCTACTGTTCATGGTTGCCACATTGTCTCAAACATTTATCTGTGTACACTAAGCTCATCCTTGACATCTTTGGAGTCTGAAAAAATCTCTTAACTGCCTTCCCCTCCCCTCCATGTTTTAGAATTGGTTACAAGGCTTGCTTGGGTGCATATTTCATCCCACTCCTCTCTCAAAATATCTCTTACTGATTATTTTGTGCTTCATGTTGACTGACAAATCAGAATCTATTTGATATTTTTAACAATATGAGATTATATCTATTATTAAACATGGATTCTAACTAGGGCTTAACGAGAAAATAATCTAATTGCGATATTTTTCCCCAATATTGCAATTGCGATTTATGATGCGATTGTTTTAATGTTCCTCATCTTATGTATTCCTAAACAAACATAAGCAGTAGATCGTTTTATAGTAAAAACAATACGACATTAAATCAATCTAAGGATAAAAGATTTGAAAAAAAGTGGAGAAGTGAAGAACAGAAGCAAAATAGGTATGAATTTGTAAAAACTGGGTAAAAAAAAAAATGTTACGAAGCCAGATAGGTGCAAAATAGGTATGAAATTACAAAAAAAAGGGAAAAAATTCAAAAGTGACTAAGGAAAATCGATTATAGCAGCAAAATTGGGATTGAATTTCAAAAACCATGTCAAAATTCCAAACATGGTCTGACAGTTGCCAAAAAAAAAGATGAATGGGAGCAAGATAGGCATAAAGTTGTAAAAACTGGGTTGAAAAAGGTTAAAATAGGCATGGAATTGCAAGAAACTACATCACAATGCCAAAATGTTCAACACATTTGGGGTTAAAAATATTGCACTGTCTGCAATTTGAAAAATACAAGGAGCCATATTGTGATTTAATCTAATTTGCAATCAATTGTTCAGCCCTAGTTATAACAGACTCAGTGCACTGATGTTGGGCTGTCATGATTTCTGACATTGTAAACTTGAATTCTGACATGAGTAAAAATCAAACAAATTCAATATTGATGTGTTTTTGATAAAATGGAAACATACAAAGTCATACCAGACATGCAGTGTTGGCTAATTTTTGATCATCAAAAACAGCAGCAGGCATTTGCACGTTCTCTAAATTGCACAAAAGGTTCAAACATGGGACACACATTCGACTCATGCCTCTCCTGTATGCCCATCTAATGAAATGCATGTTTTATTTTGATGCTTCTGTTGTAAATCTATCACTACTTTAAAAAACAGTTAAAAAGCTCTTTTTAAGATATAATTAAAGAGACATTAATTACAACTAACTCCAGTGTAGCCGTTTAACTCCAAACACTGAGTTATAATTCATCTAATGATCATCACCAGGCTCAATAAAGATGCTATGAGGAGCTTCTAAGTAATTACAAAAAAGTCTCACTTTTAGATATATGCCTGGTGGAAATACACACTTTAAGATGAGTTTTATAGCATCAAAATAGGTTATCTATAAATGCTATTCCTTAGCTTCGCGGTCGGGTCGGACAGGGCTGGACTGGCCTGGATACTCAACTTCAGGAACAAGACAATTAAAACTAGAGCAAATTTATATTATTCAGACACGTCTTAGAGCACCGGGCTGTAAGTAGAGATATATAGCCGGCTACAAAACTACGATACCAAGTTTTCCAAAAATTGCTTGTTGTCTCACATCAAAAACTACCGCTACGTAACTAGAAAGAGATACATTACCTCTTCGCTTTGCATCCTGTAAGTTGTTGAAAAAAGAAGTTGTAAAGCAATGCAGAGTTCTGAGGAAGGTCCGAGCTGCATTCATTAGCATCACAACAAACACACGCTCTGGACTGGGTCATGTCTTTTGGTGCGTCCCACTTGTAGTCAGAAGTAGGAATTTCCGAGTTCCGAGTAGGAAACTGCAACTGGAACGTTCTCCGAAGTCAGAATTTCCTACTGGGAACTCGGTGAAACCTCGCCACCCCCGAGTTGACAATCGAAGATGGATGCCCCCAGTGTGAACAGTTATTTAGCTCCTGTAATAATCCATTTATTTGCACTTCTGACTGGGGTGTGTCGCTCTAGATCAGCTGTATACATAGTATTGTTAGACTTATATTTACAAAAATGCTGCCATAGTGATAATCACATTCTTCATGCAACAGCGCAGGGCGTGCTAACAACTGCTAACAATAGCCTGGTAGATCGGCATGTTTTTTTCTGACTTCAACTGGAACGCCGATAAGTCGGAGATGATGTCACTCCCTTTTCCAAGGTTACTGGAACGCAGCATTACGACAGTTGCCGCACGGGCTCATGGGTAGCAGAGTCTTAATGTCGCTGATAATAGATTCTCCTCATAGCACCTTTAATAAAATAAATCAACATTTTTCATAGACAAAGTTGGCAGCAGATCACCTTCTTTAGCATTTTTCCACTGCACCTGTTGCATAGTCTAACTCTACCTGTTTTCTTTTCTCCCTCCCAAATGTACTGTTTTAGTCAATTGCTCTTAATTTATCTTTTAAAGTTTTTAAAACATTTCAATAAATGAAAGATTTCACATTTGGACTCCAGCTTTGAGTTTTTCACCAAGAATATAGTTCTTGATATAGGTGATTTGACATTTTAACCCTCTGTTTTCTAACTCTGCTCACCACCTTCATCCTTAAATATTAAAATGCTGAAAAGAGGCCTCACTGCTGTTTTTAAATGCAGATCTTTCACCTGAACGCCCTGGAGGAGCGCTTCTCTCGCCTGTGGACTCAGTGTCAGCGCTGCCAGGGCTCCCTCCACGAGGACGTGCTCTGTACCAGGTAAATATCCAGGAAGTGTTCATCACACCTGCCTGTTTGGTCTGATATTAACTAACACTCTCTCTCCTAGTGAGTGAATGTGAGAGTGAATGGGTGTGCATGGGTAGGTGTGACTTGCGGTGTAAAGAAGCTTTGAGTAGTCAAAGACTAGAAAGGCGCTATATAAGCTCAAGTCCATTTACGTCTTTGACAAACTTTTACGAAGTGTAAATAAAAGAAAATCTGAAGTATTTGTATGTTTTTATTGAATAAATAAAAAAATACAAAATTATGTGAAATCTGAATAAAGGTAAAATATCCAATTTGCCCTTTTTCGACTATTTTCAAGTCATGTAAAAATGTGATTAAGATAATACTTTTATGAAACTTCAGACAAGGGTTTGGAAATGTACAGCCTGCTAGGATCAGCTGTCAGTCAAACTCGAAAAGAAAAGTCCAATGGCGACCTTTTGAGACCAAAGCGGTCCACGTGGGGGCTTCCACAAACAGGACGTTAGCCTGAAAGTCGTCAGCTAACATTTATAATGAAGCAGGAAGAAACATTTCCAGAGCTTCATGTTGTTCCCGTGAGAACTCGACATGACTTCACTAATAAAATTTAGCTGAAAATAAGTCTCGACAGCCGGGATCCAATTCTGCTCAATCAGAATCAGAAGTACTTCCTTAACCCTTTCACGCATGAATTTTTAAATCAAAAAGGAATACCTTTAAAAAATGTATGTTTTTACTTTTAAACCAATAAAAAATCACTTTCTTTTTTAATGTTATATTTTTAGGGAGTTATGCATCTGTCCGCTACATGCAACATGCATCAGCAGTATAAAATGCAGCATCTTTAGGCAACATCAACTTCCTTTAACCCTTTAACTACCAGCTCAACTGTTGCTTATTGCTTAGTTCCCTTAACACTTCAGGGAAAAGAGAAAACCCCAAACAAGCCAAAAACATATTTCCTTTATGTGGGATTGAAAAGTTTCAAAAGATGATAATGTAATGGCATAAAAATGAACAAATATTGGGGGTAAAATTAATTAGAAAATCTGAAGTATTTATTACTGTTGTTTATCAAACTACTCACTAAGTATTTACACCTAAATTTAAAATAAAAAAAATACAAAATTATGTGATGAATAACAGTTTTTTTATATATATGTACATGATTAAATCAGTAAATGGTCAAATATTTGAAGTAATTATGATAAAGAAGCTTTTGACAAACTTTTACCATGTAAGATAGAAAGGCTATATAAGCTCAAGTCCATGAAGTACATTATTGTATTGACAAACTTACTTAAGTGGTAAATGCAAAATCTGAAGTATTTGTACATTGTATTTAAAAATTCTACATTTACAATCTTTAATTTAATAATAAATACAAAATTATGTGAAATTATGTGAATATCTGAATAAAGTGATTTCCAAGGTTTGTTTCGACTATTTCAGAAGTCATCATGTAAAAATGTGATTAAGATAATACTTTATGAAACTTCAGACAAGGGTCAGTAAAATGTGTAAATGTACAGTGAAGTTGAACTTGGTAATGCAGCCTAAAAATGTATAAAAATTCTGTCTGGAGGTTAATGCTCAAGGAGAAACAGTTGTTTCAGTTGCTCTTAAACACAGTACGGCAGTCGGAAATATAAAATAAAGACATTAAAATAGATGAGAGCTTAACATTCAAATAGATGAAATGAAACAGTTTGTAAAATGACTTTGAAACTGAGAGGTCATTCAGAGCCCATGATGTCTTTTCTTTAGATCTCGCCTGTGTCAACTCATGTAACAATCGTTTCAGAGATAAAATCAAACTATCAAACTTCAGGAAGTGACATAACCTGTCTCTCATGCACACACTCCCTATTGTTAGAGTAAAGTGATCAGACTGTTACAAAACTGAGAAGAGGAACTTATTGACCATGTCAGACCTCAATTGGTTCCTCATCACTGAACTTTACTTTTACGTTTTTAACCTTTAATGGCACAAAAGGACGTGGAAACCAAACCCTAAAGACATGAGAGATGACACCTCACTGTGGCACAGCCTTTATCTGCTGCAGCTCTCTGCACAGACGGCATCAGATAAAAGAAATTACACTGAGTTTTTAATATTTATCAGCATATTTTCATATGAAATCTAGGGTTCGGCTGATGTTTCTATCAGTATGTTGATTAAAAAAATAGGTACCTGCCATAATGTTGAGTAAAAGTCCAGTAAGACCCACTGATGGTGCTATAGATTAAATATTTTACCTAATTTAAGGACCATTTTATTAAAGGCAAAAGGTAAAAATCTTATAAAGTGAAGATAATCTTTATAACATTTGCTTTTAGTTTTGTATCCAGGCCCTTTGTATATTTTATAGGTAGAATAATGTATATAATGCTATTTTTTATACTTAAGTCTATATTTTTTATTATATGAGTGCTGTCCACTTAGCTTCTGCCACACAATTCTCATTGTTAGAGTCAGTCAGACAAAGTGTCAGTCCAGACTGTTACAAAATGAGAAACTGGAAAGAGGAACTTATTGACCAAGTGCTTCTCCTGTGTCTCTCTGGTTCTCCTCCTTCCTTGCTCCTCTCTCTCTCTCTCTTTGGTCCTCCTTCCTCCCCTCTGGTGCACACCTGAGAGCAATGTTACAGGACGTAAGGGTTAAGAGGAAAAATAATGTATGCAAAAGATGGATCAAACTGTTCAATAAAAAGAATTAACCCTGTAAAGCCAATTGTATCATATTTGATACATACTCCTATAATACCTCTTTTACTCAATATGATCCAAAAATTACAAAAAAACATCTGAATGCAATCAGATAAATGATAAAAATGTCCTCAATGGATTATCAGTTACGAAATATCAGACAAAGGTCAGTCCTTCAGTTTGTAAAATGACTTTGAAACTGAGAGGTCAGTAAGACCCACTGATGGTGCTATAGATTAAATATTTTACCTAATTTAAGGACCTTTTTCTTAAAGGCAAAAGGTAAAAATCTTATAAATTTCAGCTCCAAAAATTAGAATTTTCTGGCTATAATCTATGGTCTGTTTAGCTTCTAGCCCACGAGGTAAATGTATCTTCCAGTTACGCGATTTAAAAGTTTATTCTATTCTATTTAAAAGATTTTATGTATCCCAGTTTAAACAAAATGAAGAAAAAGAGCCAAAACGTAAAAGCTGAAAACATTTATTTGTTCGTTACAGCAGAATGCATCGAGCGTTAGAGAACGCAGCCGTCATGGAGACGAATCCGTTTGACATCTTTTATTTTAAAGACGTCACATCAGGTCCAGACAAATACAGACATGTTTGAAGAATTACTGCAGGAATCATTCAACAGTGATTCAGTCATGTGGATGGAACTGAAGTTATTTCACTGAACTCTTTCTTTAAACACGAAGGAATGTTTGAAATGCTACAAAAATATCTTCTCTTGGCAGTCGGCTACATTTAGGCAATAACAAACTAAAAATAAACTGCTATAAAAAAGGACACTAATATCCCTGTAATGCTTCAGATGTGACCAACTCTAAAAATGCTTGGAATAATGGAGATTAATTTTTGTTATTTATTACCCTGTTGATCCGCCGTAGTTATAAAGGTTATCAATATCAATACTGATACCTTTGTTATAAAGACTGTTGCTTCGTTTGCACTCGATAAACAAGCAGATTTCCCCTTGAAAAGACATTAAGTTTCCAAACAGAGCCCAGATTTCCTGATTTTTCAGTCCAGGCATTTTATCAACCCTAACGACTTAAAGTGCTACCCATGAGGAGCTGTCATCGTGACTCAAGCTAAAGCGTGTGTTTGTTGTGATGCTAATGAATGCAGCTCAGACCTTCCTCAGAACTCTGCATTGCTTTACAACTTCTTTTTTCAACAACTTACAGGATGCAAAGCCACGAGGTAATGTATCTCTTCCTAGTTACGCAGCGGTAGTTTTTGATGTGTGACAACAAAATAAACTAAAACATAAAAGGACACTAATATCCCTGTAATTGGCCCCAAAAAATATAAATTTGCTCTAGTTTTAATTGTCTTGTTCCTGAAGTTGAGTATCCAGGCCAGATTTCCCCTTGAAAAGACATTAAGTTTCCAAACAGAGCCCAGATTTGCTAAGGAATAGCATTTATAGATAACCTATTTTGATGCTATAAACTCATCTTAAAGTGTGTATTTCCATCAGGCATATATCTAAAAGTGAGACTTTTTGTAATTACTTAGAAACTCCTCAAGCAGATTTCCCCTTGAAAAGACATTAAGTTTCCAAACAGAGCCCAGATTTCCTGATTTTTCAGTCCAGGCATTTTATCAACCCTAACCTTAAAGGTGCTATGAGGAGAATCTATTTCCAGCGACATAAAGACTCTGCTACCCATGAGCACGCTCGGCGACTGTCGTAAAGACGTGACTCAAGCTAAAGCGTGTGTTTGTTGTGATGCTAATGAATGCAGCTCAGACCTTCCTCAGAACTCTGCATTGCTTTACAACTTCTTTTTTCAACAACTTACAGGATGCAAAGCCACGGGGTAATGTATCTCTTTCTGAATTGCGTAGCGGTAGTTTTTGATGTGTGACAACAAGCAATTTTTTAGGAAAACTTAGTATTGTGTGGTTTGTAGCGACTATATATCTCTACTTACAGCCGGTGCTCTAAGGCGTGTCCTGAATAATATAAATTTGCTCTAGTTTTTAATTGTCTTGTTCCTGAGTTGAGTATCCAGGCCAGTCCAGCCCTGTCCGACCCGACTGGAAGGCTAAGACTAGCATTTATAGATAACTATTTTGATCTATAAAACTACTATCCCTGTTGCAGCAAAATCTCCTTCTCTCAATCACCACCGAGTTGAACAAACAATTATCGAGGACACATTACAGCACTTTATGATCCTTTATCACAATCTCTGTTTCAACATCTTTTTTTTTTTTTTTTTTTTGTATTTTAGCCTGTTTAAACTTTGTAAAAGCGTTTGAGATTTTACCATGGCTGCTTCAGTGAAAGAAAACTGACCTGCAGCAGCAGTTAGCTTCCTGAAGCCTGCAGCTTAAGACCCCATCCACATGAAGACTAAACGAGTTCTAAACGCATAAGTTTTTTGCCGAATCTGCATATCATCCATACGATGACGGCGTTTTGGGGGTCTGTAAACGATCATTTTTGAAACCAGGTTACTAAAGGATGCAAGACATTATCAGACCAATGTTAGAATTGGCAGATATTTGCCTAAAAAAATGATTCTTGGTCATGACAAGTATAAACATTTCTGCTCATATAAACTGGCCTTAAAAATCTCATATACCTACTGTACTATTGGCAAAACGTACAATATACCATGATTGTTTATCCCATCATGTCCACTTTTATGAATACAAAGTGTAAAATATTAAAGAATAAAATGATGTTTTTCTTGCTTCACATCTATTTCTAACACAAATGGGCTGTAATCATGGAAGAAACAGGTTAATATATCAGTATTGGCAATAATGTGTTTAGAAATATCAGCAAAAATCCAATTTTGTGCATCCCAAATGTAAACAATTCAGACCATTGTTCGCACACCGGTGTGATTGAAATGCTAAGACTTGAGGTCTATAACAGGACCCACTGTAGCAGTAATCAAATGTTTGAGCATTATTAGGGCTTTAGAAAGTGAAGAATAAAGTCTGTGTAGATCTGGGATCTGAACACTCTCCCTTTGTTTGTGAACATTGGGTTGTTTTGGGGGGCGGGGCTTAGCCGGGGTCACTACCATCAGCCCCATTCACCAGGGATGTCCAGATGTTTTTCACTAAACTAGAAGCCTCCTGCAACACAAACCTCCACCGTGCTTTTCTGACATTCTTGGCCGATCTCACGATGTTAACAAATCCTGGTATGCGAGTCATGTTTGCCTCCAGTTTTGCCTGTGCTGCCTCTAACATAGTGATTCAGAAAAGGAAAAAAAAACAGCGGAGCATGACCTTCAAACTAGTCCAGATTTTTGTAAAAAGACTGTAAACCAACTCTAAATACCAACCAGTAGTTTGCCACGGCGCCTATGGCCCTGGCTAACTTCAAAAATAAAGACAAATGAAATGAATAAAGTGCACCTAAAGGTCTGGAACACAGTTAAGTTATGAGTGTGATCCTATTACAGCAAACCCAATGACATATTTATGGTCAAGTTGAGAAAGAGGAGGAGGATTTCGCTGACGTGGTTCAAACCCCAAAGACACACTGACCTAAAAAACCGACGAGGAGACGATGAAACCCTCCAGACTTACAAAACACAAGGTTTCCACGCCTGGATATCAAAGTACAAAAGCTTTTTTCAGTATCACAAAGTTTGACAGACGTGTACCAAACAGTCACACAGAGTCCACCACTTTAAAAAATCCTAAAAAAGACGGGACAGTTGGGTTTAACGGGGTCGACCGGTGTACCAGAGCAAAGTGCAGCGAGGCACCAGAGCGAACCTTGAACCCTTAAACAATCGACACGAGCTGGACATCGGTAAAATCAGACTGTGGAGGAGGGATGATGGGAAATGAGAGCTATGCTTCCAGATTAAACCTCACAGATCAGCACTGAACACCATCAGAGTGATCAGCACTCAGGCTGCTCCGTTAAAAAAAACAACAGGAAAACAGGAAAAATGGGCCAAACTCTGTTACAAAAAGGGAAACTGGGGAATCTAACAGCAGTAAAAATGGACTTTTCCTCATCTGTGACCTCCTGAAGATCAGTGCTGAGTGTGAGGGGAGACAAGTGCTGCAGGAGATGCTGTGGGTGTGTGTGTGGGTGTGAGTGTGTGCGTGTGTTTGTGTGGTTTGCTATAGTATCGTGCAGCGTCTCTGAGTGTTCTTCTTGCTCTTCTTGTTGTGGCGGTTGGTCTCCTTGTATCTTCTGATCTCTCGTACGAGCGAATAGAAAGCTTCCTCCACGCCCTGAAAACACAAACATCAGAATCAAATTTAGTCATTTCATAAAATATCCATAATCTGGAAAAGGTCCAAGCAGTCTTTAGGTAGCCTTGCAGAGCAGACGGACCTGCCTGATTCTGGAATCACGCATCTCCGTCCTGCCAGCCTTCATTGTCCAACAGTTTCACTCAGCTAAATGCTTAACGGCCCAATCAGGGAAGAGAGGCGGGAGCAGGGGGCATGATGACAACAGGAGGTGACTTGATATGAAGTGAAGTCACTTCCTGTTGTACAAATAATGGAGGCCAATGTTGGTTAGCCTGTGGTCATCATGGTTACTCAGTTATACTTGGTCAAATCTGCTCTCCTCTTCAGTTTACTTCATAGGGATTGTCTTTGACGAGGTTCATGTCACATACGTCTAAGTGTTAGATGGTACAACTGTGTGGTATAATTTAATGTAAAACGATAAGACTTAAGGTAGTTAAGCTATCAGCTAACAGCTGTTAGCTGCTACGGCTAATGGCTGACAAGGGCAAACAACAGTTAAGGGCCATTAGCCGAAGCGGCTAACAAATGTTTGATCAAAAATAGTCCAAAGACCTTCATCACTCCCTCTTCTCATTTGTCCTCTTCCATGTTGTGTTTCTGCTGTTGCTGTTTCTTCTTTGTTTTGTTAGATCAGATTTGATAAGATTTCTTTTTTCAACTTTTTCATTTTCTTTTTATGACCTGATTTCTAACAAAACATAAAGTAAATTAGTAGCACATTGTACATAAACTAAAAAAAGAAAAATATGGACATCTACAACTAACAAGAATTACATTACGATAAAACGTAAATTACATCATATAGTTCATTTATATAAACAAGAAAGGATAAAAAAATAAAGGGGAAGGGTGCACAAGACATTTCTGTTATTATTATTTCTCTTTTTCCTTCATCCTCCCTCCTTTCTTCCCCAGATCCTGCCCAATTACACATCCAAAAGGCCCAACTAACTGGTCTTCAATTGATTAAAATAATGGATTAAGGGTTGTCAAATCTTAGAAAATTTCTCCTCCTGTTTTTTCAAGGAGGATTTTATTTTCTCCAGCTCTAAGTGTGCCGTTACATCTCTCCTAAGGTTTAAATATGTTGGTGCAGTCTTCTGCTTCCAGTTAAGAAGAATCAATTTTCTTGCAATCAAGCAAATAAATGAAATCATTTTGTGTTCTCCATAATTTTTTAATACACTAGGGTTTGATCAGATTTCTGTCTTGGAGGACTAGATTCTAGTTTGCTGGTGGACTGGATGGTTTTGTGTGTTGAGATTATCAGAGCTCACCACACACAGGAGGATCCTAACTGTTTAATTTATCTTCATGTGTGGGCTCTTTAACAGATAAAACATCTCCTCAGATTCAGAAAACCCTGATGTGTGGACCTGCTTTATGCAGCTTTGTAAATCAAACCATAGGAGTTTCATCTTTCACTGACCTGTCTGGTTTTGGCCGAGGTCTCCACAAACGGGACGCCGTAGCTCCGGGCCAGCTCCTGCGCCTGCTTGGTCTCCACGGTCCGAGTGCTGAGGTCGCTCTTGTTCCCCACGAGCACCATGGGCACGCTGTCGCTGTCCTTCACCCTGTTGATCTGCTCTCTGAGGAGGACGAACACAAACCCAGTGACCGTCTGAGGAGCCTGAACTCATCGTCACCCACCCCTCCAAACGCCGCCGTCACACCCCCTGTACCTGTAGCTGCTGACGTCCTCGAAGGATTTGGTGTTGTTGATGGCAAACACGCAGAGGAACCCCTCCCCCGTCCTCATGTACTGATCCCTCATGGCGCTGTACTCCTCCTGACCTGCAGTGTCCAGGATGTCCAGCAGACACGTCTCCCCGTCGATCACCACCTGCTTTCTGTACGAGTCCTGAAACACATTTTTATTTTTTTTAATGTCAATTCATTTTTTTTCAGGGAGACCAAATATTCCATTTTACAAGAGACAAAATGATGGACTCGTGAGAGTGCCAAATTACCAATGTAAATGTATAAATCAAAAAGCTAACAAAAGTGAAATATAAAGTTAAATATAAAATAAATATTGGTGCTGCATAAAGCAAAACTAATCAAAAAATAAATCCATAATGTGGCTATATATAGCAATATTAATAAAAAATATATCTACAAAAGAAAAGGCTAATAAAAGCAGAAATATAAAGACAAATTAATAAAATAATACAAATCCTTTGATTTTATAAAAGCACATTTTTAGATATTTCTATTTATTTGTCTTGTGGGACACTCTTTGTTCACGTTTGATTTGTTTTGGTTTTTAATAAAATAATACTTAAAAATATAAGGGAAAATACTAGCTGAGGAAAAATACTGTTGAGACAAAGAAGGATGGCTTAATTACACTGTCACTGATTTATACATCCATTATGTGCTTGTATGCATTTTGTATGGAGTGGTGAGAGTGCCAAATTACCTAAATAAATGTATAAAGAAAAAAGCTAACAAAAGTGGAAATATAAAGACAAATAAAAATAAAATTGGTGCTGTATAAAACAAAACTAATCGAAAAATAAATTGATAAAAGAAAAGGGTAAATAATATTGCATTATAAAGACAAATTAATAAAATAATTCAAAACATTTTAAAGAAATGTGATTATAAATAAATTAAAAAATAAATAATGTGGCTATATAAAGCAAAAATAAATAAATCTACAAAAGAAAAGGCTAATAAAAGCAGAAATATAAAGATGAATAAATAGAAATATCCAAAAATGTGCTTTTATAATATCAAAGGATATTTGGATAATTTTATTTAATTTTTTTATGGATAAAAACAAAAAAAAATTACCAATTTTTTTTTGACACTCATTAACAGACTATTTTTGACTAAATAAAACACCATATCAGAATTTAAAAAATAAATTAGGATATTATAAATAAAAAATAAATAAATAATGATATTATAACAATCAAATTAATTTAGCATAGAGACATTTGTGAGGACTTTCTGCTGCTGTTACAACATCTGGGAACACTGAGAAGACAAAGCCGTGAAGACACGTTTCTGAAACCGCAGCAGCATTTCTGCCTGAACTCAGACGGAGAGTTGCATCATTTTCATGCTCATATTTTTCCCATGACTGTCGCTCTGCGGCGTCCTGCAGGAACACGACCCGCCGCTGCAGGTTTTATAAAAACTCCCAGAAACAAGAACTTTAATGACTTTAGAGTCTTCCTTCAGTTACATCACAGCTCGACACTTCAAACATGATGACTGTGAGACAAAGAGATTATCCTGCAGACTCACAGCTGATTTAACCAGTTTGTGGTCATTATTTGATTTTAATGAGGATTTACAGGAGTGGCTTTCTGCTCCAAAGAGGTTTTAGATCAAATGAAGGGTAAGAAGATTGAGGAATTAGTTCTTACTTTGGATTTGTTTGAGCAGGTCTCCGTGTTTGTTACGGTAAAAGTCTGAGCTGTGATGATTAACTTTCCTGCATTTGTGTTCCAGCTTGTGTTAATATTTACTTTGTGGGTCTGGATTCTAGAAACAAAACACAAGTTCCCTTAAACATGGTGTATCATGAAAATACACAGAGCAGCAGCATGTAAATGTTGAAAAGAAGCTCCGATACCACCGAGCTGGAGCTGTAGAAACTATTTAACTTTAATGGAGCAGAGAGAAGAAATGAATCAACTAAACTCAAGGTGATAAAGACATCGGCAGGTTCACAGCTTTGACTTCATATCAAAATCTGTTCAGCAGTTTGTGTTTTAGGGTGAATATTAATATTAAAATAATAACAGATCTGTCCTTTTGCTCCTATCGCTCTGACTCAAAGAAATGTGTCCTGTGATTAAGTCGATGTTAAAAACCTTAAATCACATTAAACCCCCTGCTGTGTGTCTTGTCGATGTCTCACCTCGATGGTCGGATCATATTCGTCCACAAAGTGGTTCTGGATGAGCTGGATGGTGAGGGCGCTCTTCCCCACGCCTCCAGCTCCCACCACCACCAGTTTGTACTCCGTCATACCTGCAAAGATTTAAATCACAAACCTGATCATTTAAGAAAAAACTCAAAATTTAAGATACTGAGAGAGGTTTTCAAACACGGTGGGCAAGGGTTAGAGCGCTGGTTTCAAACTGTTTTGGTCTGAGGCGGGGCATGCCTCAATGTTAAATCAGTATCTGAAGGAGCAGCATATTCATATTTTCATTAATAATCATTTTAAAACATGTAATAGTATCTTATCAGTCCGTACATGTTTTTTCATATCTACTAAAGCCGGACAGAACTAGACAAACAGCTGCACTCATAATAAAATAAATATCAACATAACTAATGAAGACATTAGTTGAAACTTTTAAAACATACAATACCCAAAACCAGTGAAGTTGGCACATTGTGTACATTGTAAATAAAAACAGAATACAATGATTTGCAAATCCTATTCAACTTATATTCAATTGAATACACTGCAAAGACAAGATACTTAACGTTTGAACTGAGAAACTTTATTTTCTTTTGCAAATAATCATCAACTTAGAATTTAATGGCAGCAACACATTGCAAAAAAGTTGTCACAGGGTCATTTTTACCACTGTGTTACATCGCCTTTCCTTTTAACAACACTCAGTAAATGTTTGTGAACTGAGGAGACCAATTTTTGAAGCTTTTCAGGTGGAATTCTTTCCCATTCTTGCCTGATGTACAGCTTAAATTGTTCAACAGTCCGGGGTCTCCGTTGTTGTATTTTACGCTTCATAATGCACCACACATTTTCAATGGGGGACAGGTCTGGACTACAGGCAGGCCAGTCTAGTACCTGCACTCTTTTACTATGAAGCCACGCTGTTGTAACACGTGCAGAATGTGGCTTGGCATTGTCTTGCTGAAATAAGCAGGGGGGTCCATGAAAAAGACGTTGCTTGGATGGCAACATGTGTTGCTCCAAAACCTGTATGTACCTTTCAGCATTAATGGTGCCTTCACAGATGTGTAAGTTACCCATGCCTTGGGCACTAATACACCCCCATACCATCACAGATGCTGACTTTTGAACTTTGGGCCTATAACAGTCCGGATGGTTCTTTTCCTCTTTGGTCCGGAGGACACGACAACCACAGTTTCCAAAGACAATTGTAAATGTGGACTGGTCAGACCACAGAACACTTTTCCACTTTGCATCAGTCCATCTTAGATGAGCTCGGGCCCAGTGAAGCCGGCGGTGTTTCTGGGTGTTGTTGATAAATGGCTTTGGCTTTGCATAGTAGAGTTTTAACTTGCACTTACAGATGTAGACGAACTGTAGTTACTGACAGTGGTTTTCTGAAGTGTTCCTGAGCCCATGTGGTGATATCCTTTACACAGTGATGCCGGTTTTTGATGCAGTACCGCCTGAGGGATCGAAGGTCACCGGCAGTCAGTGCTGGTTTTCAGCCTTGCTGCTTACGTGCAGTAATTTCTCCAGATTCTCTGAACCTTTTGATGATATTACGGACCGTAGATGATGAAATCCCTAAATTCCTTGCAATAGCTGGTTGAGAAATGTTGTTCTTAAACTGTTGGACAATTTGCTCACACATTTGTTCACAAAGTGGTGACCCTCGCCCCATCCTTGTTTGTGAATGACTGAGCATTTCAGGGAAGCTGCTTTTATACCCAATCATGGCACCCACCTGTTCCCAATTAGCCTGTTCACCTGTGGGATGTTCCAAATAAGTGTTTGATGAGCATTCCTCAACTTTCTCAGTCTTTTTTGACACTTGTGCCAGCTTTTTTGAAACATGTTGCAGGCATCAAATTCCAAATGAGCTAATATTTGCAAAAAATAAAGTTTCTCAGTTCAAACGTTAAGTATCTTGTCTTTGCTGTGTGTTCAATTGAATATAAGTTGAAAGGGATTTGGAAATCATTGTATTCTGTTTTTATTTATGATTTACACGACGTGCCAACTTCACTGGTATTGGGTATTGTATAATGGTAGAAACACATTTCAACGTAGTTAATAAGGCAGTTTATGCACCTCTTGATGGACTGAATTTTATTTCATTTTTTACCCACACAGGTGTAATAATTACAAATATTTGTCCATTTTCCTCATGCACATTTGACTTCCCTCCTGGCACACCACTAGAGAACCGAGTAAAATAATAAAGTTTATATTCGAAAAGTTTAGGGATGCATGCTATTTTTTGCAGATATTTCCAAACACACTATTGATTCTTGGAGAGCAGAGAGTCTTTACTTTATGAAAAAGGACTTGTTGCTTTTAGTGTGAGTCTATTTGTTTGAAAAAACAGATTAAAAACAAGAAAACAACATTTAACCCTTAAAATCAGCATCCAGCTTTTCAACTATACTCGTGCAGTGATAAGGTGAAGCGATATGGTACATGTGTGTATTTTGATAGTATTACAGCACAGAAATGGGATAAATATTTCCAATTTATCAGCTGTAAATATCTGACACTGCACTGATAAAACCATGCATCACAAAATGAAGGATTTTTAACCACATTAGTGCATCTCCGTTTTTATTTTTTTAATTTAATAAAACCTGTTTACTTGCTCAGCCCTGGTTAGAAGAAGCACTGGAACCTGTTTGACACAATGACAAAAAAGATGATCCAAACTTCCTATAATGACTAATTTATGTTTTTACTGACATTTCTGTATCTCAAAGCTGACTCAACAGCCAATAAACATCAAAGTCTTTGGTTGGACCTGATGGGAGAAGAAAACCTTAAACACTGAAGGATTTACATTACAGAGCTGTTATTACACTGATGAGTTTATCTGCTCTTAGATAATGATGATAATAACAATGATAACAACAATAATAAAATAATATTTCGTTTTTATGGCTTTCTTTTTAATGCCATTGTCTCCAACTCTTATGATCATATTATAGATTAAATAGGAGCATTATCTCCTGATCATTCACATGCTGTTAATTGTTTCTGACAGTCTTTTGGGGGTTTTTTCTGCAGTTTTTTGTTAGTTCAGTAAAAATTCTTCCAACATGGAGCTTTTAGATGATCAACATATGTGATTATGACAGGATCATAACGGTCTACGATCCTGATGTTGAAACAGTCCTGCAAAGACACGACATGCACGCTGTTTGTTACGTAATAATACAAATATTTTGGTTTATTTGGCTTCTTTTGTCCATGTTTTCCAGCCCTGAGTCGATTAATCGGTCTGAGTCGAGGACACTGACCCAGATTTCAGGATCCTGCCGCTGACTTCAGCATTACTCTTCCTCCAACTCTTCGACATTTTAGAGCTCTTTAAACTCGGTATTTTATGGGTTAATAATGTTTAAAGGACTCACCTTTGTGTGGATTATATCAGATTATGAGATGATACAGAGTTCAGTGATAGATGAGATTAGCCTGCTACATAACGTTAGCTTCAGACGATTTCCTCATTCAAACTCTTTCAGAAAAAACTTTAAAATCACAGCGGTTCTAGCTTTTAAACACTTAACATTAATAAAATATAAACTAAAGAAGTTAAAACACCGTGTGACAAAAAATCTGTTTATCTGTAATAAATAAAAATCCTTAATTTGACCCTCTTCCTTTCAAGTCTCTAAGAGCTTCATTGAAACGGGAGCGTTTTCACGTTAATCCCCTCCTCGAACAACCAATCAGAGGAGAGCATCCGGATGGACTTCCTTATCGTCCAATCATATTGTAGTATGGAGCACAAGCCCCACCCAGATCCAACAGGTTTATCCAATCAGAAAAGGAGCAGCCCTGCTTGGGCATGTTCTGTTAGACAAACTTCTCCCTTCATCTCCTCCTTAATCCAACAGTTAGTGTTTCTGTCAGACGTTCATATTTCATCTGTTAACGAGCAGCGGCGAGCTCAGGAGACTTTTCCGATTACATCATGAACACTGAAGCTCCATCAGTCGGAAAGTCAAAGACAGAAGTTAAAACAAATGATCAGCGCCAGCGTCGGTAAATTTTATTTTGAAAGGGAAAGCGGAAATGACGACGCTGCAGTCTGTAAAACTTTACGTGAATCACGTCACCGCCCTCCAGCGGCCACAGCGGGGAACTGCATCTGAAAAAGCTGCCAACGCAGATATCAAAATTAGTAAATTCAATTTAATGATCTTATTCTGGACACTGCCACTTTACTTTTGCAAACTGCATTAAACGTGGATATATGACAAACAAATGAGACAACATTGACATTTTTATCATTAAAAGAATTAAAGGAACAGTGTGAATACTTTGCTTGTGATGAGCTCAATGATACTATTTGATTACAATATCAATATACAGTATAGTCAAGCAAAATAAAGCTGTATAAAATATAATAATATATACAGGGAAAAGATGCAAGATTTTAAATACATAGCATAAATGGACTTGAGCTTATATAAATGGTAAATGGACTTGAGCTTATATAGCGCTTTTCTAGTCTTTTGATTACTCAAAGCTGCTTTACACCGCAGGTCACACCTTCCCATTCATACCTATTCACACCCATTCGCACCCACATTCACTCACTGATGGTTCAGAGTATCTATGTTAGTTATCCATCAGTATCTCTAACACATTCACGCCCTTTCATGCCCATTTACACACCACTGACGCAGCAGTGGGAGCAACTTGGGGTTAAGTGTCTTGCCCAAGGACACATCGCCATGTGTCACCCGAAGCTGGGCTTGAACCTGCAACCTCCCGATCACTGACCAAGTGCACTATCCAACTGCACCACTGACATCCCGTCTTTAATAATCAAACACTTAAAGACAAGGTGGATAGAATATCACGTAAATGTGCTTGATATTAGTCTGTTCCTTATTATTGTCCATTTCAGTGGGAAAATCTTTAAGGATATCATAATGCTTTTGTGTTTTAATTTAAGTTAACTTAAGTTTCAGAGATTTTAGATATAGTTTGAACTCATTCAAGAAGATACACAATTTTGGGGGTGACTTCAAAACACAACTCTTGTGAATAAATAACTTAACAAGGCATAAAATCACATTATAGCAAAGTTCTTCATGCTTGTCTGGTAACTATAGACCAAAGGTTATGTCATCTCTACTGAAATGAGAGGGAAGTGATAAATTCTTCTGTTTAATCCATTTTGCGAAAGTCTAACCAAAATATATATACATGTCTATGTATAGGGTGACATCAGGTAAAATGGGTCATTTAAGCTTTAGATGTCCCAGCCCCTCTGATTTTAAGAGCCAATGACAGCAAATGGTTTAAAATGGTTGACACAACTGTACTTGACAAGAAACAACAGATTTGATTGGTCTGTAGTTGTTATTGTGGGAGGATCTAAGACTCAAATCCACACTGCACCAGAAAACTGCATGGTGAGTTGACTGGCATAGGGATTTCTGTTAAAAATGATAAGGATGATAACTCAATTTAAAAAACGTGTATATATAAAATGTTTGATGCATAATATCTGTCTTGATGACACCTATTAGAAATAATGGTTAAAGTGTGGTATTTGGACATATTTTTTGGAATATTGATGCTTTAGTGGCCCATTTTAGCTGAACCTATTCAGGTAAGTTGGGCCCCGGTTTCAGCTAAAATGGGCCACCCAGTAACAAATGCACACATGCACATGTTTGGAGGGAATGGGGCCTATATGTGGCCTATTTGTGAAAAGGATGCGTCTGCCTAAAAATAATGATAGATCTTTGTAGTAACAATCCACTGACTTTATCTGCAGTGAGTATGCCAAGCAAGAAGCAAGAGAGAGGAAAAGAGAGAGGGACTGAGAGATGGAAGAAGAAGAAAGGTGACAAGCAGAGACAGAAAGTGAGAGAACAGTTGAGGAGGAACAAAGACCAGAGAGGAGAAGAGAAAAGGATGATGCAAGGAGGAAGGGGAAGGCCAGAAACATAAAATCAGGGGTCAGAGGACAGGATGAAGGGGGCCTTAGAAGAATATAAGGAAGGAGTGGAGAGAGGAATTCCTTTGTCTGTACGGTGTTCATTTATTCATCATTTACTATGTAATTAATTGTCCTGATAATATGAAATTGTTCTAATAAAGTATGTTGCCATATTGACGGTTGTTTTAAATTAATGACTATCCCTTTGCAGCTGGACTGGCCCAACTCACCTCATAAGCGTCCCATTTTACCTGAACTCTGCTTGTGTAAAAAAGTTGGCACAGCTGACCTATCAAGACCTGTAGGGCCTAAAAAGATATATTTACTGCATAATTCCAACACAAAATGTAAAGAAAACAACCATTATTAGCCATAAAACCACATTTTAATAGAATGCGTTGTTTTTTGTAAGTGCCTGAAGCTATTTACCAAAAAGTGGCCCAATTTAGCTGATGTCACCCTACAACACTGCATGAAAAGAATAGATGTATTTTTCTATAACATTTCCACATAGTGTACATATTATCATAAATGATATTATTATGTTTAATCATTCTGAGAAATTCCTTTGAAGGACGGATACAGTTTAAAATTTTATAATGTGTTTTATAATGTCATTTTTGTACTGTCCCCAGGAGTTATAATTTCAGTGAGACCTTAGAAAATGATTTTTACATTTGCTGTCGGATAGTAGGATGCGTTTAATAGCTTTCGTGGACATTATTGTTAGAATTTTGTGAATTTTTGAGGATGTTTTTTTGACGCACACTTGGATAATTATTGTTAGACACATAGGGATTGGGTGTCGTTTTGTATTGTACTTTGTTTTCCTGTGGTTAGTCAGAATACTTTGGTTTTTGTTCCTCTTGTTTAAACACTTGTATAATAAAACTCTAGTTTGCAGTGTCTTTTTGGTCTCCTTTTCAGTTTTTTATTCACAGAAATCATTTAAGTTTTATGCTTCTATTTTTGGTTGTCAAACACTTACTCTTGTTAATAAATAACTTTGATTTAACCCCTAACACCTGCTTTTATGTCACTTGATTTTAAATCATATAATGGAGGGTTTTGCCAGATGAAAGAATGGTTATCAAGTTTTTATACATATACATATATTAGAGACACAGACAGAAAAAACAAAAATATGTCCTTTATGAAGTTATTTTTACTGATGATAAAGTGCACACTGCCCTCCAGTGGTCACAGCGAAGAATCATACACTCAGAAAAATGACTCAAAATAATAATTCATATTCAAATGAGAAAAGTTTTCATATTCATTTATTTTCACATTATATTTGTAATACAGTGTCAGTGTGTTCACACGTAAAAAAAAGTGAGGAGGGATTATTTACAGAAGAGAAAACAAACCACCTTATATGTATATACTGGACATCAACATGTGCTAAAATGTTTTAAAACATGGTTAAGAACAAAAAAAAAATCATATTTTAGCATAGTTTTGGGAGTCATTAAATACGAAAAAGTCATACGTTAACACATCATATTTTTATAATTTTGATATGAGAGGAAACAGCTTAAAGTGCTTCACTAGGTCAAATAGAAAAAAAAAGTTCTATTGTGTTCTCCTGACCATTTAAGCCCTAATGTAGTCATTTTTAGAGTATTTTTGTGGATCATGAAAAATGAAAAAAGGTATATGTTAGCATGTTTTGTTTTTTTTTCAAAATTTTGACCCGAGGAAAAAAAGCTATTGTGCTTTACTAGGTAAAACAGGACCTAAAACACTTTCTGGCATGTGTTCCTTATTATTGAAGGTTTTAAAATCAATATTAAAGTATATTTTAAGGGGTCATGAAAAATAAAAAGAGGTCATGTTAGCATGTTGTTTTTTTCAAAATTTTGACCTGAAGGATAACAGCTGAAAAGTGCTTTACCAGATAAAATAGGGCCTAAAACCATGCTGTAGTATGTTTTGTTGACCATTTCACCCATAAAAACAATATTTTAGAATTTTTTCAGGGGTCATGAAACATTTTTAAAAATCATATATTAGCATGTTGTTGTTTTCAAAATGTCTGACCTAAGGGAAAACAGCTAAAAGTACTTTACTAGTAAAATACAGCCTAAAAATAACGTACTAGCATGTTTTTCCGCCCATTGAAGGTCAAAAATGTCATTTTTTAGTACATTTTTGGGGGTTATGAAAAATGAAAATGATTTTTTTTAGCATGTTATTTTTTTCAGAAATTTGATCTGAGGGAAAACAGGTTCACAAGATTGAATAGTGCCTAAAACATGTGTGTTTCCTGCCTGCTTAAGGCCTAAAAATTCACATTATAGCATACTATGGAGATTATGAAAAATGAAATAAGTCATATGTTAGCATACTGTTTGTTTCAAGTTTTTGACCCTGGGGAAGTACAAGTATAAAAGTCAAATACTTGAGGATAAAGCAACTAAAGCATGTACTCGCATGTTTTACTGCCTTTTAAGGTCTAAAAAGACTTTTTTTTATTTTTATTTTTATTTTTATTTTTTTTACATTTTTGGAGGTTGATAAAAAAAAACAATATTTCAGCATATTTTCAGGGGTCATAAAAAATGAAAAAAGTCATATGCTAACATGTTGGTCTGTACAAAATTTGGACCTAAAACAAGTTACATTGTAGCATTTTTTTTGGGGGGGGGGGCATAAAAGATGAATCATAAGTCATATGTTAACATGTTGTTATATGCATATATATATCAACATGTGCTAAAATGTTTTAAATCATGTTTTAGGACTAAAATGTCATATTCCTGTATAGTTTTGGAGTCATGAAAAATGAAATAAAAGTCATAAGTTAACATGTTGTGTTCAAGATTTTGCCTAAAGCATGTACGAGCATGTTTTCCTGCCTGTTTAAGGTCTAAAAAGACATTTTTTTGGAGGTAAAAAAAATAAAATAAAATGAAAAAGTCATATGTACTCGTCTCTGGCTCTGGTCTTGTAGGTGGTCTGGGATCCTTGGTGTAGACTACCTGCTGCTGTGGAGTCATGAAGCCTCAATAACTACAATTACAGACATGACATATATTTGGCCATTTCATTAGGAACATTCAATTCCCATAATCACTATAGCTGTTAATGTAGATATTAGCATGATCTCTCTATCCATGGTTGATTCATCTATACTAACTATCTTTATCACCACATAGTCGTGAGATCCCTCTGAAAATGGGATGTCACATATCAAGAGGCCTTTAATACATTTATACTTATGAGACAAATATGGTAGGGATGCACTTCTGGGCTTCTTATTTTCAGTAAGAATATCTATGATTATATTTCTATAAAATTATCACAACAACCATTCAGACATGAGGACCCTCCTGAAAATGAGATGTAGCATCTCAAGAGGCTAACCTCTAATAAATCAGACGACAGGTCTATGGTACATGAACCTGTCCCTAACTTTAGTTCTTACTTAAGTCCACTTGTCTCCTCTTACCTCCCTTCCTTCACCCTCACACCAACACAGCATGGTGTGGATTTGCTGTTCATCATGAGACTGGGATCCACATTCAAGATTTCCTGCTGCTTAACAGAAGGTTTTTTCTTGAGCCATGATGGAGGGATTCATGATTGGCTATATGGATTCATGTTGCTGTTGGATGTACATGTTTGTAAAATATATGTATATGTGTATTTTATATATATATATATATATGTATCTATGCATATATGTGTATCCATAAAATGAAGAGCTTTATGCTCTATTGTAAAGAGTCTTGAGATAACACTTGTTATGAATTGATGCTATACAAATAAAGATTGATTGATTGATTGATTGATTGATTGAAGGTGATTGATTATTCATTGATGTGGATAGGAAATACATAATGAAGGGAGACTGCATACACAGAGGGACATTATTAGCATTGCATAACTTCAACTGAGCATATTTTTTGTCTGACTCCAAAATGGAAAAAAGTCATATGTTAGCCTTAGTGTTTCTTTTAAATCCTGAGCTGAGAGAAAAAGGATTATAAGTCCATTTTTATGCCAAATATGACCAAACCATCAGCACTAGCATGTTTTTCAGCCTGTTTTACATCCAAAAAGTCATGTTTGAGCATAGCTGTTGTCTGAGTCTGAAATGGAAAAAAAGTCATATGTTAGCCTTAGTGTTTTTTTCAAATCCTGAGCAGAGAGAAGAAAGCTAATAAGTTTATTTTTAATAAAAGAAATGACCAAATCATCTGCACAAGCATGTTTTTCAGCCTGTTTTACATCCAAAGAGTCATGTTCGAGCTTATTTTTTGTCAGACTCCATAATGGAAAAAAAGTCATATGTTAGCCTTAGCATTTTGTCAAATCCTGAGCTGAGAGAAAAAGGATCATAAGTCAATTTTTAAGCCAAATATGACCAAACCATCAGCACTAGCATGTTTTTTGGCCCATTTTATACCCAAAAACTCATGTTCAAGCATATTTTTTGTCTGAGTCCAAAATGGAAAAAAAGTCATATGTTAGCCTTAGTGTTTTTTCAAATCCTGAGCTGAGAGAAAAAGGATCATAAATCAATTTTTAAGCCAAATATGACCAAACCATCAGCACTAACATGTTTTTTGGCCCATTTTATACCCAAAAACTCATGTTCAAGCATATTTTTTGTCTGAGTCCAAAATGGAAAAAAAGTCATATGTTAGCCTTAGTGTTTTTCAAATCCTGAGAGCAAAAGGATTATAAATCAATTTTCAAGCCAAATATGACAAAACCGTCTGCACTTGCATGTTTTTCGGTCTGCCATACACTCAAATTGTAATTTTTGAGCATGTTCTTTGTCGGGGTCCAACAAAGAAAAAGAGTCATGTGTTAGCCTTAGTGTTTTTTTTTAAATCCTGAGCTGAAAGAAAAAGGATCATAAGTCAATTTTTATGCCAAATATGACCAAACCATCAGCACTAACATGTTTTTTGGCCCATTTTATACCCAAAAACTCATGTTCAAGCATATTTTTTGTCTGAGTCCAAAATGGAAAAAAGTCATGTGTTAGCCTTAGTGTTTTTCAAATCCTGAGCAGAGAGAAAAAGGCTTATAAGTCAATTTTTATGCCAAATATGACCAAACCATCAGCACTAGTATGTTTTTAAGCCTGTTTTACATCCAAAAAGTCATGTTTGAGCATATTTTTTGTCTGAGTCCAAAACGGATAAAAAGTCATATGTTAGCCTTAGTGTTTTTTAAAATCCTGAGCAGAGAGAAGAAGGCTAATAAGTTTATTTTTAATAAAAGAAATGACCAAATCATCTGCACAAGCATGTTTTTAAGCCTGTTTTACATCCAAAGAGTCATGTTCGAGCTTATTTTTTTTCGGACTTCAAAATGGAAAAAAGTCATATGTTAGCCTTAGTGTTTTTTTCAAATCCTGAGCTGAGAGAAAAGGGCTTTTAAATCAATTTTCAAGCCAAATATGACCAAACCGTCTGCACTTGCATGTTTTTCGGTCTGCCATACACTCAAATTGTAATTTTTGAGCATGTTCTTTGTCGGGGTCCAACAAGGAAAAATGGTCAGATGTTAGCCTTAGTGTTTTTTTTAAATCCTGAGCTGAGAGAAAAAGGCTTATAAGTCAATTTTTATGCCAAATATGACCAAACCATCAGCACTAACATAGTTTTTGGCCCGTTTTATACCCAAAAACTCATGTTCAAGCATATTTTTTGTCGGAGTCCAAAACGGGAAAGATGTCATATGTTAGCCTTAGTGTTTTTTCAAATCCTGAGCTGAAAGAAAAAAACTTGTAAGTCAATTTATTATTAAATTATGACCAATCTGTCTGAAGTAGCATGTTTTCAAGCCTGTTTTACTCCTAAAGAGTCATGTTTGAGGTAAATTTTTGCAAGAGTCTGAAATGAAAAAAAAAGTCATATGTTAGCCTTAGTGTTTTTAAAGTCCTGAGCAGAGAGAAAAAGGCTTTTAAATCAATTTTCAAGCCAAATATGACAAAACCGTCTGCACGAGCATGTTTTTCGGTCTGCCATACACTCAAATTGTAATTTTTGAGCATGTTCTTTGTCGGGGCCCAACAAAGAAAAAAGTCATGTGTTAGCCTTAGTGTTTTTTTTAAATCCTGAGCTGAGAGAAAAAGGATTATAAGTCAAATTTTATGCCAAATATGACCAAACCATCAGCACTAGCATGTTTTTAAGCCTGTTTTACATCCAAAAAGTCATGTTTGAGCATACTTTTGTTGGAGTCTGAAATGGAAAAAAAATCATGTGTTAGCCTTAACATTTTTTAAAATCCTGAGCTGAGAGAAGAAGGCTAATAAGTTTATTTTTAAGCCAAATATGACCAAACCATCAGCACTAACATGGTTTTTGGCCCATTTTATACCCAAAATCTCATGTTCAAGCATATTTTTTGTCTGAGTCCAAAATGGAAAAAAATGTCATATGTTAGCCTTAGTGTTTTGTTCAAATCCTGAGCTGACAGAAAAAGGCTTTAAAGTCAGTTTTTAAGCTAAATATGACCAAATCCTCTGAACTACCATATTTTTAAGCCTGTTTTACATCCAAAGAGTCATGTTTGAGCTTATTTTTTTTCGGACTTCAAAATGGAAAAAAGTCATATGTTAGCCTTAGTGTTTTTTTCAAATCCTGAGCAGAGAGAAAAAGGCTTTTAAATCAATTTTCAAGCCAAATATGACAAAACCGTCTGCACTAGCATGTTTTTCGGTCTGCCATACACTCAAATTGTAATTTTTGAGCATGTTCTTTGTTGGGGTCCAACAAAGAAAAATGGTCATATGTTAGCCTTAGTGTTTTTTTTAAATCCTGAGCTGAGAGAAAAAGGATTATAAATCCATTTTAAAACAAAATATGACCAAAGTGTCTGAACTAGCATGTTTTTTGACATGTTTCACAACCAAAGAGTCATGTTTGAGCATATCTTTTGTTGGAGTCTGAAATGGAGAAAAAAGTCAAATGTTAGCCTTAGTGTTTTTTCAAATCCTGAGCTGAGAGAAAAAGGCTTATAAGTCAATTTTTAAGCCAAATATGACCAAACCATCAGCACTAACATGGTTTTTGGCCCGTTTTATACCCAAAAACTCATGTTCAAGCATATTTTTGTCAGAGTCCAAAACGGGGAAAAAGTCATATGTTAGCCTTAGTGTTTTTAAAGTCCTGAGCAGAGAGAAAAAGGCTTTTAAATCAATTTTCAAGCCAAATATGACCAAACCGTCTGCACGAGCATGTTTTTCGGTCTGCCATACACTCAAATTGTAATTTTTGAGCATGTTCTTTGTCGGGGTCCAACAAAGAAAAAAGTCATGTGTTAGCCTTAGTGTTTTTTTTAAATCCTGAGCTGAGAGAAAAAGGATTATAAGTCAAATTTTATGCTAAATATGACCAAACAGTCAGCACTACCATATTTTTAAGCCTGTTTTACTCCCAAATAGTCACGTTTGAGCACAATTTTTGTCAGAGTCCAAAACGGGAAAGATGTCATATGTTAGCCTTAGTGTTTTTTTAAATCCTGAGCTGAAAAAAAAAAGCTTGTAAGTCCATTTATAATTAAATAATGAACAATCTGTCTGAAGTGGCATGTTTTCAAGCCTGTTTTACTCCCAAAGAGTCATGTTTGAGCTTATTTTTTGCAAGAGTCTGAAATGAAACAAAAGTCATATGTTAGCCTTAGTGTTTTTTTTAAATCCTGAGCTGAGAGAAAAAGGCTTAAAAGTCAATTTTTATGCCAAATATGACCAAACCATCAGCACTAGCATGTTTTTAAGCCTGTTTTACATCCAAAAAGTCATGTTTGAGCATACTTTTGTCGGAGTCTGAAATGGAAAAAAAATCATGTGTTAGCCTTAACATTTTTTAAAATCCTGAGCTGAGAGAAGAAGGCTAATAAGTTTATTTTTAAGCCAAATATGACCAAACCATCAGCACTAGCATGTTTTTTGGCCCATTTTATACCCAAAAACTCATGTTCAAGCATATTTTTTGTCTGAGTCCAAAATGGAAAAAAATGTCATGTGTTAGCCTTAGTGTTTTTCAAATCCTGAGCCGAGAGAAAACAGGATTTTAAATCAATTTTCAAGCCAAATATGACCAAACCATCAGCACTACCATATTTTTAAGCCTGTTTTACACCCAAAGAGTCATGTTCAAGCTTATTTTTTTTTGACTTCAAAATGGAAAAAAGTTATATGTTAGCCTTAGTGTTTTTTTCAAATCCTGAGCAGAGAGAAAAGGGCTTTTAAATCAATTTTCAAGCCAAATATGACAAAACCGTCTGCACTAGCATGTTTTTCGGTCTGCCATACACTCAAATTGTAATTTTTGAGCATGTTCTTTGTCGGGGTCCAACAAAGAAAAAAGTCATGTGTTAGCCTTAGTGTTTTTTTTAAATCCTGAGCTGAGAGAAAAAGGCTTATAAGTCAATTTTTATGCCAAATATGACCAAACCATGAGCACTAGCATGTTTTTAAGCCTGTTTTACATCCAAAAAGTCATGTTTGAGCATAGTTGTTGTCCGAGTCTGAAATGGAAAAAAAGTCATATGTTAGCCTTAGTGTTTTTTAAAATCCTGAGCAGAGAGAAGAAGGCTAATAAGTTTATTTTTAAGAAAAGAAATGACCAAATCATCTGCACAAGCATGTTTTTAAGCCTGTTTTACATCCAAAGAGTCATGTTCGAGCTTATTTTTTGTCAGACTCCAAAATGGAAAAAAAGTCATATGTTAACCTTAGCATTTTGTCAAATCCTGAGCTGAGAGAAAAAGGATTATAAGTCAATTTTTAAGCCAAATATGACCAAACCATCAGCACTAACATGTTTTTTGGCCCATTTTATACCCAAAAACTCATGTTCAAGCATATTTTTTGTCAGAGTCCAAAATGGAAAAAAGTCATATGTTAGCCTTAGTGTTTTTCAAATCCTGAGAGCAAAAGGATTATAAATCCATTTTAAAACAAAATATGACCAAACTGTCTGAACTAGCATGTTTTTTGACATGTTTCACATCCAAAGAGTCATGTACGAGCATATTTTTTGTCAGACTCCATAATGAAAAAAAATGTCATATGTTAACCTTAGTGTTTTTTCAAATCCTGAGCTGAGAGAAAAAGGCTTTTAAGTCAGTTTTTAAGCTAAATATGACCAAATCCTCTGAACTACCATATTTTTAAGCCTGTTTTACATCCAAAGAGTCATGTTTGAGCTTATTTTTTTTTCGGACTCCAAAATGGAAAAAAAGTCATATGTTAGCCTCAGTGTTTTTGTCAAATCCTGAGCTGAGAGAAAAAGGATTATAAGTCAATTTTTATGCCAAATATGACCAAATCATCTGCACTAGCATGTTTTTAAGCCTGTTTTACATCCAAAAAGTCATGTTTGAGCATAGCTGTTGTCTGAGTCTGAAATGGAAAAAAAGTCATATGTTAGCCTTAGTGTTTTTTCAAATCCTGAGCTGAGAGAAAAAGGATTAAAAGTCAATTTTTAAGCCAAATATGACCAAACCATCAGCACTAACATGTTTTTTGGCCCATTTTATACCCAAAAACTCATGTTCAAGCATATTTTTTGTCTGAGTCCAAAACGGGGAAAAAGTCATATGTTAGCCTTAGTGTTTTTTCAAATCCTGAGCTGAAAGAAAAAAACTTGTAAGTCAATTTATTATTAAATTATGAACAATCTGTCTGAAGTGGCATGTTTTCAAGCCTGTTTTACTCCCAAAGAGTCATGTTTGAGCTTATTTTTTGCAAGAGTCTGAAATGGAAGAAAAGTCATATGTTAGCCTTAGTGTTTGTTCAAATCCTGAGCTGAGAGAAAAAGGCTTAAAAGTCAATTTTTAAGAAAAAAATGACCAAATCATCAGCACTAGCATGTTTTTAAGAATGTTTCACACGAAAAGAGTCATGTTAGAACTTTTTTTTTGTCTGACTCCAAAATGGAAAAAAAGTCATATGTTAGCCTTAGCATTTTGTCAAATCCTGAGCTGAGAGAAAAAGGATCATAAGTCAATTTTTAAGCCAAATATGACCAAACCATCAGCACTAACATGTTTTTTGGCCCATTTTATACCCAAAAACTCATGTTCAAGCATATTTTTTGTCTGAGTCCAAAACGGGGAAAAAGTCATATGTTAGCCTTAGTGTTTTTTCAAATCCTGAGCTGAAAGAAAAAAACTTGTAAGTCAATTTATTATTAAATTATGAACAATCTGTCTGAAGTGGCATGTTTTCAAGCCTGTTTTACTCCCAAAGAGTCATGTTTGAGCTTATTTTTTGCAAGAGTCTGAAATGGAAGAAAAGTCATATGTTAGCCTTAGTGTTTTTTAAAATCCTGAGCAGAGAGAAGAAGGCTAATAAGTTTATTTTTAATAAAAGAAATGACCAAATCATCTGCACAAGCATGTTTTTAAGCCTGTTTTACATCCAAAGAGTCATGTTCGAGCTTATTTTTTTTCGGACTTCAAAATGGAAAAAAGTCATATGTTAGCCTTAGTGTTTTTTTCAAATCCTGAGCTGAGAGAAAAGGGCTTTTAAATCAATTTTCAAGCCAAATATGACCAAACCGTCTGCACTTGCATGTTTTTCGGTCTGCCATACACTCAAATTGTAATTTTTGAGCATGTTCTTTGTCGGGGTCCAACAAGGAAAAATGGTCAAATGTTAGCCTTAGTGTTTTTTTTAAATCCTGAGCTGAGAGAAAAAGGCTTATAAGTCAATTTTTATGCCAAATATGACCAAACCATCAGCAGTAACATAGTTTTTGGCCCGTTTTATACCCAAAAACTCATGTTCAAGCATATTTTTTGTCAGAGTCCAAAACGGGAAAGATGTCATATGTTAGCCTTAGTGTTTTTTCAAATCCTGAGCTGAAAGAAAAAAACTTGTAAGTCAATTTATTATTAAATTATGACCAATCTGTCTGAAGTAGCATGTTTTCAAGCCTGTTTTACTCCTAAAGAGTCATGTTTGAGGTAAATTTTTGTTAGAGTCTGAAATGAAAAAAAAGTCATATGTTAGCCTTAGTGTTTTTCAGATCCTGAGCAGAGAGAAAAAGGCTTTTAAGTCAGTTTTTAAGCTAAATATGACCAAATCCTCTGAACTACCATATTTTTAAGCCTGTTTTACATCCAAAGAGTCATGTTCGAGCTTATTTTTTTTCGGACTTCAAAATGGAAAAAAGTCATATGTTAGCCTTAGTGTTTTTTTCAAATCCTGAGCAGAGAGAAAAAGGGCTTTTAAATCAATTTTCAAGCCAAATATGACCAAACCGTCTGCACTTGCATGTTTTTCGGTCTGCCATACACTCAAATTGTAATTTTTGAGCATGTTCTTTGTCGGGGTCCAACAAAGAAAAAAGTCATGTGTTAGCCTTAGTGTTTTTTTTAAATCCTGAGCTGAGAGAAAAAGGATTATAAGTCAAATTTTATGCCAAATATGACCAAACCATCAGCACTAGCATGTTTTTAAGCCTGTTTTACATCCAAAAAGTCATGTTTGAGCATACTTTTGTCGGAGTCTGAAATGGAAAAAAAATCATGTGTTAGCCTTAACATTTTTTAAAATCCTGAGCTGAGAGAAGAAGGCTAATAAGTTTATTTTTAAGCCAAATATGACCAAACCATCAGCACTAACATGTTTTTTGGCCCATTTTATACCCAAAATCTCATGTTCAAGCATATTTTTTGTCTGAGTCCAAAATGGAAAAAAATGTCATGTGTTAGCCTTAGTGTTTTGTTCAAATCCTGAGCTGAGAGAAAAAGGCTTTAAAGTCAGTTTTTAAGCTAAATATGACCAAATCCTCTGAACTACCATATTTTTAAGCCTGTTTTACATCCAAAGAGTCATGTTTGAGCTTATTTTTTTTCGGACTTCAAAATGGAAAAAAGTCATATGTTAGCCTTAGTGTTTTTTTCAAATCCTGAGCAGAGAGAAAAGGGCTTTTAAATCAATTTTCAAGCCAAATATGACAAAACCGTCTGCACTAGCATGTTTTTCGGTCTGCCATACACTCAAATTGTAATTTTTGAGCATGTTCTTTGTCGGGGTCCAACAAAGAAAAAAGTCATGTGTTAGCCTTAGTGTTTTTTTTAAATCCTGAGCTGAAAGAAAAAGGATCATAAGTCAATTTTTAAGCCAAATATGACCAAACCATCAGCACTAACATGTTTTTTGGCCCATTTTATACCCAAAAACTCATGTTCAAGCATATTTTTTGTCTGAGTCCAAAATGGAAAAAAGTCATATGTTAGCCTTAGTGTTTTTTCAAATCCTGAGAGCAAAAGGATTATAAATCCATTTTAAAACAAAATATGACCAAACTGTCTGAACTAGCATGTTTTTTGACATGTTTCACAACCAAAAAGTCATGTACGAGCTTATTTTTTGTCAGACTCCATAATGAAAAAAAAAGTCATATGTCAGCCTTAGTGTTTTTTCAAATCCTGAGCAGAGAGAAAAGGGCTTTTAAATCAATTTTCAAGCCAAATATGACCAAACCGTCTGCACTAGCATGTTTTTCGGTCTGCCATACACTCAAATTGTAATTTTTGAGCATGTTCTTTGTCGGGGTCCAACAAAGAAAAATGGTCAAATGTTAGCCTTAGTGTTTTTTTTAAATCCTGAGCTGAGAGAAAAAGGCTTATAAATCCATTTTAAAACAAAATATGACCAAAGTGTCTGAACTAGCATGTTTTTTGACATGTTTCACAACCAAAGAGTCATGTACGAGCATATCTTTTGTTGGAGTCTGAAATGGAGAAAAAAGTCAAATGTTAGCCTTAGTGTTTTTTCAAATCCTGAGCTGAGAGAAAAAGGCTTATAAGTCAATTTTTAAGCCAAATATGACCAAACCATCAGCACTAACATGGTTTTTGGCCCGTTTTATACCCAAAAACTCATGTTCAAGCATATTTTTTGTCAGAGTCCAAAACGGGAAAGATGTCATATGTTAGCCTTAGTGTTTTTTCAAATCCTGAGCTGAAAGAAAAAAACTTGCAAGTCAATTTATTTTTAAATTATGACCAATCTGTCTGAAGTAGCATGTTTTCAAGCCTGTTTTACTCCTAAAGAGTCATGTTTGAGGTAAATTTTTGCAAGAGTCTGAAATGGAAAAAAAGTCATATGTTAGCCTTAGTGTTTTTCAAATCCTGAGCAGAGAGAAAAAGGCTTTTAAATCAATTTTCAAGCCAAATATGACCAAACCGTCTGCATGAGCATGTTTTTCGGTTTGCCATACACTCAAATTGTAATTTTTGAGCATGTTCTTTGTCGGGGTCCAACAAAGAAAAAAGTCATGTGTTAGCCTTAGTGTTTTTTTTAAATCTTGAGCTGAGAGAAAAAGGATTATAAGTCAAATTTTATGCCAAATATGACCAAACCATCAGCACTAGCATGTTTTTAAGCCTGTTTTACATCCAAAAAGTCATGTTTGAGCATACTTTTGTCGGAGTCTGAAATGGAAAAAAAATCATGTGTTAGCCTTAACATTTTTTAAAATCCTGAGCTGAGAGAAGAAGGCTAATAAGTTTATTTTTAAGCCAAATATGACCAAACCATCAGCACTAACATGTTTTTTGGCCCATTTTATACCCAAAATCTCATGTTCAAGCATATTTTTTGTCTGAGTCCAAAATGGAAAAAAATGTCATGTGTTAGCCTTAGTGTTTTGTTCAAATCCTGAGCTGAGAGAAAAAGGCTTTAAAGTCAGTTTTTAAGCTAAATATGACCAAATCCTCTGAACTACCATATTTTTAAGCCTGTTTTACATCCAAAGAGTCATGTTTGAGCTTATTTTTTTTCGGACTCCAAAATGGAAAAAAGTCATATGTTAGCCTTAGTGTTTTTCAAATCCTGAGCAGAGAGAAAAGGATTTTAAATCAATTTTCAAGCCAAATATGACAAAACCGTCTGCACTAGCATGTTTTTTCGGGTCTGCCATACACTCAAATTGTAATTTTTGAGCATGTTCTTTGTCGGGGTCCAACAAAGAAAAAAGTCACATGTTAGCCTTAGTGTTTTTTTTTCAAAACTGAGCTGAGAGATAAAGGCTTATATATCAATTTTTAAGCCAAATATGACCAAACCATCAGCACTAACATGTTTTTTGGCCCATTTTATACCCAAAAACTCATGTTCAAGCATATTTTTTGTCTGAGTCCAAAACGGGGAAAAAGTCATATGTTAGCCTTAGTGTTTTTTCAGATCCTGAGAGCAAAAGGATTATAAATCCATTTTAAAACAAAATATGACCAAACTGTCTGAACTAGCATGTTTTTTGACATGTTTCACAACCAAAAAGTCATGTACGAGCTTATTTTTTGTCAGACTCCATAATGAAAAAAAAGTAATATGTCAGCCTTAGTGTTTTTTCAAATCCTGAGCAGAGAGAAAAAGGCTTTTAAATCAATTTTCAAGCCAAATATGACCAAACCGTCTGCACGAGCATGTTTTTCGGTCTGCCATACACTCAAATTGTAATTTTTGAGCATGTTCTTTGTCGGGGTCCAACAAAGAAAAAAGTCATATGTTAGCCTTAGTGTTTTTTTTAATCCTGAGCTGAGAGAAAAAGGATTATAAATCCATTTTAAAACAAAATATGACCAAAGTGTCTGAACTAGCATGTTTTTTGACATGTTTCACAACCAAAGAGTCATGTTTGAGCATATCTTTTGTTGGAGTCTGAAATGGAGAAAAAAGTCAAATGTTAGCCTTAGTGTTTTTTCAAATCCTGAGCTGAGAGAAAAAGGCTTATAAGTCAATTTTTAAGCCAAATATGACCAAACCATCAGCGCTAACATGTATTTTGGCCCATTTTATACCTAAAAACTCATGTTCAATCATATTTTTTGTCTGAGTCCAAAACGGGGAAAAAGTCATATGTTAGCCTTAGTGTTTTTTCAAATCCTGAGCTGAAAGAAAAAAACTTGTAAGTCAATTTATTATTAAATTATGACCAATCTGTCTGAAGTGGCATGTTTTCAAGCCTGTTTTTCTCCTAAAGAGTCATGTTTGAGGTAAATTTTTGCAAGAGTCTGAAATGAAAAAAAAGTCATATGTTAGCCTTAGTGTTTTTAAAGTCCTGAGCAGAGAGAAAAAGGCTTTTAAATCAATTTTCAAGCCAAATATGACCAAACCGTCTGCACGAGCATGTTTTTCGGTCTGCCATACACTCAAATTGTAATTTTTGAGCATGTTCTTTGTCGGGGTCCAACAAAGAAAAAAGTCATGTGTTAGCCTTAGTGTTTTTTTTAATCCTGAGCTGAGAGAAAAAGGATTATAAGTCAATTTTTATGCTAAATATGACCAAACAGTCAGCACTACCATATTTTTAAGCCTGTTTTACTCCCAAATAGTCATGTTTGAGCACAATGTTTGTCAGAGTCCAAAACGGGGAAAAAGTCATATGTTAGCCTTAGTGTTTTTTTAAATCCTGAGCTGAAAAAAAAAAAGCTTGTAAGTCCATTTATAATTAAATTATGAACAATCTGTCTGAAGTGGCATGTTTTCAAGCCTGTTTTACTCCCAAAGAGTCATGTTTGAGCTTAATTTTTGCAAGAGTCTGAAATGAAAAAAAAGTCATATGTTAGCCTTAGTGTTTTTTTCAAATCCTGAGCAGAGAGAAAAAGGCTTTTAAATCAATTTTCAAGCCAAATATGACCAAACCGTCTGCACGAGCATGTTTTTCGGTCTGCCATACACTCAAATTGTAATTTTTGAGCATGTTCTTTGTCGGGTCCAACAAAGAAAAAAGTCATGTGTTAGCCTTAGTGTTTTTTTTAAATCCTGAGCTGAGAGAAAAAGGATTATAAATCCATTTTAAAACAAAATATGACCAAAGTGTCTGAACTAGCATGTTTTTTGACATGTTTCACAACCAAAGAGTCATGTTTGAGCATATCTTTTGTTGGAGTCTGAAATGGAGAAAAAAGTCAAATGTTAGCCTTAGTGTTTTTTCAAATCCTGAGCTGAGAGAAAAAGGCTTATAAGTCAATTTTTAAGCTAAATATGACCAAACCATCAGCACTAACATGGTTTTAAGCCTGTTTTACATCCAAAAAGTCATGTTTGAGCATACTTTTGTCGGAGTCTGAAATGGAAAAAAAATCATATGTTAGCCTTAACATTTTTTAAAATCCTGAGCTGAGAGAAGAAGGCTAATAAGTTTTTTTTTAAGCCAAATATGACCAAACCATCAGCACTAACATGTTTTTTGGCCCATTTTATACCCAAAATCTCATGTTCAAGCATATTTTTTGTCTGAGTCCAAAATGGAAAAAAATGTCATATGTTAGCCTTAGTGTTTTGTTCAAATCCTGAGCTGAGAGAAAAAGGCTTTAAAGTCAGTTTTTAAGCTAAATATGACCAAATCCTCTGAACTACCATATTTTTAAGCCTGTTTTACATCCAAAGAGTCATGTTTGAGCATATTTTTTGTCGGACTCCAAAATGGAAAAAAGTCATATGTTAGCCTTAGTGTTTTTTAAAATCCTGAGCAGAGAGAAAAGGATTTTAAATCAATGTTTAAGCCAAATAAGACCAAACCGTCTGCACTAGCATGTTTTTCGGTCTGCCATACACACAAAATGTAATTTTTGAGCATGTTCTTTGTCGGGGTCCAACAAAGAAAAAAGTCATGTGTTAGCCTTAGTGTTTTTTTTAAATCCTGAGCTGAGAGAAAAAGGATTATAAGTCAATTTTTAAGCCAAATATGACCAAACAGTCAGCACTAACATGTTTTTTGGCCCATTTTATACCCAAAAACTCATGTTTAAGCATATTTTTTGTCTGAGTCCAAAATGGAAAAAAGTCATATGTTAGCCTTAGTGTTTTTCAAATCCTGAGAGCAAAAGGATTATAAATCAATTTTAAAACAAAATATGACCAAACTGTCTGAACTAGCATGTTTTTTGACATGTTTCACAACCAAAAAGTCATGCACTAGCTTATTTTTTGTCAGACTCCATAATGAAAAAAAATGTCATATGTTAACCTTAGTGTTTTTTCAAATCCTGAGCTGAGAGAAAAAGGCTTTTAAGTCAGTTTTTAAGCTAAATATGACCAAATCCTCTGAACTACCATATTTTTAAGCCTGTTTTATATCCAAAGAGTCATGTTCGAGCTTATTTTTTTTTCGGACTCCAAAATGGAAAAAAGTCATATGTTAGCCTCAGTGTTTGCTCAAATCCTGAGCTGAGAGAAAAAGGCTTATAAGTCAATTTTTATGCCAAATATGACCAAATCATCTGCACTAGCATGTTTTTAAGCCTGTTTTACATCCAAAAAGTCATGTTTGAGCATAGTATTTGTCGGAGTCTGAAATGGAAAAAAAATCATATGTTAGCCTTAGTGTTTTTCAAATCCTGAGAGCAAAAGGATTATAAATCAATTTTAAAACAAAATATGACCAAACTGTCTGAACTAGCATGTTTTTTGACATGTTTCACATCCAAAGAGTCATGTACGAGCATATTTTTTGTCAGACTCCATAATGAAAAAAAATGTCATGTGTTAGCCTTAGTGTTTTTTCAAATCCTGAGCTGAGAGAAAAAGGCTTTTAAGTCAGTTTTTAAGCTAAATATGACCAAATCCTCTGAACTACCATATTTTTAAGCCTGTTTTACATCCAAAGAGTCATGTTTGAGCTTATTTTTTTTTCGGACTCCAAAATGGAAAAAAATCATATGTTAGCCTTAGTGTTTTTTCAAATCCTGAGCTGAGAGAAAAAGGATTAAAAGTCAATTTTTAAGAAAAAAATGACCAAATCATCAGCACTAGCATGTTTTTAAGAATGTTTCACACGAAAAGAGTCATGTTAGAACTTTTTTTTTGTCTGACTCCAAAGTGGAAAAAAAGTCATATGTTAGCCTTAGCATTTTGTCAAATCCTGAGCTGAGAGAAAAAGGATCATAAGTCAATTTTTAAGCCAAATATGACCAAACCATCAGCACTAACATGTTTTTTGGCCCATTTTATACCCAAAAACTCATGTTCAAGCATATTTTTTGTCTGAGTCCAAAACGGGGAAAAAGTCATATGTTAGCCTTAGTGTTTTGTTCAAATCCTGAGCTGAAAGAAAAAAACTTGTAAGTCAATTTATTATTAAATTATGAACAATCTGTCTGAAGTGGCATGTTTTCAAGCCTGTTTTTCTCCTAAAGAGTCATGTACGAGCTTATTTTGTGCAAGAGTCTGAAATGGAAGAAAAGTCATATGTTAGCCTTAGTGTTTGTTCAAATCCTGAGCTGAGAGAAAAAGGCTTAAAAGTCAATTTTTAAGAAAAAAAATGACCAAATCATCAGCACTAGCATGTTTTTAAGAATGTTTCACACGAAAAGAGTCATGTTAGAACTTTTTTTTTGTCTGACTCCAAAATGGAAAAAAAGTCATATGTTAGCCTTAGTGTTTTTTCTAATCCTGAGAGAAAAAGGATTATAAATCCATTTTAAAACAAAATATGACCAAACTGTCTGAACTAGCATGTTTTTTGACATGTTTCACAACCAAAGAGTCATGTTTGAGCTTATCTTTTGCTGGAGTCTGAAATGGAAAAAAGTTAGCCTTAGTGTTTTTTTCAAATGCCAAGCTGAGAAAAAGGTTTATAAATCCATTTTTGAAGCCAATAATGACCAAATCATCTGCACTAGCATGTTTTAAGCCTGTTTTACACTCACAGTCATGTTTTAGCATAATTTTTGCCAGAGTCTGTTATTGGAAAAAAGTCCTACGATAGCCTTTTTCAGAATAAAAATTCACACACATTTAGTGTCTGATGATATTTTTCAAACATAGAATATTGTCCTGTATTTTTTTTTTTCAGGAACTTGGAATTTACAACAAAATTTTTTAATTGAATTTATTAGAAAGTGAAAGTCAGAAATGCCATTCTCTTGTTTAACATGTTAAATGGTTTTAGACTTTTGGATCTGGGTTAAAGAGGATTACTTTTATTTACTACTCTTTAACACGAACACACCCCCGACACTCCCACCCTCATCTTCCTCATCTTCCTCCTCTGGTCTGTGACGTCGTGTTTCTCCCCCACTGAGTGCATCTGCTCTGAATCTAATCTTTGCCTAAAATCACCGAGATAATCCTGCATCCATCTGTCCCACACAAAGACTCACAAAGACGCTGAAGTCACATTGTGCTCAAATGATGTAAAAAAAACCCTGATGATTTAATGCTTCATCATCATCAGCTGTTTGACACATGAATGGACTCACTGACATCATTATAAATTTATTTTATTTTATTTTACACAAGGATTTCCCACGTATACATCTGTTTTTTTACATAGAATATTTTCTACAGTTTGCTTAGAGATAATCGTTTACGTCTTTATTTTTACACTGATCCAACCACACAGTTCATCACCAGGAGGGAGGAAGACAACATCCAGTAACTGAGACGAAGATTAAAAATACACCGACACAACACGCACAAATAAAACTGTTCACAGGAAGAATCATTCAAGTCTTTGAGACAAGTCACACAAAATTAAACTCATTTTCCTTTAATCACTTCATTAAAATAAATCATCAATATACCATCACATTTATGAGAACAATCTCACAATAAGGGCACAAAAACAGCAAAATTACTGCAAAGTAAATGATTAACCACTGCTGATTAACCAGTGAACAAATGAGTAACTAGCAGCTTAATAACCAGGGCAAACTAATGGCAAGTTAACTAGTGGAAGCATAGGTTAACTACTCTTTATCAGTGGAAAAACGTGATTGACAAACTGCTAGTTAATCAATAAAAGAGCTGCTGTTAGCCTACTGGTATTCTGGGTAACTTACTGCCGATGTCAACATGGAGATAAAAAGTCATTTTTGGCAAGTTAATCAATAGGAAAATAGTAAACAAACAGCTAGTTAACAAAATTAAAAGGGCAATCATCTGTTCAGTAACCAGGATTAGAATGTGTAACTGGAAGCTAGTTAACCAGGGAATAAGACTTGTGCTCTCCAAGTTAACTAGATATTCAATAAGCATCTAACTGCTAAGTTACTGAGTAAAAGAGCTTTTAGCACAGAAACTTGAGAACCATTTTCTAGTTAATAAGGACGCAAATTAAGTTACTAACTGCCAGTTAACATGGATTTTATATGTTACTAACTGCTCATGTAAAAGGTAAAGAATGAGTAACTAACTGCTTCCTCAAATGAACTGAATTACAAATAATTAAGTAACTTTAAAAAAGCTACTGCTAGTTAACAGGGATTAATGAGTATCTCAGTTAACATAAATAAATGAGTGACTACCTGGTAGGTGATAGGTTAAGAAACAATTAACTAACTATAAATTTACCTGGGAAAGAATGGCTTTCTGCAACTTAATTAACTGTTTGTTAACCAGGGAATAACCGAGTAACTAGCTGCGAGTAAAGAGGGAATGAAGTCGTGACTTGCTCAATATTAGGGACTAAATAAGTACCTGCCTGCCAGTTAACAGGCTAAAAACTAGTAACTAAGTTCTAGTTGACTAGTAACTCGCTGCTACTTAAATATTTAACCGACTGTTACTTAATCAGTGAATTATTTACTAGCTGCTAGTTAAAAGGCAATAAATAACTAACTAACTGCAAGTTAACAGGTTAGAAATGAGAAGCTAACTAGCACAGTAGTTGTCTAAGGAAAAGATGGTAGTTTGCTGCCTCTTATAATTAAGCAAGTCAGTTAACCACTGAGCAAAGAGTAACAATCAGCTATAGTTAACAGGGAATAAACAGCTAGGTGGTTGCTAGTTAGCTGTAAATACACATGTCATTAACTAACAGCTAGTTTGTAAACAATTGAGTTACTTCCTGTTAGTCAACAGGCTAAAAATTGGTAAGTAAGTTCTAGTTGACCAGTAACTCGCTCTTCTTTAAATATTTAACCAACTGTTATTTAATCAGTGAATAATTAACAAGCTGCTAGTTAAAAGGCAATAAACAAGTAGGCTAATTAACAGCTAGCTAACAGATTAGAAATATTAAGTTAACTGGCACAATTGTTGTCCAAGGAAAGGATAGTAGTTTGCTGCCTCTTTATAATTAACCAAGTCAGTTAACCACTGAGTAAAGAGTAACAATCAGCTAGTTAACAGGGAATTAACAGCTAAGTTGTTGCTAGTTAGCTGTATATACACAAGTCATTAACTTACAGCTTGTGTGTTAATCAGTAAACAACTGAGTTACTTCCTGCTTGTTAACAGTGAATAAAGAGATTGCTTATATACAGGAAATATATGATTAACTAGACGCTAGTTAACCAGGAGACAAATAAGTAAGTCATGCAGTTAATTTGCAGAGTTGATTGTACAAAAGTAATAAGCTGCAAGTTAATCCTCGTAAAATGAGTGATTGTTGCTTATGAATGGCTACGACGAAAGCAACTATGAAGTTTGATGATCAGCTGAAAGTAATCAGTTAACATTCAATGAGAGGTGATTAACTTTTATAAGTTAACTAGTGGTTAACCAGCAGTGACGTCTTCACTCCTGATCCTGTAGCAGAGCTGTGTTTTGTGTTCCTTCCTGTGAATTGTTCCCATTTTTCTGTTTAACCCATTAAAACATAATTTCTCTCCAACATTCCAGCAGTTCATCAGTTTAACGTGAACTCAAACACAAACGTCACCATGAAATCACTTTGTCTTTAAAGTTCTCGCTCTGCAGAGAGCAGTCTGCACGTGAACCCCCTTATATATATGACCTGTGACCTGTGCCGTGTTGGCATGAGCAGGAAGTCCGAGCAGGGTTGTGTTGGCGTGTGCGTGTGCATGCATGTGTAGTTAAATGTGAGAGTCGAGGTTATGAAGCTGATGAAGAAGCGACAAAAATCTGCAGTTCCTCGAGTGTCCACTAGAGGCAAAGTGACAATTCTGTGTCACTAGTACTACTAGCTTTGGAGTTTTGCAAGTAACATTTTTATTAGTCAACTAGTTCTTCTATTAACAGAAAGTCTTCTAGCAGATGATTTGTTTTACTAATAAGGTCTACTAGTGTATAAAAAACCTTTCCTAGTAAAACACAATTTTTGTTTGCTAGTACTTCTAGATTAACTAAAAATATCTCACTCGAAGTACTAATAGACTGTTTTAAGTATTACTAGTAAAGCCAAAAGATCCACTGGTTGTACTCATAGACCCAATGCAAATGAAGTAGGAGGGATTATAAGCACATCGAGCCCCCTGATTGGTTGTAATACTTTCAAAAGCCAATGGTGTAAATGACCTTATTAAGATATCCATTCATATATTTTAATTTGTAAAAGTTATTGCTCCTGGCTGATAAGGGCACAAGGCTTGCAATTATTTTTGTGTCATGTTATGTTCAGTGTAAGGTTAAGGTTCATTTCTTGATTTAGTGGGACATTATTGTGTTGTGTTTTGGTTAGCGGAATGCTAATTAGCCTTGTTATTGTCGAGATCAAAGCTGCACATTGATTTATAAAAAATAATTTATAAATAATTTCATTTTAAGTTAAATATGGTTTAATGTGTAGCTTTCATTTAGAAAATGTCATTTTCATAAGAAACAATAGAGTGATAATTCATGTGTTTATGTCTGATATTAGCAGCTAAAAGGATACACTTTAATTTTGTGTGTTTAGGAAAAAATGTTGAATATTGTAAAGAGATGCTCATATTTTGTTTATTTCGACTCTTTTCTTTAGTTCTTACGGTGTTTATGGGGTCAAGGTGTGTACGACAGTACATGAAGGTTTCAAAATTAAAACTGTATGAAACATCAGTTTGAGAGTCTGACCATCAATCAGCCAGGGATGCTACAAATGGGAAGGCTGAATTTGCTCCATTATTAGAATATAAGGCTTACTATTAGTACTAGTGAACATTTTAAAGTCTACTAGTTGTACTAGTAGACCCAAAACAGTCTACAAGTCATGTTAGAGACACTTTTTGTTTCACTACTAAAATCAGCTTGTGCACATGTTGACCAAATTGGAGTACTAGTATACCTGAACTAAGGTTGATTTTACAGTTATCAATTTTATGCCCAAATGGCTCCCACAGTAGAGATCTTTATCCACTCTGGTGTTCAGAGGGATGTGATTCAGGCTGGTGCATGTGAGAGGTGCGGCCGATGTGACCACGAGTCAGCATGTTGGCCAGGACGCATCAGCTTCACATCTCAAGACAACAATATAACTTCATTAAAACAGCCTCATAGTTAAGGTGGACGGCCCTGATGACCTGCTCTCAGAGCCGTGTTGCTGGTTGTGGAGAATGGCAGCTTCATGGCACAAATCTACACATCAGCCTCAAGCAAAAAAGAAGCCAGTTAGCCCATGTTGCTGCGATTTGATCCAGTGGCTGAGGATAAAACATGGAAGTAGTTCATATTTATCATGCTTACATGGTAACTTTAATTTCCCTTTCATTCAGAATAAAACTTAAGCCCTCTTTAAATAGACTAAAATGACCATGTAAACGGCTAATTCTGAATGAAAATGATAATTCTGAATAAAACTTAATTCTGAAGTAAGTGGCTGGTTTATTCTGATTTTAAATCTGAATTAAATAATTCTCTGATCATGTATACGTTCATTCGGCTTTAAATTAATCCTGGCTGTGTTAAAAAGAAAAATAATCTAAAATTTAACTTGGAGATTGTCTTTAAACAAGACTCTTACTACGTCAAACTCTGCTTGATTCATTTGTAGATATTTTCTTATCATTACAAGCAATCAGTGCCTTATTTTTGCCTTTTATCTCTTAAAGATATTTATCTGGACTCGTTATGTCAGTGTGGATTAGAACAAGTGTTTGGTATACTTCTGACTTGAAAATAGTCCAAGATCAGAGTTTTTGCTGTGTAGTAGTAGTTGTTTTATAAAAACAGAAGTTTGGGACACCTATTATAAAATTATTTCTTTTTTATCGCAACAGTTGCAGAAGTCCAGTGCTCCTTCCACAACTGTGTGCAGAGCTTTTCTGGCAGCTGATATATTTCACTTCTATGTGCATGACTTTATGAAATATGTACTTCTGATGCTTCTGCTCACCACATAAAGGAGATTATATCATTTTAAAACTCTTAATGCTAAATAATATCCAAATCCTAGATGTTTCATGTCATCAGTCGTGTGAATATCAAATGTTTGAGCCACCATCAGTCTCTGTGATCAGTGTGCAGGCTGCAGCAGTAAATGAGCTGTTTGTGTGGAAGAGGGACTGCCCTGCTCACTAAAGCATGCTCACCGCTCACTGTTTCAGCACCTGCACCCAACGACACCCACACACACTCAAACACTCACATATAGACATGTAGCAGACTCCGACCCACCCACTCAAACACGACAGACTTTAAGGTAAAGACGAGGGAACAGCATCAAAACACATGAGTGGTGACACTAAGAGGCAGAAACAGAGACCGAGCGAGCTGCCTCTCCTCGCCGCTAAAGCAAACATACATCACACTTCTGGGCCACCTCTCTAATGAGAGCTTAACGCTGAACGCAGAGTCACGAATGTCAGCTGATCACTCTGGTGACCCATGAACCGAGCTGCACGTGACCCAGTTTAGGTCAGAGCCAGGTGAGATTCAGAGAGACGCCGCATGCAGCTGTGGGCTCAAACACGCACCTTTACACTCAAACACACACTTTTACACTTAAACACACACTTTTACACACAAACACATGTAATGAGCCCGTAAAGCTTTACAGACTAAAGCACCTTTTTCTTCTTTGACTGACTTCTTTGTCATCTTAAAGGGATAGTTCAGGAATTTTTGAAGTGGGGTTTGCCAAGTCTCAGAGCACTTTTAAATCTAACTGCAAACTAGAATGCACTTGGAGAGTGCCAACCTCTACCAAGGTAGCTCCCATATTGCTGTTACATCTACAAACAACAGCTCCATGATAAAGTCGCCATCATGATATGATTTGCAATCCTGAAAACCCACACCTAGCACTCAAAATCAGGTTGATACCAATTTTAGTTCGACAGTTATTGAGCAAAAGTGATCGTCTGCCAATGGAGGTTATTCCAATCACCACCAAAAACTAATCCTTTTTAAGTTGAGCCATTACCAACAGCTCATGAAAATATCAACAAAATCTGTCTAGTAGTTTTAGCATAATCTTGATAACAAACAAACAGACAAACAAACTCCTTGGTGGAGGCAATAAAGCAACCGGCCAGTTCTGCCCCTGTGGGGAGAAAGTCAAGTACTGATACATAGTACATGATGCCACAGAAAACCTCATAATGATCCAACTTTTAGGACACAAAAAACTACGCTGACCTGACTTGCTAGCCTTGCAGAGCAGACGGACCTGCCTGATTCTGAAATCATGCATCTCCGTCTTGTCAGCCTTCATTGTCCAACGGTTTCACTCGGCTAAATGCTTAACAGCCCAATCAGGGAAGAGATGCAGGGCAGCAGGAACTGTGGGTGTGACGACAACAGGAAGTGACTTGACAGGAAGTAAAGTCACTTCCTGTTGTACAAATAATGGTGGCTAGTGTCGGTTAGCCTGTGCTCATCATAGTTACTCAATTACACTTGGCGAAATATGCTCTCCTCATAAGTTTATTTAGTTGGGATTGTCTTTGACGAGGTTCATGTCACATGTAAGTGTTAAATGATACATATGTGTGGTATAATTTAGTAACAACAATTAGCCGTTAGCAGCTACGTTTAGCCGCTACATATGCTACGTCATGGCAGAGCTGCTTGATATGGACTGGTCGGTGATGAGTGTAATGTGCCAAACGATCGTCCAATCAAAAGCTTCTGTAGTATTTAAAGGTTCTGCCCCTGAAAACATTTTCTCAGGGCTTCTAGTGAAAGATTTCCAATATGGAACTGTCCATCTTGCGTGTCAGGTTATTGCCTTGAGGCTGCAGTAAGATTCTTTACAGAACTTTCCTTTGTTTGGAACTACAAACATCATATTGCTTACGTTGTCCCGAAGTGTAAAATGTAAATAGAAACATAATACATTGGTTTGCAAATCCTTTTCAACCCTATAATCACATAATATTCACTCATTTTAAATTTGATGCCTGCGACGGGTTCCAAATAAGCTGGGACATCTTCTATCGCCAGCTGTTCAGCTCAGTCTCCAGAAGAGACAACAAACACAAAATTCACTAAAAATGAACTAAACATGAGTGACTTTGGTTCGAGGGATGACGGGTCAAAATCCAGACATGCTGTTGGTCGTGGGTACAAGAGGATATCTTTATGAGCTGGAGCTTTTGGAGATGGAGTAGAAAGAGGGACAGAGAAACTGTTGTGGAAACTGAGGAGCAGGACAGATCACAAGCTACCAGGTGTTGCATGATGCTCACAAACCAGGAGGTCTATTTTTATCACAAGAAGGATTTAACAATGCTTCTTCTGGACCTTCCTGGTCCTGTTGGATAAACTGGACATTGAAAACACAATGTCCTGTCTACAAAGGGGGAAATCTCAACAAGCCAAAGTTGGTGAATGCTCTCGTCGAGCAGTCGGTATCGATATAGTGACCATTTCTTGTGTATATATTTACATGGGGGGATAAATACAGGAGCAACCCATCTTCAGGAGGGTTAAAATGAGATGCTGGTGGAAGGATACGTAGCCCACATGCTGCATCATAAAATAGCGTAAGGCTGTAAAGAATACTATTGGAGCATCTAGCTGAGTTTTTAGTAGTATCACTCTAAAAGTGTGACAATGAGAAGGCTTTGAGTGGCTCCATTGGCTGCTATGCATCCCCAAACAACTGCTTTATTGGTAACTACATTTACTCGTGTCGCTGGCCTTAAGCAACCCCCCTTTAAAAAAACAGAACTATCCCTTTAACTTTGGATCAAGGAGCAGTGTGCAGTTGGTCCTGAATCTTCACGCTGGTTTCTAGAGATCTCAAACAAACAAAATGAACTTCAGCAGTGAATAAGTTCTCTTGAAAGTTTCTAAATTTAGACCAAAAGCTGCTGTGGTTGAAACATCAAACTTTAAATACAACACGATGACGGTGACAAGAAGTGGTCGCTGTAAAAGCAAAAACTGCTCACATACGCTCACACACACAAAGCCTCCTCGGTGGTGCAGGAGGAGAAGCTGAAGAGCAGGACGATGGTCTGGATATGAAGTTTCTGTGATGATTCCTGTTTGTTTGTGTTCATTAAGTTTGCCTACACAAACATGCACGTGCCTACACACACACACACTTGGACACACACACACACACAGACTGGAATGAATCCGCTCCAAACTCTTGATCTGTGCAGCTGCAGATTGGTACAAAAGCTCACAGCAGGTCTGTTCAGTTCAGCAGAAGCTCTCTCTCCAAAAACAATCTTCCATTTTTTCTCGTTTTTCTTGTTTTTTATGATCTCGTCGATCTTCTATGTCAGCTCCCTCTCCACTCCTCCTCCATACATGTACGAGTTGTATCCAGGCGGCTGAACATATTCTTCAGATTTATCCCAGTCCGACACCCATCCGGCTCCGCCCCCTCCGGCCCCGCCTCCGTTAGAGCCGACCACCGGTTGGCTCATGGCGCCGTACTGCCCGCCTCCACGGTACATCTCCTCAGTCTCATTGGCCAGTTCGTCCTCAGCGATGATGCCGCACTTCTCCTCACTGGTGTCCTCGATGTCGGCCCATGCCTGCTTCTCTCCTGACGCAAAGATTCCTGAAGAGGAAAAAAAACATCAGAGGATTTACCAGGCGCCCACAGCACTAACATATGTGATGATTTCAATTTTAATAACTAGTGGTGTATCAATCTGATACTGACATTGCATATCAACTCCCTATCAGCTAGAAAACAAATATCGGACTATATCGACCTGCAGCTAAAATCTTAGATAGAAGCACTCCAGGGACCTGCTGCAGTCCACGCCTGTCTCCACTGAACAGGGACTAGACTGACCCGCTGCAGTCCACGCCTGTCTCCACTGAACAGGGGCTAGACTGACCCGCTGCAGTCCACGCCTGTCTCCACTGAACAGGTGCTAGACTGACCCGCTGCAGTCCACGCCTGTCTCCACTGAACAGGTGCTAGACTGACCCGCTGCTGTCCACGCCTGTCTCCACTGAACAGATGCTAGACTGACCCGCTGCAGTCCACGCCTGTCTCCACTGAACAGGTGCTAGACTGACCCGCTGCAGTCCACGCCTGTCTCCACTGAACAGATGCTAGACTGACCTGCTGCAGTCCACGCCTGTCTCCACTGAACAGATGCTAGACTGACCTGCTGCAGTCCACGCCTGTCTCCACTGAACAGGGACTAGACTGACCTGCTGCAGTCCACGCCTGCCTCCACTGAAAACGGACTAGACTGACCCGCTGCAGTCCACGCCTGTCTCCACTGAACAGATGCTAGACTGACCCGCTGCAGTCCACGCCTGTCTCCACTGAACAGGTACTAGACTGACCTGCTGCAGTCCACGCCTGTCTCCACTGAACAGGGACTAGACTGACCTGCTGCATGTCCTTTTAGAGCTTCTGTCCGTCTGCATTTTAACTCTCAGAGAAACTTATTGTAGAGTAAGATCTTACCGTAGAAAATCACTCCTCCATAATGGACCAGAGATGCTATAAGGAAGACGCCCTGCCACTCCTCTCGAGTCTGAAATGAAGACAGAAGACATTTTATCTTGAGTTCAGGAATATTTGACGTTTGGAACATTTTCTGGATTATAACATGACACCTTGAGTTTTTTTTTACCTTGTGTTTGGTCATAGCTCCCACTATAAGTGGACAAACCATTCCAGATAACGTTCCCACTCCATTTGAGATCCCCATCAGGATGCTGGCGTATCGAGGGGCGATGTCCAAGTGATTCACGTTAAACCCTGAAAGAAAGAAAGAATAAAAACTGACCACCCAAAACTCTCTCTGAAGTAAATGCAGGTAAACATTTCATCCTTACTGCAGTGTTTCCATATTTCAAAATGTTTCCAGTATATTTAATTTCGACAGTGCTCCCTCCTCTTTGTGTTGTAAATATGACTCAAGATCTGATGTGCTTTAAGTTCAGTACACTTTGAAATGATCAATAACTTAAAAACACAGATTGTTGCATTAAAAACTATAAGACTTTATTATTTTGAAAACCTCACCTGAGATAGCGAATCCACTGAAGCCCACGGCGAGGACCAAGAATGAAATGGCGACTCCTTTAGTGTGAGAGTATCCCACCACCAGCAGGAGAGTGGCCTCCATCCCAAAACCTGAAACACATCAATATCAAGAATTAATAAAAGAATTATAATATTTATAACAAAATGAGGGCAGGGTGGACATGTCCGAGCAGCCTGCAGTTCTTCAAGTGACGGGACTGCCTTCAAGTCCAACCCTCTTGTTAAGACATTAAGAAGAAACCAAACAGAGTATCTTTTCTTCATGGTATCTGATTGTTTCCAGATATTTTACCTGAGAATAAGATGGAAAATATGGTAATTATTGATAATAACACTGTAATAAGGAGGTAAATGGATAGCAAGTATAGCTGAACTTACTTGGAAAACACCATGAATAACATCAAGTTCAGCAAAGTATTGTGCAATTATGACCAAATAAAATATCTCAGATATCAGTGTGTAAATAACCAGGTAGCTGTGATAAACTGGTAATTTGTTTGGAATAATTGTTTAATATCACTATGATAAAGAGGTAATTAAATCGAAATGACTGTTGTTGTTATGGGTAAAAACCTTCATGAAGACTGATAGGTTCAGCTAAGTACTATGTAGTTCCTCTGACTACATTACGATGGAAATAAGTAAGAATACAATGCAAATATTCACTGTATTTCTCATGTATAATTTGCAATCAGGGTCATATTTTTGTCCAACTTCACTTTTCATTGAGAGATTATATTTCCAACATGTCTCCCTTAAACATAAATTTTAAATGTTTATATTTTAGCATACTTATTTGTACTTGTAGATGTACATTTGTAATAAATCAAAAGGAAATAATAAGAAAATAAAAAAAATAAAAAAATGACAAACACAAGGGCACCTGTCCAGTCATCCACATCCAATCAGGTAGCTTTTGTTGATTTATGTTACTCTTCCACCAGGATTGAATAAAATTGTAATTTGTTTAGATTAATTGTGTAATATCACTATGATAAGGAGGTCATTAAATAGAAATTACTGTTGTTGTTATGAGGACCTTCAAGAAGGCCGACAGGTTTGGCTAAGTACCATGTAGTTCTGACTGGATTAGAAAGGTAATCAGTAAAAATTAAATGAAAATATTCACCGTATTTCTCATGTGTAATTTGCACTCAGGGTCTTATTTTTTCAACTTTGACTTTAATTTTAGCATATGTATTTATATTTGTAGATGTAAATCTGTATATGGGAAAAAATCAAAAGGAAATACTAAGAAAATAAATAAATATATTAAAAAAAAGGGCACCTATTCGGTCCTCTTCATCCAATCAGGGTAATTTCTTGTCGATTCATGTTACACTTCTACCATGACTGAATAAAATTGTAATTTGTTTAGATTAATTGGATTATATCACTATGATTAGGAGGTCATTAAATAGAAATTACTGTTACTGTTATGAGGAAAAACCTTCAAGAAGTCCGATAGGTTCAGCTAAGTACCATGTAGTTCTGACTGGATTAGGATGGTAATAATTAAGAATTAAATGAAAATATTCACTGTATGTCTCATGTGTAATTTGCACTCAGGGTCATATTCTTTCCAACTTTGATATTCATTGAGATTATATTTTAGCATATGTATTTATATTTGTAGTATTTTTTTTTAATTTAACCTTTATTTAACCAGATAGAAAACCCATTGAGATCAGGATCTCATTTACAAGGGCGACCTGGCCAAGAGGTCAGCAGCACACGTCATAATAAATACAAGTTCATGAATAAAAGTTTAAGGCAATAAATAGCACATCACAACAATAAATATGGCAAGGCATTCACTATATGAGTTTTAGGGAACAGTAACATTTTAAATATAAATAACATGAATTTCTCATAGGATGTAAATCTGTATATGGGAATAAATCAAAAGGAAATACTAAGAAAATAAATAAATAAAAATGAAAGACAAACAAAAGGGCACCTGTCCAGTCCACATCCAATCAGAGTAACTTTTTGTTCGTTCATGCTACTCTTCTACCATGGCTGGATGCTCACTCCTTCATGTGTTTGTTTTCTCACCTCCACAGTTCATCATCTTCCTGACGTTGGTGGTGCTCATCAGGTTGTGGGTCCTCAGGTAGTCGGCCAGCTGCCCTCCAATCGGCACGATGATGGTCATCACCAGGTGAGGCAGAGCCGACACGATACCAACCTGGAAGAGAAATAAGAAGAGAATGTGAGACTCTTAAAGTGAATAGTAAAAATGTCGTGGTTACAGTCTTTTTTTTATCAGTCCTTTTCTTTTTATTTTGAGTGGGGATCCGATTTTATTGATTTCACCACCACTACTGATCCTGCTTTATGATTACATTTTTTAGCAATTGTAGATTTTCAGTGTGGAAAATAGAATAGACAGAATACACACTGATTTTCAGAATCAACAATGTCAAATACATGGCAATTTGATACTTAGTGCTGTTCTGCATAGAAAAAAAGAGTCCTCCAGTTTCTGGTATTTCCACCCTTTTTCTTTTTTTTTTATTGCAAGACAAAACAAAACAGACAATGCAAATAACAAGAAAAAATAGGACAGAAGTGTACATAAAAGACATACAAGCAGGTCAATTTTACAATTTTACAGTTTAGGAGAAAAAAATAGATATTGCATAACTAAGAAAATAACAATTATAATTGTTAATGACTAATAATGATGGTGTATACAACAGGAAATAAAAGGAGAGAATAGGAGGTAGGAAAAAATAAAGACAAAAAAAACCAATGATAAATAAGTCAAAAGGAAATTGAAGAAGAAATTGTTGTTCCCTGTGTATGAAGGAATGTGTGTGTGTGAGTGTGTGAATGTGTAATTCAAATATAATACATAATATATATGTCGATAATGGCAGTATTACGAAGCAGGTTCTATAGTTCTATAGTTCTATAACATGTTAAATAAATTATAAAATTTTGCCCAAAATATACTCTCTCGGACAATAGCTCAAAAATTACCTTTACTGAAAGTTTAAATCAATTAAATTTCATAACGATTTCACAGCTCCTTTTGCTTCAATTACTCGATTTCTGCTCTATTTTATGCTCAGTCGTAGTGTACCGACCAATCAGAAAGCAGTTATCAACATGCCAGATGTCTTCGACCAATCACAGCACAGCTACTTTGTATCCCCTTTGCTCACAAGACGGAGGCACCATGTGTTTGCAAGTGAGTGGTAACAGTTGAGAATAAAATGATGATTACAAGTTAAACTAATTAAGACCCAAAATATTTGATTGGATCAGTTTAACAGTCGGTTTAAAAAGAATTGCGCATGTTTGGAGGGAATGTTTCACAGAGAAAGAGAATATTTTGGCTTTTTGTATCAGTTGTGTTGAATTTGCGATGTTGGCAAGACAAAATATTTGAAGTATTTTGCTTGTACTCATGTATACTAATGCATCCGAAAAATAAGAGCTTATTTAAAAGCAAAAAGTGTGTGAAATTGATAAATCATGGTAAGTATCACATTTTTAAGGAGAGCAGTAAAAACAATAATTGTGTGATGACATGGTCACACAAGAAGAGAATGAAGGAAATGTAGCACCCTATAATGTAATTGCTTACCGATAATGTAATAACACCTGATATTTAGTGTAACAAAATTTACACTCTACTCAATGAAAACTGTAATAAAACCTGATAATGTGATAACTTAAAGGTGCTATGAGGAGAATCTATAACGGGCGACATTAAGACTCTGCTACCCATGAGCCCGTGCGGCGACTGTCGTAATGCTGCATTCCAGTAACCTCGGAACTGGGAGTGACATCATCTCCGACTTATCGGCGTTCCAGTTGAAGTTGGAAAAAAACATGCCGATCTACCAGGCTACTGTTAGCTGTTGTTAGTTCGGAGGTGGCGAGGTTTCACCGAGTTCCCAGTAGGAAATTCCAACTTCGGGGAACATTCCAGTTGCAGTTTCCTACTCGGAACTCAGAAATTCCTACTTCTGACTACAACTGGAACGCATCAAAAGACCCAAGCCAAAGCGTGTGTTTGTTGTGATGCTAATGAATGCAGCTCGGACCTTCCTCAGAACTCTGCATTGTTTTACAACTTCTTTTTTCAACAACTTACAGGATGCAAAGCGACGAGGTAATGTATCTCTTTCTAGTTATGTAGCGGTAGTTTTTGATGTGTGACAACAAGCAATTTTTGGAAAACTTAGTATCGTAGTTTTGTAGCTGGCTATATATCTCTACTTACAGCCCGGTGCTCTTAGACGTGTCTGAATAATATAAATTTGCTCTAGTTTTAATTGTCTTGTTCCCGAAGTTGAGTATCCAGGCCAGTCCAGCCCTGTCTGACCTGACCGCGAAGCTAAGGAATAGCATTTATAGATAACCTATTTTGATGCTATGAAACTCATCTTAAAGTGTGTATTTCAATCAGGCATATATCTAAAAGTGAGACTTTTTTGTTATTACTTAGAAACTCCTCACAGTCCCTTTAACCAAAAATGTAATAAAAATATCCTGAATTGATATTGAATTAAAATTTCACTGGTATCGTAATACCTTATGACATTTTCAGGAATTTATCACTAAACTTCCTGTCAAAGAGCGGACTGTCTTTTACAGGTTAATCTCATAATATACCAAAAAATCCAAACAATGTCATAAGATATTACAGTACCAGTCAGGATATTTTATTACATTATTGGTTAAGTAATTACAATTACAAGTTTTATTACATTTTAATTGACTTTAGTGCAAATTTTGTTACACTATCAGGCAGACAATTGCCCAAGTCCTTCCGATCCGAGTCTCAAGCAAGTCCCAAGTTTTTTCTGTTGTGGGCAAGTCGAGTCGAGTCACAGGTTATGACGGGTCGAGTCCCTCACCATTGTTCCCCAGTCCACCCAAAAAGACTCAGATTTTTATCTTGATGAAAGAAACCTTATCTTCCCACACATGCAACACATGTACACCCTCTTTACTAATGTTAGCTTTGCGAGCTTCATTTTGACCACACTCGGGCTAACGTTCCTGCCACATTGACCTATGGCAGGAACGTTAGCTGCCTGGCTAACATTTTTGTGTGTGTATGTGTCCTCAGGTGGTGGATAAAGTTCGATGTTGTGCCCTCTTTTGTTGTGCACTTGGCATGTCTTCGTTTTCCATCTAATTGAATTTCTTTATATGCAAAGAAAATAACTTTGGGCGCAGAAGACAATTTGAAACCAGCGCACCCTGCCCACTGATCATCACTGTAGCAGAATCGTGTGTGTGGTAGGAACGTATGTGTAGTACTGTGTCGCGTGCGGGACCATAATAGGTGACGGACAAGTGAATCTAAAAGGGAAGAGCGGCGTATATCTCCTGTCTGGCTCTTCATATAAAGCCCGAGTGAGTGCAATTTTCCGAATCAAGTTGTCTCAAGTCAGGTCGAGTCTGGAGACATTTGTTCCCGAGTCCGAGTCGAGTCTCGAGCTTTAACCTCCCGAGTCCGAGTCGAGTTGCAAGTCGTCTGATTAGCGGCTCAAGTTGACTCGAGTCTGAGTCCATATGACTCGAGTCCATTTGTGTGCTATCAGGCGTTATTACATTATCAGTAAATTATTACATTATAGGGGCTACAAGGAGGGAAAAAGTAGTTTTCTTGGAGTATTTCAGGGTTTTAACAACCAACAAACCACTGCAGCTGAGAAACTGAATTAAAGTGATTTAGCCCAAAACTGCATTTCCTCAAGTGGCTTCAAAAGCTTTTAAAACAGAGTAAGAGATGGAGTGATACCCTACTGAGCACCCCCACAGTTTCCTCTCTGAACAGACGTCATCATACCTTGCTGATTTCAAATCCAAAGACTTCCTCAAAGTACGCCGGCTGACTGATGAGCAGCAGATAAAAGGTCCAGCTCCTGCAGAAGTTTGCCACGATGATGGCGTAGACGGGCATGGAGGTGAAGAAGTGTCTCCACGGAGTTTTAAATTTCTGCAAACAGAAGGAAGAAGATGAGTTCAGCGAGGTGGATCAATACGCAGCCTGTCTGTAAGATTGAGATTCTAAGATAGTCACCATGATTCTGTCTGAACAATCAAGAAAAATCCAAAAGTGTCAAACCTGGAGAGGGTTAAGAAACGACGCCGACTCTCCGATTGCATCTTCAATATACTTTCTCTCCTCTGGCGTGATGGTGGGATGGGCTGCAGGACTCTCATAAGACACCAGGATCCAAAACAAGTACCAGAATATACCAAAACTTCCTGAGAGAGGGAAGAGACAGACATTTGAACAGCAGATAAGTGAGGGCGACAGTAATGTGTAAAAACCTGATTAAAGTAAAAAAAACAAACAAAAAAAAAACAATCAATTTATAGGAAAGATTTTACTCGTCACTTCATTATAACTTAGGAGAAAAAACCCCACTTAATTATTATTTTTGTTCCACTAATGAATTCTTGTATGAGCAAGAAAACAACATTTATAAGAAAATGTGTTTTCTATCAGGTTGATTAAGTTTTGATTGTCTACTAATGAATACCACAAAAATGCATTTTGATTTGATTTAAATATATTCTGCAAACTTTATTCATACACGGCTTGCTTGGAGACTCATTCAGAGACATGTTTTTGCATTTTTTGTAGGAATAAAAATCCTGATATTTTTCATTTGCTTAATCCTGATTTTCAAATTCAAAATTCAAATTCAAATTTATTGTAATTTTGTTAATACCAATGCATCAACAGGATGAGAAAAATTTCTCGAAGATCACAAGTCACATTCATTCATTTATACATCCCACTGAAAATAAAATATAAATGAATAAATAACAATACAAATAAATAAAATAAAAATATATAACAATACTAATAAAATACAAATAAAAACAACCATAATAATAGTAATCATAATAATAATGGTTAAATTAAAAAAAGTTCAAGAACGGTGCAGAGATTTAAGGCCCTTTTACAAAATGATGTTAAAGAAATGCTGTTGTAAAACTATTTCCATCTTCTTATTAGAACTCATGAAATAAACCTCTCAAAATTAGACTGCTTTGATTTTAAAGGGATAGTTCAGTATTTTTGAAGTGGGGTTGTATGAGCTCCATATGGCCACTGAGTACATTAGATGCAGTAGAAAGTTCTCCCATCTTATCTGGCTTAGGTCCAGATAAAGTTTATGTTTTCGAAAGGTTAATGCACTTAAAAACACTCATAGTAGCGTACTCTTAAACTGTGGTATTCTTTTTTTTATTTGAGTTCTTGTAGGCGTAGAAAATATCCTTTGGCATACTAACGTACTACATACTCGTGTATATACTGTATACAATATACTTTAAGTATGATTAGAATGCCAACTGTTCACACTGTAGTATACTACCAAGTTTCCCATGATGCATTTCAAACCTACGACAACAAAAAGCTAACAAAAATCAGACGCACACCAGACTATCAAATATCTCTGTTGATTCACCACATTTGAAAGTTCAGAGAGCATTTTAGGCGAGAAAGTCACCACATAGAATACCAAAATGTGGTCATTTGAGCCATAAAACACACGGAAACAAATTTCATTTCGGCATTTCGGACATTCCGTTATGCGCGCCATTATGCCATCGAAGAAACTTCCGGTCAAGAGCCCAATTTACAAAAGCGTGAAAGAACTAAAAGGAGATAATAAAAGATGCGTTTATTTTGAAATTGGGAAGTCTGCTAGTGGCTGATTTTTAGCTGAATGCCGGTCTCAAGACGATTGAACATTTACGATAATAATAATAATAATAATAATAATAATAATAATAATAATAATAATAATAATTTTTATTTATAGCGCACTTTTCATAAAACTCAAAGACACTCTACACACAAAAATATAAAGCAGGTTAATAATTAAGTTAAAAGAGAATGAAAACGGGCAAGAATCATTTACAAGTTAAAAGCAAGTCTGTACAAGTGCGTTTTGAGGAGGGTTTTGAATTTAGCGGGGTCAGTGCGGATCCGGATGTGCATGGGGAGGGAGTTCCAAAGGGTGGGGGCGGCAGTGGAAAAAGCGCGGTCTCCCCAAGTCCGGTACTTGGTACGGGGGGGGGGTATTAATAATATTAAAATCAGTAACTTCCCAAATACAACTAGAAAGCACTCGGACAGCGCAGACCTCCGCCAGTCCACCTCAGTCCTCAGCCATATTGTCATTTTTACCATAAATATTAGTCCTACCTTTATTTCATCTAAATATTTAGATTCCTTGACCATGAAAACATACCATTAGCAATTGGATTTGTAGTGATATCTATTTTAGTTCAGTAGAAATCCCATTTTTTCCCCATGGTGGCCAGACGCTGATCCGGATCAACACCAAAATCGAATCAGTTCTTCCTTTTCCCATGCTGAACATTTCCTGAAAATTTCATCCAAATCCGTCCGTGACTTTTTGAGTAATTTTGTTCACAGACGGACGGACGGACGGACGGACGGACAGACAGACGGACAAACTCTCTCAAAAACATAACCTCCTTGGCGGGGGTAATAAAATGTTGACTGCCTGCAGACACCAAAGACGATCCGTCTGTCGCCTCCGGCACTTGATTAATATGTACCTATGTATCGCAATGCATTATGGGGCTTGCAGTGCATTATGGGGCCATATGGATCTCATACGACCCCACCATAAAAATACTGAACAATCCCTTTAAAGTCAGATCATGATGTTTGAGAAATTGTTGGAACCTGCTCTTGACTAAATCTGATCCAAATGTCAATGATAAATCACGATTAGTGCTCATGAGGAGAGCAACAGAAATGAGCTCATGTGAAAACTTTGTCATCTAAATATTGCTGAATGATATATTCATGTTAGAAAATTCACAAGACTGTAATAAAAATACAGAAATATAAAGCTACTAACCATACACATAAAATACTGAAGGCCACCCGCTGTATTGCACCAGAATCCCAGCGAGAGGCATGGCCACCACGGCCCCCGCGTAGGACCCTGAAAGATAAAACAAACGGAAATGAATCATTTATTTCCACTTATGATCATGAAATATTTCTGCTCTTAACGTCCTGTTACATTAAAAAATAAATGTTCACTTCTTTTCATCCCTCTGGATCTCTGCAGGAGTGAACATCTTTGAATATAAAGAGCTTCACTCATCAGAAAACAAAGATTCAGAGTTTTATAGTTGAGAAGGTGGGATGTGAAAGTTTACCACAAAAGGCTGTTGTGGCTAATCGACTCCTCTCCAGAGGAGGAGCCCATTTGGCCCAGATCCCGTGGCAGGCCGGGTACGATACACCCTGAAGGACAAAGACTGAGTCAGAGAAACATAGACGAGTGTAGAGGCTTCCTTTGGCTTTGTGGTCTGTCATAAATGTACCGTACCTCAACGAGGCCCTGACATATCCTGACCAGAATGACGCAGCTGTAATGGCAGCGAGCAGCCGATGGGATCAGCATGTTGAGGGTGGACGTGGCCACTATGGCAAAGCCAAACACTCTTCAAACACAAACAAAAGGAAACTTAGAGTGAAGGCGGGTTAATGACAACAACAGAAGAAGAACGAGATGAAGGACAAGGCATCTCGTCAGCATGCTGAGAAAGATGGAAACTGATGTCAATATTGATCCTGTTTACTCATGTGATCATGTTCACTCCAGCGGAAAAGTCAGCATACGTGTGTTTTCTATGTCAACACTGATGAACATGTGGCAAACCTGATATTTAACACTGTGATGCACTGACAGATGTTTCAGCCTTTGCATGGAGTCATGCACACACATGGCACATTGCACAGTTGGATTTTATAACTTTCTTGACCTCTCTGTTTCTGTTAATGCTGACTGCCTCTCACAAAAAGCCTGATGTTGTTTTCAGGGCACCAGCTGAAGACACTGATGAGAGAATTACTGAGCACAAAACCACATTTTAGTTTCAAGTCAAAACTACATTTCATTTTCAAGTGCAGTCTTTGCAGGATTTTGTTATAGTTTGGCTCGGGATAGGAATTGATAAGATACCAGTGCTATGTACGATCCTGCTAACTGATCCAATTCTGAACGATTCCTTTATGGAGTCTTGCAGATTTTCTGTGTGGGCAAATGCTGGCCTGTAGATTTTCAATGGCCCTGTTTACATGGGTCAAAAAATCCTATTTACAATCAGATTAAAAGGTCAATCAGATTAGAAATGTCTCATGTAAACACCTTAGCCAATCGGATTCACTCGGATCTTATTGTATTTCGGATTGGACTGGCCTCGTTTGCATGGGTAGTTTTCCTCAATCTGATTGAAATCGATGCGATTAAGTGAATGTGATTGGATCTGTATACGTGAACTTTGAGTAAAGAGATCCACGTTCAGTCCCTGTTTGCATGGCCCCAGCTGAATCCAATCGTATTGTTTTTTTTGACATGCGCAGAAGGTCACTCTGCCACTACCTGCAAATGTGTAAGAGAAGAAGAGGTGCACTTCCTGCTCCCTGTTTACCTCTAGAAAGATGGATCCACGTTGTGACTTTCTACCGTCTTAACCTCTCAACAACTTTTAACTCTCTCAGGGTTTCTATTAAAAAGTTTGTTTCCTCCACCTTCCAGTTCTTCTGTTTGTTCACCATGTTTGTTTGGGCACGCTCTGCGTACGTCACTACATACCTCTTACGTACTACGAAGCGCCTGCACAGACCGAACAATCCTCTCTATCAACCAAATCTGCTCCTCTCAGCCGTTTACATGAAGCATGGAGCGGATTATCAATCGACGTAGACTACCTCACACAATCTGATCCGAAATACAATCAGATCCGGGTGAATCAGATTGGCTAAGGTGTTTACATGACACATTTCTAATCTGATTGACCTTTCAATCTGATTGTAAATAGGATTTTTTTGACCCATGCAAACATTGATTTGATAATCCGCTCCATGCTTCATGTAAACGGCTGAATGGAGCAGATTGGGTTGATCGAGAGGAATGTTCAGTCTGCGTAGGCACTCCGTAGTACATAAGAGGCACGAAGTGACGTACGCAGAGTGTGCCCAAACAAACATGGCGAACAAACAGAAGAACTGGACGGTGGAGGAAACAAACTTTTTAATAGAAACCCTGCGAGAGTTAAAAATGACTTCAGAGCCTCAAATAAATGTAACAATAACACAATAAGCGCAACAAAACACGGCGTGGATCCATCTTTCTAGAGGTAAACAGGAAGCAGGAAGTGCACCTCTTCTTCTCTTACACATTTGCAGGTAGTGGCAGAGTGACCTTCAAAAAAAACAATTCAATAGGATTCAGCTGGGGCCATGCAAACAGGGACTGAACGTGGATCTCTTTACTTAAAGTTCATGTATACAGATCGTATCAGATTTACTTAATCCGATCAATTTCAATCCGATTGAGGAAAACTACCCATGTAAACAGGACCAGTGTCAACAATGTCAAACACACATCACAGCAAAGATAACTGATTCTGCAAGCTGCTGGTGTTTCCACTCACTTAAGGTTGTACAGTCAGTGCTTTTTGTAAAAAATCAAGCCACAGTGATGATGTTTCTGAAGCCTGTCAGTGGAAGGAACTGATAAGAGAATTGATTAGCCAAAAGACTCATTTGATGGAGCTGTTAATGATTCTCAACTGGAGTTGGTTTTTGATTCCCATCCTTAGGTTTGGCTCTGTATAAGCAAATGGATTTAACATCTAAGCAGTTTTCACAGCTACCCAACTGTTAGCTAAACACTCACTTTACATCAATGTCTGTTCCTGAAAAGAACAAAATTACCTGTTGGCTGCAAATTTTTGACATATAAACCCTCCCGGGATCTGTGTGACGATGTAACCCCAGAAGAAAGATCCGTGGATCATCCCCACTGTCTCTGGGTCCCAGGTGAACTGTGCAGCCTGAGGAGAAATAAGAAAATATGTCTGTCATGATCATCACAGGAAGGGCCAGACTATAGGAGACTCTTTAACTCTTTAATTTTTAAATCTATTCTGATTTTTGAGTTACCTGCTCAAAGTCTGACAGACAAACAGTTAAGACAGGCTGATGGCACATTACTTACCACCAACACCTCCTTGTTGCCTTTGTAGACCGTGTGGTCGTTGACCATGCTCACGATGGCCACACCCAGGTTACACCTGATGCCAAAAGAGATGCAGAACCCTAGACCGGACAGGATGGCGATGATGTACCGCCTTGGCAGCCCGAAGCACGTACAGTCCACCACGGGCAGCTCCTTCTCTTCCACCAGCTCAGGACGGCCCTCTGCTGATAACTCGATGGTTTCTCCATTTGGCTGCCTCTTCTCGATCAGCCTGCAGGGAGACACAGAGAGAACGTGAAGTCAAGGAAAAAGTGATTTGATCGAGGCTTTCAGAGACCTTGAAGGTGCTATTAGGAGAATCTATTTCTGGCGACATAAAGACTCTGCTACCCATGAGCACGCGAGGCGACTGTCGTAAAGACGTGACCCAAGCCAAAGCGTGGGTTTGTTGTGATGCTAATAAAGCATGCAGCTCGGACCTTCCTCAGAACTCTGCATTGTTTTACAACTTCTTTTTTCAACAACTTACAGGATGCAAAGCGACGAGGTAATGTATCTCTTTCTAGTTATGTAGCGGTAGTTTTTGATGTGTGACAACAAGCAATTTTTGGAAAACTTAGTATCGTAGTTTTGTAGCCGGCTATATATCACTACTTACAGCCCGGTGCTCTAAGACGTGTCTGAATAATATAAATTTGCTCTAGTTTTAATTGTCTTGTTCCTGAAGTTGAGTATCCAGGCCAGTCCAGTCCTGTCTGACCCGACCGTGAAGCTAAGGAATAGCATTTATAGATAACCTATTTTGATGCTATAAAATTCATCTTAAAGTGTGTATTTCCATCAGGCATATATCTAAAAGTGAGACTTTTTTGTAATTACTTAGAAACTTCTCATAGCATCTTTAAGGACTTAGGGATTTCCTATCCTGTTCAGCCACTATTTTAAGCCTTCTGCTCGAAAATGACATAAAAAAGGGTGTATTTCTGCAACCACAAGGTCTACTTGAATTATTTTGGTGTCAAAATTACAGTAACACTTGAGAGATTTGTCCGGATGTGAATTATCAGTATATGTGTTACTGGGACAGAGTAAATGAAGATAGAAGTCAGAATCTGTAGAAAATTTCATCCTCGCCTAAAATAAACAAGTTTTTATTGTGATTATTTCTTTGTAATGATGCAGCTGCAGCTTTAGAACTCTATGATTGAATGTCAAAATATGTGAACATTACTTCTGCCAAGTTTGAGTCTGATAAAGTGATGCAGAGCAAAGTTAGAGAGGTTTTACTACAGAGTGGTCAGGCCCAATCTTGGCACAGTTTGGCTCCATTAGTCCCATTTGACATTTCTGATATACCAAACTTTAAATTTCACTTTTATGTCACTTTTGGTGTTCATTACACCCATTTACAACCTTTTTTTTAAATCTTCTTCTACTTATCTGTGGCAGTTTTTGAAAAAAATATAAAAATGGTTGTGTAGCTGAAATTTTCCTGTTTAACTTGATGTGCAGCATGACTATATTTCTACATGAATAGTTCACTTTTCTTCCTTTTTTTTTGGAGAGCATGCAAGCATTCCTAAAATCAGGTACTTTGGCCTGAACACGTTCACTGGATTATTTAGTAATGACATTACAAAAAAATCTAAGATAATAATTCAGATTTGCTCACTGTGTAAATATGACAAAAGTTTGCAGTTGTCTTCATGAATGGAACAACAGCCTCAATGTAGGCATCCTAAATCCTGAGGTTAGATCTCTAAATTACTGTATAGAAGCTGTTTTTCTTTTGTAAAATACACTGTAAAAAGGTTGTTGTAAACTTTACAGTAATTTACAGGCAACAAGATGCTAGTAACTTACTGTCAATGCTTTATGGTGGCATTACTCTATTTAAAGGTGCTATGAGGAGAATGTATTACTGGCGACATTAAGACTGCTACCCATGAGCATGCGCGCCAACTGTCGTAATGCTGCGTTCCAGTAACCTGGGAAATGGGAGTGACATCATCTCCCACTTGTCAGCGTTCCAGTTGAAGTCAGAAAAAAGCATGTCGATCTACCAGGCTATTGTTAGCTGTTGTTAGCACGCCCTGCGTTGTTGTATGAAGAATGTGATTATCACTATGGCAGCATTTTTGTAAACATAAGTCTAACAATACGATGTATACAGCTGATCTAGAGCGACACACACTAGTCAGAAGTGCAACTAAATGGATTATTACAGGAGCTAAATAACTGTTCACACTGGGGGCATCCATCTTCCATTGTCAACTCGGGGGTGGCGAGGTTTCACCGAGTTCCCAGAAGGAAATTCAGACTTTGGGGGACGTTCCAGTTGTAGTTTCCTACTTGGAACCTGGAAATTCCGACTTCCAACTACAACTGGAAGACATCAAAAGATGTGACTGAAGCCAAAGCGTGTGTTTGTTGTGATGCTAATGAATGCAGCTCGGACCTTCCTCAGAACTCTGCATTGCTTTACAACTTCTTTTTTCAACAACTTACAGGATGCAAAGCGACAAGGTAATGTATCTCTTTCTAGTTACGTAGTGGTAGTTTTTGATGTGTGACAACAAGCAATTTTGGAAAACATAGTATCATAGTTTTGTAGCCGGCTATATATCCCTTCTTACAGCCCAGTGCTCTAAGACGTGTCTGAATAATATAAATTTGCTCTAGTTTTAATTGTCTTGTTCCCGAAGTATCCAGGCCAGCCCTGTCCGACCTGACCGCGAAGCTAAGGAATAGCATTTATAGATAACCTATTTTGATGCTATAAAACTCATCTTAAAGTGTGTATTTCAATCAGGCATATATCTAAAAGTGAGCTTTTTTCGTAATTACTTAAAAACTCCTCATAGCATCTTTAATATTAATGAGGGCGAACTCATCATCCAGGTGTTAACTACAATTTACTCATTTGTTAAAGAGTAAAGATGCCAGTTTGTGTTCCTCACTCTAAAGTGTCCCCCCTTGATCGTGATAGTACGTCATTTCAGCCTCCATGTTTTTTTTATTACTGCAGTGATGCACTTTTTATAGTCCGTCTCTCCTGCTCACAGACTCCTCGGAGCACCGTGTTGGTTTGTGTCTGACTCAGCATGTCCCAGCAGGTGAGGCAGCTGTCACCATCTGAGGCCAGCGTTACCCCTGTGTCCCCTTCTTCACGACGCCGAGGACCTGCTGCCACGACGGTCTGCACCACATGTCCACCGTCACAGATCGTACCTCAATGAACCATCACGTTAAACCTACAAGACTTGATCAGACCTATATAAGAGCAGCAGGGCTTGAATTTTACCCTTAACCCTTTAACTCCCAGCTCAACTGTTTGGCAGAGGTCAGTAAATTCAGGATATCTATTGTGTTAAATAAATGACAAATCATTGTTTGCTTCTGTCAATATTTCAGGACACAGAGAAAACTGGAAACTAACCAAAAGAACAGACATTTTCTTTGTGTGGATTCTAAAGGTTTACAAAATTAAATTGTGTTATTATTACTATTTATTATAATTTAAACACTTAATTTAACCATAAAATGATACGATGATTTAAATATAATCTGCTATTCATCACAAAAATTGTTTGCCAAACTCAATATAATCTATTTTAAGTCAGTTTGCTTTTATGTACAAGCATTTCTGCTAGTAATGCACCGATACGAAAATTTGTGGCCAAAGCCGAAGCCGAATAAAATATTAACGCTTGGCCAAATACCAAATACTGAATATCCAATGCGGAAGCAAAGTAGGTCACTATATTTTTTAATAGTGGAATAATAGCTTAGAGTACATTTTTAGACATGTTTTTAAAAGAAAGTAATTGTTTATTGAATATTATGGCATTTTTTAATATTATAATATAAAAAAATTATAAAAAAATATAATATTTTTAATATTCCATCCAAGCTATACGGCCGAGTGCAGCGGCGCTTTGTCAAGAGTTTAACCCTGTGTGACTGCGTTCTTTTTGGCAGGGTCTCTACCGAAAGGGCCAAAAAGAGAGTCTCTGTCCCTTACTGGGGGGGGGGGGGGGGGGGAATAATCGAATATCTTTGATTATTTGGGTTCATGTTTGAGTTTGAGTTTTAGGAAAAGTGTCAGCCGTAAGGAGCATTCACACCGAACGCTACTTGTACTACCTCCGCAATCACTCTCCATGCAAAGTCAATGTACAGCTGCAATGGGGCGGGGCTAACCCTCCCGCGATGCGACAGCCGCTTTTCACACTACCACATAGCTTGTCGCACGATGTGAAAGTAAAAAAAGTTCATCTTTTCAGATGATGTTGTGCGTTGCATGTTCGGCAACAGCCAATCAGCGGTGCGTGTGACGGTGCCCGTGACAGACAGTTATCCATTCGGACTACAGAGGAACAATTTATGTCCGTGTGGGAAACATTAGTCAGTGAGGACATTAGTTCCACCTAGACGGACCGCGGGAAACTCACAGACGATGCGGCTGCAGGGCATCAGCTGCAGTGTTTTGTGGTTGATAAGTGAGTGAAAAGGATACAGCTGGAATAATGTCCGCTTATACATCCTATGATATGATATATGATGTGATCGTGGTGAAACTCGAGCGGACATGACGTCACCAAGCGACGGCTGACGACAACGGTGACTGAAATGAGGTATTTATGGACGCGCGACGATACGGCAGTGGGCGACGCGATTTTGGTAGCTGGGTTGCTTGCGGTGTGAACGCAGCATAAGTCTGCTTAGCCACAGTCACACGCAATGATGTAGTTGATTTCATCATTACGTCACATGGTGCTATTTGGCCTTGCTATTACCTCACTCCACCGGAGGCCGAATATGGCTTTTTTTTCAATATTCGGCCACGGAATATATTCAGCCATCGAATATTCGGTGCATCCTTAATTTCTGCCGTTTCTTTTTGTGCATCTTTAAGTCAAAATGTATTCAGTTTTAAAATTTGAAAACTTTTAAATCCCAAACCAAGAAAATGTCTGGTTCTTGTTGTTGTTATTGTAGTTTTCTCTGTTCCTTGAAGTGTTAACAGAATTAAGCAATAATTTGATTTGTTCTGTTTTTCAAAACATTACATTTCCCAGAATATACTGATGACCTCTGCCAAACAGTTGAGCTGGTAGTTAAAGGGTTAAACTTGAACACAGTTGATCAGTTTAATTATTTATAGAGTCTGACGCATTAACATTAGTAATACTATTTCAAGTGCAAAATAAAAGTCTTCCCATCAGTACTCATTTTTTTTTTAATTATGAGAAAAGAAATATAATCTAAGGTGGTTGAGTGTCTTTGCAAAAAGCAATTTAAGAACAAATGTTAAATACAAATGTGTTTCATCTTTGGGAGTTAAATTATGGAATAGGCTAGATGAGGAGTTGAAGTTGTGTATATCTTTAACTTTCAAGAAAACATTAAAAGGTAAAATAATGAGGTATTTAAAATGACTCGAGTGTTAAATCATTATGAGGAATAATTCAGAGTAAACTTGTTTTGACTTCCCTTGTATTATGGATATTCTGGTAATTTCATGGATTGAACAGGATAGACAAAAATAAGCCTCGGCTTCAGCTTATTCCTTTTTTGGTTACAGAGTTTATTCGTTTTTTAAAATTGTTAATTGTTGTTTTCTTCTTAAAAAATTATTAGCTTTGTTTATGTTTCTATGTTCTTTTTGTAAGTTTAAGTTCCGTACTGTATATGGTAACCAAAGTAAACTATTAATTCATTCATTCAGTTTAAAAACAGGTTTTAATGTCAGTAAACTAAAAGACGATGCAGCTCACAAATGCTGAACTTGCAAAATTCATCAAGCTTCAGTCGTTAATATTTAAAGAGTTATTTCTGAGGTTAGAGCCGGTCGATCATGCGTGCTCAAATGTTTTGTCTAATGTGTTTTTACAAAGAAAACACCATGTTTCATTTGAGCTCTTTAATTAAACACCAGGTTGTTAAGAAAGGAGGAGAAAAGCTTCCTTATCCTGAGCTGGTGCTCTTTTATCACAGGACCGTTTTTGTTTTTAAAGGCATGTGTGATTTTTTTTTTTTACAGGAGTCAAACAGAGAAGTCAGGAGAGTGACCATCTGTGTGCTATAACCTCCATGCTCTCAATAACACACACACAGATATACACACAGATATACACACTGAAACCGAACAAGAGCTGTCACGATACGAGAACTGCTGTATGATACTTAAAAAAAAAAAATCATTTTAAACATCACAGCAACAAAAATAGAAGCCCTTAATGCCAGATTTTTTTTTGTTTTCTATAATTAAAAAATGCAGACAAACATTTATTCATAAATATATTAATATTTAGTCTTCATCCAGCACATACACCAGTTTACTTTGTCATATTTAATCATGTAAACTATCTTTATACAAATATTCAGAGAGTTTGCAACTGTAGCAGAACTTCAAACTTCATACTGAGTAATTAAAACGTAGCCAGAATTTCAGGTAGTCTTTTGAGCACTGTCTTAATTGCACAGATATCTTAATTATCAATAATCTGGTACCAAGTCCCTCAAAATGTTTTGTTAAGTTTTGACAGCGTGCAGGAGAAATACGCCTCAGCCCTGAGAGTTATAAGGTATCAGCAGGTACATTTTTAAAAGCTTCAGCACTTTTCATACGGTGTGATTAAAATCAAAGTCTGTATGGTTTAAAATAATATAATGAAAATGTGATTGAATCACTTTGAGAAGCACAAAATGGGAATATAAAAACCCTCTGCCAGTTTGCAGACATAAATCTCAAGATCAGGATCAGGTGGAAATTTACTGTTTTGTCACTTCTCAGAGTTTTTGTAAAATCTAATTACCTAAACAAAGGAGGTCGAGCATTTTTCTGTCTGTTTCTCTGTATGTTTGCAAATAACTGGATAAGTTCTGGACAGATTTTGATGGCATTTTCAGAAAAGGATTGATTAATGAATGAATGAGAAGATTTTTTTGAGTAAATAGTGGCAGGAATGACTTAGTGTAGATTGTCTGAAATGTTTTCTACAGTAGAGGACAGGCGTGATAGATGCCACTTATCTCCATAGACTTAGACTTAGACTTCCTTTTATTGTCATTACGCAAATTACACAGCAGTGCATTTGGAATGAAATTTCGTTGAATTGGCTTCCTGGATTATAACAACACACAGTGATATTGTCGATAAATAAGTGCAACTTAAGCCACATTTTTTTATCAGTGTTCAAAGCTAACCGATTCTGGCAGAATTATTTTGGAATTATGTCCAAAGTTTTAGGCATGAATATTAGAAACTGTCCCTTTATAGCAATATTTGGTATACCTCAAGAACATAACCAATTTACTTCTCATCAGCTGACAGCTTTTACGTCATTGTTAATAAAACGAAGACTTTTGTTGCAGTCTAACAAGGTCCCACTGACCTCTCAGTGGCTTCAAGATGTAATGTTTTTCCTGAAGCTCGAGAAAATAAGGGAGGAGCTGAAGGGGAATTCAGAGATGTTTTTTGAAAAATGGCAGCCTTTCCTGACATATTTCAACTCCCTACAGACTTTACCAACAGACTGAACAAAAACTAACACTTTTTATTACTCCTCCATTTTTTAAATTTTTATTTTCCCTTTCCTCTTATTTATTTATTCCTTTTTTAAATTTAGTTTAATTTAATTTGTTTTAAATTATTTATTTTTTAGTAGAAGTGTGGCTCCTACATGGTTCATGGGGGGGGTTGACCTGGGGAAAAATAATAATAATTAAAAAACAGTGTGGAGTGGGAATACAAATATTCTTTTTTTTTATATCCTCTTCACTTTATATGATCATTGATGTATTTTGGAATATTAAAGCTGGGGTTGGCAATTTTGGAAAACTAGCATGAATTTGAAAGTAGCATCTCCTCAGGGCTCCGCCTAGCCCCACCCCCCGCTCACATGCACGCGTGCAGCCGCTGTATCCAGAAGACTGATTCAACTCCAAACCCTCAGCATAACGTGTTTGTTTCACACTACACTAAGTCATGTCTCAGTCAGCACGAAGGAAACACCAAACAAACATGTAAAGTCAGTCAGTGCTCACAGCCGATGTTGATCGGGGTATAGGTAGTTCCTCTGACATTCTCCTCATAGCTGTCAAATCTCCCGTTTTGGCCATGAAACTACCGTATTTTCCGTATGTTCTCCTCTTTTCTCCCATCCTCCTGTATCAGTATTCTCCCGTAAATCTCCCGTGTGATGATATAATAATAAAAGCATTCCTCTGCCTCTCCAAACTGAACTCTGTCTCTAGCCTGAAGGGGGCGGTAATGCTCCAAAATGATGGATGCCAACCACCGAAGAAGAAGAAGTCTCGCGAGAACTGCCACCTGCAGTAGCATGGATGGCAGTTCTCGCGAGATTAGAGCCAACAGCGGAACAAACTTAGAAAAATAAAGAGTTTATTTTAGATTTCTTGTACATCTGTCTTAAATGTGAGGGATACTGGAGCTTGGTTGGGGTTGTGGGACAGCTCACAGCGGACTTTCCTTATTTTCAAAGACAAAACTTGAAAGGTAAGCATGCTCCAGCGGAGTCTGTTCCCTAAACGCTACATGCTACATGCTACATGCTACACGCACTGTCTGTGCACGCCGGGAAAATGCACGCGCAGCAGGCACGCAGAATGGCGACGGGATTTGATTGGTATAAAAAAGGTATCCCTGCAAGATTATTGGTTGGGGTTTTCCCTGTTTCACTCCTGCTGTAGATAGCGGATATTTCTCGCTCTGTTTTAAGAACACATTATGAGTTGATTACCATCGGGTCATAAAGACCATTTTAACCAGTATTACAAAAAGTGTATCTAAATCAGATCGCCAACCCCAGCTTTAAGAAGATTAAAATGTATTTTTTTTGTAAATTTTCACTCTTCAATAAAGAGGGTTGTGCAATCAGAACACTACTAGTTACAATAGTATGGAGAAAGTCATCTATATATATATACAAATAAAAGTGAATTCACCTTTTTATACCCAAATTTGCTTTTCTGAAAAAAAAGACTAATAAAGCACAAATTCAACCACTAAAACAAATTTTTGCTTATTTAGAAATGAAATTTGACATCCTAATCAAGAAGTTACAATAAGCTTTACTATTTTTCTTTATTTTTAAACAATAAATATGAAATTCATCTATTAAAATTGTATTTTAGAATTACAAGAACTTGGCATTGTGACCTCAAATCTTGATACTTGCATGAACATATTAGAGAAAAAGATTTCTGCTAATAACAGCACCCAAAAAACCCCAAACAAAAACATCCAGCCTTTTCCCTGATAAACAGCTACACTCATTCTTTGGCTAATAAATCAAGAAAAAAACAATTGAGTTTGATGCTTTTCAGTGTTTCTTTTACATTGATTTAACTGAGGCAAAACCTGAAATCATCAGGGTTTTTGGGCTTTTGTCTACAAAGATAAAAAGTCATAATTACCTGAAGGAAAATTGGATATTTAAATGTCACGAATACCTTGTCGAGAAATATAAGTTTTAGTGGATTAAAGTAAAATCAGCCATTTAAATACCTGTTCATTACCACAATATAATTAAAAGCACATACCAATATTAAGCCATTTCTCGCTTTCATTGATTTTTAAATGTTCCTGCAGAAACAGTACTGCAAAGTTAAGATTGTCCTTTTTTTGGACCAAATTAGACAATATGCTGAGTTTACTCACAGTTTTGAAGGTTTTATTCTGCTCTTGAGCATCTGTCTCGTACAACAGATGCTTTTTTTAAGCTTTGGCACTTTCTAAAGAGATGAACTGTGTAGTTTTAAAATATTATAACACATGTATCATATGTATGATGTATCTGCACACATGAAGCAGACAGGTCACATTCTCCTGCAGATATTTCATCTTCAGATTAAATGGGCCTCGGTGCCACACCTCTGCTGCATGTCTGCTCCGGCCTGAGTGTGTTTTACAGTGAATCAGGCCGGTTTGAGCCGTTCACCTCCCATCAGGCTGATCTAGTTAGTCAGTGAGCTGAAGAATTATGCACCGAGAAAAGAGCACAATCAGCATGAGCATTTGTTCCATGTGATGAGGACGGGTGCGTTCTTAAAAAGCTGAAAACATTTGATTAAAGCTCTAAATCTAAACGTTTGCTTTATTGAATGCTCGTCTGTTCTTGGAGGAAACGCTGGAGACGTTTCACTTCCTCTGAAACTCAAAGATAACTTATTCACGCACGCCAACACGAGACAAGTCAGACTCTGACACTGCTCCATTATTGATGTGTTTTTGGGTGGGATAAATAATTTACTTTGGCTTTTACACCATATTCTGTCAGTATCCATCTATCTGTGAGGCTCTGTGCACATACGCTGCAGCTTATATATCTATACTGTAGAGGTGGATGGACTCCCTCCCCCATCAGCACACACATAAAACACTTCATAATCTCCACGTGCAGCCATGCAGGCAGCAGATATACAAACACATTAAAGATATGAAGGTAAAAATGTTTGTAAAAAGCCTTGGTTCATGTTCAGTGTTCTCCATGTGAAATAAAACACAATGGGCAGCAGGAGAGTCAGACTTTGTTAAGCAACATTTTGGTTTCTGTAGGAGATTAAAAAGGCTGCAGCCACTCTCTCTCTCTCTCTCTCTCCCTCTGTTTAATCTGTCACAACATTCAGATTAGGATTACAAAAATGATTTACTTCCGGAAATGAATATGGAGGTAAAGATGAGCGAGGGGCGTGGCTCGGCCTCTGCCTTCGTCACAGCACGCTCACTGCTGAGCTCATCGTGACCTCTGGGCTCTACTTTACTCTGTTCTCATACCAGGATGAAGTGATTCAGTGTTTCTGACCAAAACTGTTTCTTAAATCTGGTAGATCAGGTTACCAGACCAGCTGATCAGGGTGGACTGGGTCCATGTGGGGCCTTAACTGTTTGGCAGAGGTCATCAATAAATTCAGTGATCTTTATTCTTTTAAAAAACAGAACAAATCAACTCATTGTTTGACACTGTTAACATTTAAGGAAACAGAGATTATTAGAAACAAACCAAAAACCAGATATTTTCTTGGAGTGGGTTATAAAGTTTTAAAAGCTAAAAGCTGATTACATTAAAGGTGTGAAAAAATATCGATACCACAAGATATTGCAATATTTTGACTCCCGATACAATATCGATATTTCAAATCTTAGTATCGATATTTTTGTACAAATAAAAACATTTTATCAGAGTTGGAAATAGAATACAACTTATGAATATGTATGCACAGGTTTTGTTTCATGCCGTCTATTCAGTTCAGACAGTGACAAAGGAAATATGTGACTTTTTTTACTTATTGTGCTGTCAGTAATTTAAAGCATTTGTTCCTCATGTGTTCAATTACAGTTTGAGCTGCACTGCAGGTTTGGATGCTTTCAATACTTTGTTAAAGGGAAAACAGGAATATTTTTTTGGCAACATTAATTTAAGTGACTTGATGCACTCTGTGTTTTAGGTTAAGTGTTTTTATGTAACACTGCATTAGACATATTTCAGTTAGAATAAAATGAAAAGTTGCATATTCACTGTCTCTAGGTTTTCCCTTGTTAACTGTAGAATATCACAATATATCACAATACTGGGAGTTGTGAACTTCACATCAGCTGCTTTTAGAAGTTCCTAGGACCAGGTATAAGCACTGGGGTGATCGAGCTTTTTCAGTTGCTGGACCCAGACTCTGGAACAAACTCCCCCCCAACATACGCACCATTACAGACTTTGGCCTTTTCAAAGCCCGGCTTAAAACATATTTTTTCAGACTGGCTTTTAATACACAGTAATGTGGTGACATGTTATTTTATTAGTCTTGTTTTATCGGATTTTATCTGATTTTATTGTCCTGATGTGTTCCCGTGTTACTTTCTTTTAATCTGCTTTTATTTCATTATCTATTTTTATCTGGAAAGCACTTTGGCCACCGAGAGTGTTGTGAAGTGCTCAATAAATAGTTTTGATTGATTGATTGATTGATTATATCGTGATATTATTGTATTGTGACCAAAGTCTCGTGATACGTATCGTACCATGAGGCTCTTGCCAATACTCACCCCTAGATTACATGCTGACATAAACATGCACAAATATTTGGGACAAAATCAGTTACCAAAGGCAGAAATGTTTGCAAAAAAAAAATCACAACAAAAATAATTTAAAATAAATGATACTGAATTTGACTTACACAAAATGTCATTTATGATGAATAAAAAAGATTAAATATATCTCTATATATACAGAGTTTTCAAAGTAATAATGATGTGTTAATAATGACCTTGAGCTTTTTAAACCAGTTATTTTGATTCATTTGCATTTTTTTCTGTATCTTTAAAGGAGACATATCATGCTGATGCATGATTTAATACTTACATATAATATGATAAATTTGAAAACAAGACCTTACACCCCCTTCATTTTCAAAAAATGAGATATTGTATTTTTTCTGAACAAGATTTGATGCCTCTGAAAATAGGTCATTGCGAGATGTCCGCGAGATTTCAAACGTCATGACGTCACGAGGTACCTTTCTTTTTATTGGAGTAATCTGATAAAACACTTCCTCCTCTGTGATGTCCGCTAGCCACAAAACGGTCACCGAGGAACACATCCGTCCAGCAGGGGTTTATAGATCCCTAGCTCACATTCCCTCATTACCAGCTCTGGCCTGTAGAGGGACTCAATACGTGGTCGCTGCTTTGAGCCTGCCGGAAAATACAGTAGAAGAAGAAGGACAGGCTGGCTCTACCCCCGATAGAACTGACCAATCAGAGCACAAAGGGCTGTGATGTTGCGAGGTAACTTTAGGTCATCCTCAGATCCGAGCATTTCAACGAGAGCTTCATAATGGCCTAAAATGAGGATTTTGAGAACGCTATTGTGGGGCAATGAAGGAACTAAATGACTTGTACTGAGGGCAGAAATGCTTTACAGGCATCCTAGTCTGGCATAGTGAAAAGGAGAAACAAGCATGATATGTCCTCTTTAAACATTTTAAGAAACAAACAATAGTTTTTTTTAACACATTAAATATCCCTGGATTTATTGACCTTTGGTTTAAGAATGAGAATACAGCTGGATCAGGAGTAGGGCTGGGTATTGATTCAGATTTTCTGGATCGATTCAAATTGATATTTCAAGGTCTCAAATCGATTCGACTCACGACTCAATTCAATATTCATTCAGTCTGGGATATCTCAGTTAAAATAATGCCATACATTTGAGAAGTGACCTTTTGAACTGGTAAATTATTATGATTTTTTTACAACAAAAACTGAACCTAATGCAGTTACATTAATTAATGCATATTCTGCACATATGTTGTTTTCTGTTCTTTGCATGTGCGAGTTGGTTTTTGTCCAACTCGCACATGCAAAGAACAAAAAACTACCCAAGTTAAAAGATCGATCTTTGGATTTTATGGATCTATTATGAACCAATTATATGGAAATCAATTACAATCGATTAAGTAGATTTCTTAAACCCAGCACTAATCAGGGGTAAACTAAATGGTGTTTCAAACATTAGTGATCGTAAACAGTTGTCAAAAATCAATATAAAAACCACAACTACAGCAAAATATGCCAATCACTATTGGTCAGACAGCCTTAACTTTTTACACCCGTTATATATCTGTTTGTTTGCTGAACTTGTTTATTTTTGTTAATTATTTGATTTCTTTTCAAAACAAGAATGAACACATGTAGGTGTATGCAGGTATTAGTTTGTGTTCTTCATGAAATCTAAATTGTTTTTTATCTTTTTTATTTTTCTTCTCATCGAAGGTGATAAGCCTGAGGGCTTCTTGACCTCTTTTCGGACACATTTATTTCTTAAAAATGTTCAATTTGATTTTATGTAATCACTTATTACTAAACTAAATTAAAATAAATACAGCCATACTCTAGCCTAACTTTGGATCAACCTACTCACAGACAGAGTTGCCATGTTGCCCAAACTATTCAAAACTGGATATCCTTAATGAAACAAAAATAAATACAAGTTGTTTGTCGATCTAGGCTGCAAACATGTTTATTTAGACAGTAAAAAAGTCATATATCATTTTTCAGCGTGGGAGGTTAGTGCTTGATGTCGGGATGTTTACAGCATGGCTGTGTTCATGGTTTGGCTCTAAAATTCGTCTTTAGCTTCTCTTGATCATCAAATTGCTGACATCATATGGCTTTGTCCAAATCTTCCTGTAGTCTGTAATTCAGACACAAACTTACTCCTACTCCTGGGTCATATGATGGGAGATTTTTTTAATATATAAATGTGACTTTAAACTCTGAGATTATTGTTGAAATCATTTAATTATCATTTTCTAGTCAGTTCGTGCTTCATTATGCTGTGAATAGCCAAAAAGCTGGGATTAAGCTCAAACACTGAAGCACTGCGTCCGTCATAGATCTAATATAACACATGTAAAGGTGTGTACGTCCAGTTTTGTCTAACCAGTCGGTCTCTCTCTGTCCTCTCCATGAGAGATAAACGTGCTGACTCGCCCCCTCAGTGGATATCTCACTTCACGGCGTGCAGGTTGCAGGAGGATCCTCATTAAAGCTCAGGACAGATTGCAGCCCGACACCTTCACATACGCTACCAGCTAACGAGGCTAGCCCACAGCAAGAATCAACGCTAATTACAGATGCTTCCCACTAAAGGGCAATCTGACTGAGCGAACATGTCTGAAAATAGACGAACGAGACGAGTCTCACACTTTAAAACTAACATGAAGGTCAACCTGCAGATTAAAAACACACTCTTATCTGTAATTATTTCTATAATGTGATGCTTTTTGATTCCTTGTGCTTTAAAACATTGCAGTCTTCGTTATATTGAAAACTTATAGGGGTAAAATTTTAGACCATTGGGGCTACAAATCTGATCTTTTTCAAGTTTGAAAGGAGAGAAAAAAAAGCTCTCTTGCGAAGGCACTTCTAAAACTGCAATTTTCAATTATTAACTCCAACAAGGAGGTTATGTTTTTGTCAGCATCTGTTTGATGAGTAAAAATGTTCTTGATATATTTTGATGAAATTTTCAGGCAATGTAGGTCATGGTACGAGCAAGAATCATTTTGTTTTGACGGTGATCTGAACACGTACAGTCCTACTCATCCTTATTGGCACCCATGAAGTTTAAGTACACAATGTGACAGTACAGTTTCTTCACAAACCTCTCTAACTTTGCTCTGTATCACTTTATCAGACTCAAACTTGGGATAAGTAATGTTCACATATTAAGGTTTGTAAATTTTACTTAAATAGCTACTATGATCATGCAGTCATATTTAGAATAGGCAGTTTTAATTGCAACCACTTAACAGTGAGCAAAACAGAGGGACAGAGAGCCCTACTGACAATTAAGCATGGTGGAGGTTCCGTAATGGTTTGGGGCTGCTTTGCTGCATCTGGTACTGGAGGCCTTGACCGTATCACAGGAATCATGAAATCAGAGAATCATCAAGAAATTTTAGAGCGAAATGTCCTACCCAGTGTAAGAAAACTTGGTTTGAGTCTAAGATCGTGGCCCTCCAGCAAGACAAAGACCCAAAGCACACATCCAAAAGCACGCAGGAATTGTTAAAAAAGGAAAAAAATGGCCTGTTTTAAAATGAACAGCAATGAGTCTTGATCTCAGTCCTATTGAAAATCTTTGGAATGGCTGAAATCTGCCATTGGGGAAAAGAAACCTGCAAATGTTCAAGAGCTTGAACAATGTGCATAGGAAGAGTGGGAGAAAATACCAGCTGAGAAGTACAAGAAGCTTATAGATGGCTACAAGAAACATTTGGAGGCTGTCATCAGTGCCAAAGGGTGTGCAACAAAATACTGAAGAGGGGTGCTGTTATTGCTGCACATGCTTTTTTTCAGTTCACTCTTTGAAATTACAAAATGTAACTTGTACAAATGTTTTTTGATTATTAAAGTATTTTGAACCTTCAATAAAATATCCTGATGACGTGCATTTGGTACATTTCAATTTATTTCTGAAGATATTGTTAAAGTAATGAAAATAATGAAGGGGTGCAAATAATACTGAGCAGGACTGTATGTGGATCCAGGAATGTTTTAAAGAATTTGTTTCATTGTGAAAAATTAATGATTTTCAGATTCTCACTAATAACTGCTAGAAATGCCCAAAATGCCTCCGTGGAGGTTTGTACTCTTGGAGCACCTGGAGCTGTACGAGCAGTCAATGAGACCTCTATGAATATATATTTTTTAATAAACATTACAACAGCAGTGGCTCCTGTGATGTCTGTTGTGCAGTAGAATTTTATAAGAATATGAAAAAGTTTCTTTTCCTGCTGTAACTTAAATCATTTATTATGATCAGTGGTCACAAAATAGAAATCCACTCATTTTGGATGTGCTGTGTCACAGCTACAGGGTAATGTCAAGTGTAGGTGACTCAATCTTTTCTCCTTCACAAATTGAACTGTATTTACCAAAGCTGTCACCTTGTAATGATGTTCCTCTATGACTATCACGCCAAACTCTTCCTTTAACTTTTACTTCTGTTTGAATCTGTCAAAACTGGAAAAGCACTCAGACCTCTGCCACAGTCTCTGTGAAAGATACAATAAATAAGGCCATGATCCGAACCAAACTCAGCGCATACATGGAGGATGTTATCTTGTAAGAACACAAGTTTGGGGAACATCACTTAATATTTTGATTTTACATGAATTATTGAATGTCACCAAAAAGATTTCCCACCATAAAGTTCAGTGTTTTTTGTGACATCAGTCTGGATCAGATCCAGATGAAATTTGCCTTAATGATAGAGACATGGACCCCATGGAAGCAAGTCCATTAAGAAGTGAAGAAAAATTTGGGGAATTTTTTGCATCCAGACAAGTATTCATATCACCACCAACTTAATAGCTTCCTCCTTGGACCAAACAGCACATCTGGTAAAATTTTCATGTAAATCCATCAGAATTTTTTTCTATAATGTTGCTAACAAACAAACAAAAATACGCCAGCAAAAATACAACCTCCTTGCCAAAGGTAATCATGCTGGTGCTGGTGGATGGTTATGCTAGTGTTGTGTTACTCAAGACCACATTTAAAGGTCTTGGTCTTTTCTCGGTCTTGGACTAGATGGACTTGGGATTTTCTGTTAAGACAGATAAGACCAGCACTGATCTGCTGTTCTTCAACTTCATTAAAGTGAATAAGGAGGAACACTTGGTGAAACAACAAAAAGCTTCAATTCATGTGTTATATCTTCCTGTGATGACCCCTTTTCATGGTTTTTAAAATTGATTTTGATGATCTTAGTCTTGTCTTGGTCTCGACTCCCAAAAGTTTTGGTCTTGTCTTGGTCTTTGTGCATTCTGGTCTCAGATAGTATGGTCTTGAGCACAACACTAGCTTGTGCACACCCAAATACTGGGTCTTTCTGACTCCATCATCTATCTCTCCGCGGCATCAAGATGCTGTTGGCAAAGCTGACTGAAAAGAAAGCTGTCACCAGAATAGCATCTACATTTCAGGACTACCTTGACCAGATCTGGTACCAAAGTTGCCAAAGTTGCACAGAATTCTACTCAGAATTATTTAAATAAACATTTTAAATTCTGTTGTCCATCACAAAAACTTAACAGTGAGCAAAACAGAGGGACAGAGAGTGTAAAAACAATACAAAACATCCATTCCTTCATTATCTACACTGCTTGACCCTTTCTGGTTGCAGGGCGCAGGAGCCTATCCCAACTAAAACTCTACAGAAAAGGACGGTTGGTTGTCCCGGGACGTTTTCCTTTGTGTGAGTCTCTCCATTCTGAGCTCACCCTCTCAGCTCATGGAGCTTCTCTCGGCGGCGTAGCGAGGACCTGATTGGTCTCAGCTGGCAACGATTAATGAGCGAGAGAGCGTGAGCAGGCAGTAGAGCCGTGACCTCAGGCTCTCTGAAATATCATCATTACAGCACTTACAGAGCTGATATAGAGACTCACTGTTTGTATGATGATTATGACACTGACAGCAGGACCGGTTTTAGTCAATAAAGTACTTGGTGTTGGTAATTTGAGGGCCTTTACTAAATTATCATGTCATATTTTAACTTAAGGATTGAGACAGCATGGTTTACATTGCAAAATTAGACTATCAACATGAAAATTAAAGAAGAATTCGTAGGATCAGGAGAAAAAAACAATTTACATAAGTATTGTATTGTTTGTTTGACGATTTTTAAATCGATTTTTTTGTTCAAAAATATTTTTTTTTCCAAATTTAAATGCTTCATTTTAGTCTGTGTTAATAAGCCACTTTTAAATGTAGTCCAGGCTTTTGAAGAGAGAGTACAAACAGCTGGTTAAAATATATTGCTGAATAAATCCTAAAAACAGACTCACATGTGATGTGTATTTTTCCTGATATAGTCCATAGGCATCTTCATTGTTCATCTTTTTCTCTGGTGATAAAAAAGCTAACTAAAGATTAGGGCTGAACGATTTAAGAAAATAATGTAATTGCGATATTTTCCCCCAATATTGCAATTGCGATTTACTCTGCGATTGTTTTAATGTTCCTCATCTTATGTATTCTTAAACAAACATCAGCAGTAGATCATTTTAAAGTAAAACCAATATGACATTAAATCAATCTAAGGATAAAAGATTTGAGAAAAAGTGGAGAAGTGAAGAACAGAAGCAAAATAGGTATGAAATTGTAAAAACTGGATAAGAAAAAAAATGGTACGAAAACAGAAAAAAAGTTAATAGGTTAAAGTTAAATTCCAAACATGGTCTGACAGTGGCCAAAAAAAAGATGAATGGGAGCAAGATAGGCATAAAGTTGTAAAAACTGGGTTAAAAGAGGTTAAAATAGGCATGAAATTCCAAGAAACTACATCACAATGCCAAAATGTTCAACACATTTTGGGTTAAAAATATTGCACTGTCTGCGATTTGAAAAATGCAACAAGCCTTATTGTGATTTAATCTAATTTGAAATTAACTGTTCAGCCCTACTAAATATTGCAAGAATTGGCAATATCGTAGAATCGCAATTTAAATCTAATCAGCAACTAAAAAATCATTTAAAAAATCGAATCAGGAAAAAAGTTAATCATCCCAGCCCTAACAATTAGGGATGGGAATTGAAAAACCAATTCCAGTTGAGAATCATTAATAGCTCCATCAAAGAATCCTTATCATGAGTCTTTTTGCTAATTATCAGTTCCTTCCACTGACAGGGTTTAGAAGCGTCAAAATTGTGGTTTAATTTTTTACAAAAGGCGCCTACTGCACAACCTTAAGTGAGTGGAAACTACAGCAACTTACAGAAGAGGTTATCTATGCCGGGATGTGTGTTTGACATTGTTGACACTGAAAATCTACGGGCCAACATTTGCCCACACGGGAAATCTGCAGGAATCATTAAGGGAATTGTTAAATAATTGGATCGATTAGCAGGATCATTAAAAGCACTGATATCAATAAAATGATATAAATCAATTCCCATCCCTAAGAATAATTCAGAAAAATGCAAAAAAAAAAAAAAAAGCTCATTAAAAGCTGCTATGAGGAGAATCTATTTCCGGTGACATAAAGATTTTTCCTGATAGATATATATATATATATATATATATATATATATATATATATAGTGTTGCTAATGAATGCAGCTCGGACCTTCCTCAGAACTCTGCATTGCTTTACAACTTCTTTTTTCAATAACTTACAGGATGCAAAGCTACGAGGTAATGTATCTCTTTCTAGTTACGTAGTGGTAGTTTTTGATGTGTGACAACAAGCAATTTTTGAAAAACTTAGTATCATAGTTTTTTAGCCAGCTATATATGGCTACTTACAGCCCGGTGCTCTAAGACGTGTCTGAATAATATAAATTTGCTCTAGTTTTAATTGTCTTGTTACTGAAGTTGAGTATCCAGGCCAGTCCAACCCTGTCCGACCTGACCGCGAAGCTAAGGAATAGCATTTATAGATAACCTATTTTGATGCTATTAAACTCATCTTAAAGTGTGTATTTCCATCAGGCATATATCTAAAAGGGAGACTTTTTTTTAATTACTTAGAAACTCCTCATAGCATCTTTAAATTTATATTTCAGAAGCCAACATGCTTCTGAAATATAACAGTGCACAGCACATATGTTGCCTTTAGCTTTATTCATCATTATGAAGTCATTTAAAAACACATTTTTCAGGTGTGATGCACGCCTTTAATGACTCTATCAAGAGATCCTACCCTTACCAAAGGTAAAACTGTTTATGCATGTTTGTAGATGTGGATCCATGTGTTTGTATAATGAGTGTTCACTCTTAATAACACTCGTGCCTCACACTGAGATCATAACTGAGCTTCTCACCAGAGAGCATCGAGCAAAGATCAACCTGCAACATCAAACACACATTAAATACCACCTGTGGACTAATGTGACATTAGAATGAATGAATTAGAGGTCTTTAACACTTCAGTTAAATTTGTTAGGGAGATTATGCATTTGACGAGAGTTTCTCATTTCTGCTTTTTTCCAGTTTGGGATCAAGAAAGTCCATCCATCCATCCGTCCAACCATCTATCAATCCATCTACATATCCATTAACTCATCCATCTGTCTGTATAATCAACCATTTACACTTTGACTACTCAATAATCCATCGAACCATCTTATCTCTTGACCACCTTTTCATCCATCATATATTTTATAAATGAGAATCTACTCTTATCATGCGTCCATTCATCACACTTTCTGTCCATTTACCCATCCATCCATTTAACAATCTCTCCAGCCATCAACTTTACATCCATCAACCATCCACTCAACACTCCATTGAATCAATTATCAGCCCATCAACAGTATATCCCTCCATTTATCCTTTATCCATCTAGACATGTTTAACAACCTGCCCATCTATCCATGAATCAATCCATCAATCTAATCATCCTTTTATTCATCCAACCTTCCATCAGTGCATCTATCCTTGCATCCATCCATCTGTATATCTTTCAATCCTTCCACCAATTCATCTCTACATCCATCTTTTAAACCATATATCATTAATCCACCCATGCATCACCCATCCATCTATATACTCGTGTCCATCTATCAATCCTTTCAACCATCCAACAATCGATGCATGCACATATTCATACATATTCAACTCTCAACTCTTCTGGCGACTCTCATTCCCCCCTCCCCATCAGTGCTACTGTTGAACGATGTATCCCAACTTCAGCTAAGGACTATACAGAAACGTGTCTTCTTTTCTGGACTAACAGCAGCCAAGAAGCTGTTAGCCTTGAGGTGGAAGCCCCCTCACACGCTGTCATTCCGCCAATGGGCTCTCACATTTTTAGACATTGTATACCTTGAACTGTCTACAGCTCGGCTGCATGGTGCAAGGGAAGATAATGTTATGGTCGCACATTGCTGAGAAGATTAAGGAGTTGGTCTGATATACCTACGGCTTTGTCACAGAATCACTTGTTGTTTTTTTTGCTTTGTTTTTAATTTTTGTACCTGTCTGCTAGTTTTTGTTGGACCTGGATGGGTGGGAAGGGGTGGGTTTTTTGTTTTGTTTTCCCTGGTAAACTGTCACTATTCAAAGTGGTTGTAATCTCTGACTCAGATTTGCAATAAAGAAAACATTTGATCACAAAAAAATACTCATACATATTCAATGTGTTGTGTTGTATAGACAGTGTAGCTAATATAAAAACAAAAATATTTATGATTACTTAGACATTTTTGTAGGAAAATTGCTCCTTGAATTGCAGCACATTTACTCATTTAGAGTTTGCATACTTAAAACCTAACAGCCAGTTATGACAACAGGATTTAAAACTAATTATGACACAACGCAGACCTGCATGATATGAGAAAAACATGTGATGAGTGGTAACACTGTTCAAACTGGCAGAAAAGTGCAGTTTTGTATTATGAGAGCATATCGGCTATATAACAGCGCCCTAAACTTTGCTATTGTCATACAACAAATGCAACATATTCTTCCTAAATGTAAAAGAAATCCAAGAGACTTTTTTCTTTGTTTTTTCTTTACTAAACTGTCACCTTTAAGTTTCATCTGGCGGCAACAAAACATCTTAAGCATAGCCTGAGATCAGAAAACTTCACTGTATCACATTACAAAAATACAGTTTCTAATTTATTGTCATAAATTAAGACTGTTGTGATGTTTTTACCACAAAGGCTCAATAAATAATGTTTGTTTTGATGCCACAGCAACACCTGAAAGGAGTCTGATTAACACAGCAAACTGAGAAAAGTTAATATTTTGGTGATGATAAAGTATTGTAAGCGTCACAAGGTCTGAGGATTGTGTGCCTTTTCACCTGACTCTTGCTTATTTAATTTATATTTTTTTCCCATATATATATATATATATATATATATATATATATATATATATATATATATATATATATATATATATATATATATATATATATATATATATATATATATATATATATATATACATATATATATATATTTTTTTAAGATATATATATATATATATATATATATATTAGCTCAGGGTGGGATCTCTTTTGGTTTTGTTCTGTTTTGTTGTCTAGTTTGTTTGTTCTTTTATATTTTGTATTTATAAAGAAAAAACATATATATATATATATATATATATATATATATATATTGTAAGTGTCGAGTTAATTAGACTTTGAAAGGAGGAAAATTTCAGACAATTTACTAGGGCTGGATGATACGCTTTTCTCCCAATTTGATTTTTCACAATTTTTTTAGGTGCCGATTTGATTTAAATTGGGATTCTCTGGTATTGCCGATCACATGTGAGTCCATTTTTAGGATTTATTCAGCAATATATTTTAACTAGCTGTTTATACTCTCTCTTCAAAAGCGGTTTGTTAACACAAACTACAATGAAGCATTTAAATTTGGAAAAAAAATGATTTTTGAACAAAAAAATCGATTAAAAAATCGTCAAACAAAAAATCCCAATACTAACGTAATCCCCTACAGTTTATTCTCAGCAAAGTTTAAAAAAAGTGTTGAACATTGTGTCAGTTCATCAAATTTTCTCTCTGGGGCATCTTTAACTCACTGGATGTGACATTTGTAGAGTTTTATATCCTTCTGTGAATAAATAAACACGTAGAAAACAGGTGTCAAAAGTCTCCATCACCATTAAAACCACAAACCAGATTCAACTGTACGTTGTCTGGTAAGACACTAAAAGTATTTCCAGTGGACATCACTTGTTTTTTGTTTTGATTAAATACTAATGCATTTCTCTTCTTGTTCTTTATTGTCACTAATTTTGGTGCAATGCAGCACTTTGCCTGCAGATTAAATTTTCCTTTTATTTTCAAGCATATATCTTGTAGAAAAGAGGCATTTTTTTAAAGCTGTAATACTTCTCAGCACTGTGGATAGTTGAAATAAATGATTTAATTGTTCCCAAATCAGTTTTTAAATACTCATTCCGGTGATTTTATAGTCAGTACAGGAGACTGTCTCTTTACAGCGATACGGGAAGAAATAAAAACCTGCCTGAGCACTGTTAGCTACTAAATTTCTTTTTTTCCACCTTTGCTGTGAGATTGTTTTGGACTTTACATCTTTTTATCTCAGTGCTGATTCTGCACCGGTGTCTCAGCTCTGGAAGAGTATAAGGTTGTGTGTGCACGTGCTGGTTGGTGACCTGGGACCTTTGTTACCCTGTATATTAAATTCACCAATTCACAGAGCGTTCTGTGTAATCCTCTCATAAGAGGATGATGGAGGGAGAGCGGGAGAGCGAGACAGACACGGAGGTTGACAGTAAAATATTATATAACAGCAGACGCCCTGCTCAGTATTTGTCCACATGTGTCGGCCTGATCCTCCATTGTGCCTCCATTATTCCTGCGTGCTCCTCTGTTCTCCACTCTAAACCCTGCTCGCCTTATTCTCAGTGTTTGGAAAGATGCTCAAGAGCTTCAGGAGTTTTAAAATATTAAATCTGAGATTCTTCTGCTCTTATGGTGGTTGGAGCTGAGTCTCCCCCTTCCTCCATGCACGAGCCGCTCTCTCTCCCTGAAGTGAACAGATTGGGTCTCGGTGGGACTGTGTCACCCAGGGAGACACCCTCCTCCCCATCCTGTCACACACCCTCTCTCTGTCTCTCCTGTGGACACACACACACACACACACACACACACACACACACATGCAGACATAGACTCAGACACACACAATGTTCAAACATCCGCACGTGTGACCTTCACAGATTTATCCTCTAAGTACAGTTAAGGTTGTCACGATATCAGAATTTCAAACTTTGATTTAAAACGACTAAAAAACTAGAAAAGCACTCGGAGAGCGCAGACCTCTGCCAGCGCCACAGTCCTCTCCCATATTGTGATTTTCACCATAACTATTAGTCCTACCTTTATTTCATCTAAATATTTAGATTTGACCATGAAAACATACCATTAACAATTGGATTCATAATGATATCTACTTTAGTTCAGTTATTCACGAAAATCGCCTTTTTCGTCATGGCGGATACAGACGGTGATCAGGATCAACATCAACATCTAATCAGTTCTTCCTTTTCCCATGCTGAACATTTCCTGAAAATTATATCAAAATCCATCCATAACTTTTTGAGTTATTTTGTTCACAGACAGACAGACGAACGGACGGACAGACAAACTCTCCCGAAATCATAACCTCCTTGGCGGGGGTAACAAACTTGTCTGAAGCCACAGCAACAAAATCAGAGGTTTTTGGGACACAGTGTTGGGTACATTAGTGCTTTTAAGCATCAAAAACTGATCACAAATTCATGCAAAGTGCAAACATTGCAAAAAAAAATGCTGCCAATGTTTTTTCATCATGGAAAAGTACAAACTCACAGATGCAGCCACTGTCTTGGTTTCCCTGTTTGACCACCACTCCATGTCCAAAGTAGGGCTGAACAATTAATTAAAAATTAGATTAAATCGCAATATGGCTTGTTGCAATTTTCAAATCACAGACAGTGTAATATCTTTAACCCAAAGTGCGTGAACATTTTGGCATTGTTATGTAGTTTCTTGCAATTTCATGCCTATTTTAACCTTTTTTAACCCAGTTTTTACAACTTTATGCCTATCTTGCTCCCATTCATCTTTTTTTGGCCACTCTCAGACCATGTTTGGAATTTTAAATGGTTTTTGAAATTTAATCCCAATTTTGCTGCTATAATCAATTTTCCTTAGTCACTTTTGATTTATTTGCCTTTTTTTTTCTTGCAATTTCATACCTATTTTGCACCTAATAACTTTTTTTCCGCTTTCGTACCATTTTTTTACCCATCTTTTACAATTTCATACCTATTTTGCTTCTGTTCTTCACTTCTCCACTTTTTCTCAAATCTTTTATCCTTAGATTGATTTAATGTCATATTGGTTTTACTATAAAACAATCAACTGCTTATGTTTGTCTAAGAATACATAAGATGAGGAACATTAAAACAATCGCAGAGTAAATCGCAATTGCAATATCGGGGGGAAAAAATTGCAATTGGATTATTTTCTCAAATTGTTCAGCCCTAGTCCAAAACCTCCACCCCCATGCCTATCCCTGCAGGAGGTGAGCCCACAGGGTCACAGGTCCATGATTTTTTGGGCAGAGCCCAACTGGTCCTTGTTTGCTTTCTGGGTCCCTCCTTCCCTGGTCTGGCTCCAGGTTTGTACCCTTGCATCCTCGTTCTAGGGAAGGTTTGCTGTCATCCTAAAATTCCAGTTAATGGGAGTTTTCTACACTGCACTTGGAACCCGGACAGGGCTGTATATCCAGGGAGGGGGTTAAAGAGGCTTAGATATCACAATATAAAATACTAATACCCCTTTCAGACTAGGGCTGAACGATATTACCTAATCTCAATATCACGATTAATTGAAGCTCTTACCTCGATTACAGTTAATGAACGATTATTTTATAATATGCTGGAACACATTAGTGGTGATACCGATGGTTATCGACAAGGTCTTCCTGCAGTATTTACATTTAACGTCTTTCTGCTTGATGTCCTCTGCACAGAATCCAAAATATGCCCAAACAATGGAGGTGGTATTTTTCTTTGCTACAAGGTCCTCTGGTGGATTGACACTTTTTTTCCTCCATGTTAGCAGCGTGTCCTTCACTCCTTGCGAAAGTGAACGTAGACTGTATGGAGAAGGCGTGGTCACGTGACTCACACAGTGAAAATAATCAAAATAATCATCATGAGTAAAACTACTTTGATTAGAGGGTCTTAATGTTGATTACGATTATTTTCGATTAATTGCCCAGCTCTATTTCAGACTACCAAAAAACCTGTTTAAACCCGCTGATAATCGGCTCTTGTTGCTGGTTTGAAAGAATTTAATCTGCATTTCGACCCGGGTTGATTGACCCTGCAAGCAACATGGGTTTTTATCATCTCACCTTTAGTGCGAACATCACACCCAGGTCGACCCGCTAATTTACAGGTGACATCGGCGTAATGTGCCCACTGCAAAACATTGCGCCCGCCCCCTCTGTAACTTACATGACTCTTTGCCATTTCAGCAACAAATTCCATCCACCTTTGTATCATCAGTGCAGAGATTGTACTTTTATAAAGAGGGACAAAAGTACAGAAAACTGTGTCCACGTCTTCCATGCTCCTTTCCATCGTTAACATGGAGGGGCTTTGTCGCACTCATCAACATGATGCCATCAGCTAGATGTGCCAGAGGAAAAAAACAGCCAAGCAGCTCGTCTGCTGCCGATTAGACTCGGGTCTGCTGGCAGTGGGAAAACAGTCACTTGCTGAGTGTTAGCGTGTTAACCTGCATTGAAAAATCAGCTGTTGACTCACTACTTTCAGTGTGAAAGCAGTAAAAGGGACCTGGGATCCTGGTGAGGAACCAGGATAATTGATTAATCAAACTGTAGATGTCAAACAGCTTCATCCACACTCTTCTCAGTCTATCAGTTATTGATAGGTGAGAGACAGTGGATAGGCTTGTGAAAGGGCGAGAGAGAGTAGGGGAAGATACTCTGCAAACTGGTCACAGGCAGGATTCGAACCTGGACCGGCAGAAGCATGTACATGGGGTGCTAACCACTACGCCAAACCAGCACCCCAACATTGACTATGTTTTAAGCAAAATTCTTGACAAGTTTAGTTTTTTCTTATAAGAAGAAAAAGAGCAAGGATGAGTTTTAAGTGGTTCTACAACTTGAGAGACTTAAATTCAGATCCTCAAAGATGGTAGACCTAAGTTCAAATGTAGAACATATGCTTCATTATGTAGCTCGTCTTCTACCTTGAACTGTGCCGCTGTTAACATTACCGAAAGTGTATTTACAACAACTGTCAAAATATTTAGGCCGTATCGATTCTGTAGAATCCGTATCGATACACGTATCCCAAAGGAGTGCGATATGATATTTTGCCGTATCAATATTTTGAGCACAGGCCTACTTTGTACCAAACAGTTGTGGTAAAAATGGAGTCAGAAGGTAAAACTCTTGATCTATCACCGTATCTTCATTCCAACCCTCACCTGTGATCCTGAGCTTTGGGTAATGACAGAAGGATTGATTTCTAGCATAGAAAAACAGTAAAAATGAGATTTTCAGGAGGGTGACTGGGCTCAGCTTTGGAAATAAAGAGCTCAGACATCCAGAGGGAACTCAAAGCAGAGCTGCTGCTCCTTTGCACACCAAACTAAGAGGAGATCCCAGGGTGGACCCAGGACATGCTGATGGGATTATATAACCTGTCTGACCTGGGAACGCCTCAGAAACCCCATCAGAGCTGAGACATGTTGGGGAAAGTGACATCTGGGTTGACCTGGCTGGTCTGAGACCTGGTTCCACATAAGCAGAGGACGATGAATGGATGAGCATCAGCACTGTTTTCTAGATAGTCACTGTAATGAACTCATTTCTCCTCTTAGTATCAATACAGATTTGATTCTCTCCTGAGGTCACGTTTGATCACTCAAGATCCTGTAAGATCTCCTGGTCATGTGATTAAATTCTTTGCATGAACATAATGTTAAATATATTTGAAACTGTTGTTACACCTGCAGCCTCCCACAATTTAAAAATGAGTTGAGATTGAACATTTAAAACTTTCAATTTTGTGTGATTGACAACTATTCTGATCAATGGTAAATGGACTTAAGCTTATGTAGAGTTTATGTCACATCCATTCACTCATTCTCCACTAGGCCTGTCACGATAATCAATGAATCAATTAACAGCACGATAAATAAAAATGTCCGCGGTAAGTTTGTAGGCCTTGATAAATTGACACGTGAATGCATGTTTGTTTCCCTCCCCTCTCTCTACCAAACAGGCTGGATGAGAAGATGGCTCACTCTGTGCAACTGTCTCAAAACCTGGGTGTGTTGGTTCTATAGCAAATTTAGCAGATTTATAGCGGAGTGAGCATCTGTCAGTGATTCAATCTTTGTGGGGGGAGGCAGGCCGCTCGCTCATACACACAGAGAACTGAAGTGAGCGTCCCGAGGAGTAACAAGGATCAAACACTAATATGAATGATGGCACAAAAGCTACGGTTCTTAAACTGAATGCCACAGCCCCAGTGTGGGAATATTTTGGTTTTAAAACGACCGAACAAGGTGTGAGCCAATGAGCACCAACGAGCCAATTTATCGTTTTTGATGAAGGTAGTGGTGACGTGGTGACAAAGAAGGGAGGCGTTTGGTTGGAAAAGTAAATATAAATAAAACAGCACAAAATAGTGCGAGTTCACAGACAGTGTTGTTCACTACATTGCAAAAGAAATGCAAAATTTCAATACGGTTGAAAAGCCAGCATTTCAGGAAACATTTAGTTTATGTCTATTTCATTTTCATTGTTTTTTTTCCTCTTTTTTGTTTGTTAAATTTATAATATTTTTTATTTATTTTATTTAAAAGCTCTTGACCTTCCAATTACAGTAAAACACTCTTAAGAAATTAAAGTTTATTGCTTTTGATTGCTTTTGTGTATTCACTTTACTTTGACATATAATTACATGAATGAAAAAAATGACGTCTCAAAATAATATTGACAATAATATTGGTTATCAGCAACAATTTTTTGGACAATTATCGTCCAGCAAAATTTGTTATCGTGACAGACATATTCTCCACACTGATGGTTCAGGTTTCCGTGCTAGTTGTCCATCAGTATTAGCTAACACGCCCTCACTCTTTCATACCCATTTACACTCCACTGATGCAGCAGTGGAGTGTAAATAAAACCCACAACCTCCTAATTGTTGGTAGAGCATACAACAAGAGTAAGACACTGATGCCCCATTTCGGTTGTGAACGATAAAAAAACTAAACTTGTTTTCTTCCTTGTTTGTTGAAGCTCAAACTTAGAATCTCAGATGTAAACAGTAGAAGTGGGAGAAAAAAACGATTCACATAAGTATCAGGATTTTTTGTTTGACGATTTTTAAATTGATTTTTTTGTTCAAAAGTCAATCAATTTCCAAATTTAAATGCTTTATTTTAGTCTGTGTTAATAAGCCACTTTCAAATGAAATCCAGGCTTTTGAAGAGAGAGTATAAACAGCTGGTTAAAATACACTGCTGAATAAATCCTACAAACTGACTCACATGTGATGTGTATTTTTCCTGATATAGTCTGTAGGCATCATCATTGTTCACCTTTTTTGCTGGTGTTAAAAAAGCTAACTAAAGATTGCAAAAATATGCAATATCATAGAATCGCAATTTATCCGAACTGGTTCCTAAAACATCGTAAAAATTGAATCTGGAGAAGAGTGGATCGTTCCAGCCCTAGTAAACAGCATGTCTGACAATAAAACTTAAAGTTTAAAATCACAATAAGAAGAGTCACAGATGTAAAATTTTCCATCGTTAAAATCTGTTGTGTGTTGGAGAAAACTTCACCAGGGATATATTTCCACTCGAGCAACAATACCTGCCAGCAGGGCGGCCATCTTTAGTCCTCACATTCAATCACACAACTAAAACACAATCAAACCCATTACCAATCGGTCTGTGCTTAAAATATCGATATGCCAAAATATCGCAAGCACTCCTTGGGGATATGTGTATCGATATGGATTCTACAGAATCGATATGACCTCAATGTTTTGACAGTTGTTGTCAATACGCTTTGGGTAATGCTAATAACAGCACAGTTCAAAGTAGAAGCCAAACTACATGATGAAGCACAAGATCCAAATTTGATCTCAGGACCTGAATTTAAGTTTCTTAAAGTTGCAGTGTGTAGAATGTGGCATTTTATACATCCACCGCATTTCGCCAAACAGAAACGGTGAATATAGGAGATCTATGTTTCTATTTCTGTGTAAAGCCCGTCAAAATAGAAGTACAATCATCCCCATAAAATGTTTGATTGGTTTTTATTTAGTTAGAAAAATCTTTATTAAAAAAATTACATTACTGCGGGTCGCTGTTTCGTGTCGGCTGACATATTGATCCGCCGTGTTGTCTACGGGTGGTTTTTAGGAACAAAAAGAACGAAACGCGAATCTGTCCACAGGTTCTGAAATCTACCTGGAATGCAGGCGAAGAAGAAGAGAGGATGGCAGTGGATGCATAGAAAGTTGTTACTCTGTCCTCGGGATTCAAACTGTGAGTATACACACACACACAACTTAAATTGTGTGCTGTGTTCAGGATCTTTTTTGGTCTTCACGGGATTCCGTTGCTAAGCGACGTGACGTTTTGGCTACGGTTAGGTTCATTCTAGAATCTGAACGCTAGATGTCACTAAGTTCTACACAATGCACCTTTAAGTTGCAGAATCATCTAAAACTCATCTATGTTTTTTTTTCTTCTTGTATTAAAAAACAAAACTTGTCAGGAATTCTGTTAATAGCGTAGTCAATGTTCACAATTTACGTGTATTGGGATATATATTGTATCGTGAGGTTGCTGGAAATGCCCAGCCCGAATTACCACAATGCTTATGCTGTGCTCATCACAAACTCTTCGGTAAAAATGGAAGGATGCATGAGTGTTCATTTATATTTGTGCAAAACCTGCAACACCAAATTTCACAGTTTCCAAAAGCCCTCAGTGATGGAGGAAACCCCTCTGACTGAGCACATGGACACAGGACTGAAGCCAAAGAGATGCTGCTCTGTGTTCGCACGTATTCACAGTATTAATGTGCAGAGAAAAATGAATTCTCCTGATCGAGTGGCTTTTTAATCTGAGAGAGACTCATGCTGAAGATTTAGTAGCACTTTCTAAAACCTGTTAAAATCAAGATGTAATGTGTTTATTTGGAGGTTTGATTTGAATACTTTGCAGAAAACTGATCAGAGTAAATGAAAATGCACCTGCCTGCAGGTGATACAGATTAAACGTGGACTACCTGTTACAGTCTGCCTTTTGGGTTATTGTGAAGTGAACCATAAACTCTACATGCAATAGTGCAGATGTTTTTTAGACATGAAAAAAATCCATCTATCTATTCCTCTATTATCTATAACACTTCTCCTAGTCAGGGTCACAGGGATGAAGTCTATCCCAGCTGTGATTGGATGAGTGGTAAGCCAATCACAGTGCTGACACATAAAGATAGATAACCAAGAACATGGAAATTCCACACAAAAAAGTCCCATCCAACTGGGGAGTCGACCCAACAATCTTCTTGCAGCCATGTACCTGCTGCACCACCATGTAGCCACAAAACAGCCAAGAAACACTTATTTGTCGGGTAATTTTTTGAAATATATATGCAGTAAGCTTCTACTGTGTCAGATACAGAGGTACCATCAGGCACAAATATCTTATCTACAGAATTGTTTCTTTTCAAGTAATAAAAAAAGAACAAATGAACATAAAATATGGTCCACTCCTGAATCAATGAATATTGTGATGTCCAGATGGCAGTCTATTTATATAACTATACTTATATATCTGTATCTATTTGTACTTCAATTTGATATTAGTTTGTAAAACCTACTCACCAAAATGTAAGACAAGAGCAATGTTTAATAAAAAAGAATTGAATAATAAAAAATAGAGACTGCAACAATAGGTCAAACAAATATGAGTTATTAATTCGTAATTGAAAACATTGGACTTTAAAGGTGCAATTTTTGTAGAATTTAAGCACTGACATAACTGTTACATTGCTCCCGGATTTAAGGAAGAATTTATGGCCACTAACACTGCAGGAATTGATCTGAAGGTGGTAAATAGCTGCTCTAGTTTAACAGAATTTCATGAGAACAAAGAGAGTGTGTTGCATAGTCTTTATAAATGTTTATTTTAACTGATTAGTTGTCCAACTAGAGAGAGAATAATTAACGGTCATGGCATTTTGGCCATTTGTTTGCCAAGTTAATAGAGAAAAAGTGTAAAACTGCCCTTAGCCCATGTTTAACCAAAATTAAAAAAAAAAAAAAAAATCATATCACCACCAAAATTCAATCAACCCTTTCTTGTGCCATAACCAACATTCCCTTAAAATTTCATCTTTGTCACAAACTTTTTGCTGTACAGTATCTTGCCCAATAAACAGATGACAAACAACCAAAAAGAACAAACACAGGCAAAAGCATAACCTTCCTGGGAGAGGTGATTATTCCTTAACCCTTTGACTGGCATTGTAACCATGCGGTTGACTTTTTGACGCCATAACACTGTATTTAAAACTCTGAAAGACCGTCTTTGTTTTTCACCTCTCTGAGTCACATTTTTAACACCAATATGAATTGATGGTGGTGCTGCTGTTCATGAATTTAAGTGTTCAATCTATAAAAAATTTGATGTTAATCATTGCTGCATAGATCCTCTGGTATCTCACACAGTAAGATCAAACATCAGAGTAAGAAAAATCTTTTCCAGATCCTCTTAGGGTCATATTTTAGTTGAAGGAAATAAATTTGACAGTAAAAAATATCTCTGATTCCTCAGAAAACTGGGTCAAGTGCTAAATATCTAAATTGGTTCTGGGTTTTTTTCGTGTTTTTACAAAACCCAAAACCAGTGAAGTTGGCACGTTGTGTAAATCGTAAACAAAAACAGAATACAATGATTTCCAAATCCCTTTCAACCTATATTCAATTGAATATACAGCAAAGACAAGTATTTAATGTTCGAACTGGTAAACTTTGTTATTTTTTGCAAATATTAGCTCATTTGGAATTTGATGCCTGCAACATGTTTCAAAAAAGCTGGCACAAGTGGCAAAAAAGACTGAGAAAGTTGAGGAATGCTCATCAAACACTTATTTGGAACATCCCACAGGTGAACAGGCTAATTGGGAACAGGTGGGTGCCATGATTGGGTATAAAAGCAGCTTCCCTGAAATGCTCAGTCATTCACAAACAAGGATGGGGCGAGGGTCACCACTTTGTGAACAAATGTGTGAGCAAATTGTCCAACAGTTTAAGAACAACATTTCTCAACCAGCTATTGCAAGGAATTTAGGGATTTCATCATCTACGGTCTGTAATATCATCAAAAGGTTCAGAGAATCTGGAGAAACTACTGCACGTAAGCGACAAGGCCCAAAACCAACATTGAATGCCCGTGACCTTTGATCCCTCAGGCGGTACAGCATCAAAAACTGGCATCACTGTGTAAAGGATATCACCACATGGGCTCAGGAACACTTCAGAAAACCACTGTCAGTAACTACAGTTCGTCTACATCTGTAAGTGCAAGTTAAAACTCTACTATGCAAAGCCAAAGCCATTTATCAACAACACCCAGAAACACCGCCGGCTTCGCTGGGCCCGAGCTCATCCAGAAAATCTGAATTGATACCCAGCCCTACATTTTATGCAATTATGCATTTTTTCTGCTTTTTATTTCACTTATTTTATTTTATCTTTTCCCCACGTAAAGCACTTTGTATTACAAAGTCCTGTATGAAAAGTGCTATACAAATAAAGTTTGATTGGTTGATTGATTGAAATTTGAAGGCTGTGAAAAGTGCCAAATAATGTACGGAAGAATAAGAATAAAGTTTGATAACAATATGCTGAAATGCTGACTCGGCATTTCAACATAAATATCACTTATGTATTTATTTTAATTTTCTTTAATAAGTGCTGTTTTTTGTATTTTATCACTAGTATTAACTTGGAATTTCCCTGTGTTGGTCTAATAAAGGAATATCTTATTTTATCTTTTGTGGAATACCTGCAAAAGCTAACGAGCACGAAAGACTGGTGCATACTTTTACAGCTCACAAACAGCAGCAAGAATATACAACGATGCCCCAAAAATGATGGTGAGAGCTCTTCTTTATGCAGATTACCTCAATAAACAAAACAAAAGGGTAGGAAACTTTTCTCTTTCTAATTGTTAGAAATTCTAATTCTAATAATTTCTAAGGCTAATTTCCAGGTTGGTTTACAAAAACACATAATTCCTCCAATATTCTATATGATTAAAAAGAGCTATCCTGTTCAGCTCCATGCAGACATGGTTAAGATGGCGGTTTGAGGACAGCTGTTGTGTGATTATATTTCATAGAGTTGTCGAGCTGTTGAGGAGCTGCATGGATGATATTTAAACATTCATTTGAAATGTGGAAGTGGAAAAGTGCGAGTGCAGATGCAGAGTGCACTTGACCTTACAGTGCTGAAGTTTATGCTTACCTAGTGGAGTTTAATATAGAAACAGGAGATGCATTCTGATGGAGAAAAGGTTTAAATAATAGATGAACTTCTGGCTGCTTTCATGGGGAGGGATTTTGTCTGAGAGCTGGTGAGAAGCACACAAACATCTATTCACACTGAGGCTGAAATGAAGCAGATTCTTAAAGAAAATAAAGACAAATAATAAAACGATCTTCGCCAAAGCTTCACAGTGCAGACATTGAAACCAGGGCTGAGGGGCTAAGCCGAGAAAAATGCCAATCTGGATCTGGGTTCAATCTTAAACATCACATCACAGCCCGAGACGTGTCCGTGCACATGCATGGCACACGACCAGTAAGAGGGAAAAAGCCTCCGATTTGCATGTCTGTTAATCTGGGAGACCTCGATAGGCTGAAACTTGTCTGCACTGGTATCTCAGTGATGGGATGGAGGGATGAGAGGGTGGAGGAGGAGGGAGCGGCTGGAGGAAGTGACATGGGTGGGATGGAGGGAGTGGGAGGGGAGAGTTTAGGGATTTGCGTGGCTCGACAGCTGGACTGAAAAACAGGCTATTTCAGGACGGGATTTATACGTTTGGTTGCTACCTCAAATCCTGAGAGAGCGAAGCTTAGAGCGATGGTTATTGCATGAGGTCCTATCAGTGCTTTAATCTCTGCTTTTTTACTGAAATATGACCAGAACAACATCCTCTGCTGCAGCTTCCTCTCTGATATTTAATTTATTTAAAAACATGCTGCAATTTCACACAATGCTGGATAAGAAATGTGAGATCTGAAAAATAAAAAACTGCACACTCTTCTCAGGGCTGCAGAGGTTAGAGGCTCAGATTAAATCTGATATTCTGGGAGAATTAAAGATATTTCCTTTTGATTTCAGACATGACAATGGGTAAGAATATATTCATGTTGATGTGACTTTTTCTGATGTTGACTAAGAACAGTTTTAAATGATTTACTTCTTATCATTTAAGAAGTACATTTAAAAAAAACTGTTCACAAAGACAAGAAAACAAGCAAAAAAATAATTTTGGACAGTCCTGCACGCCGTCTTAGATGCATGGTTGTGCTGTTAACATTAGTGATGTAGGTGGCTCTTTAGTGTTGCAAGCCTACTATGCAGAAAAGAAAGTGCTCCATCTGTCCAGGTTAAAAGATCATTATGTTTCAGATATGGATGCATTATATTATCTGTTTTAAGCTGACTGTTTTCCAGTATTAATGGCTGATATATTGGCCATCTACTGGCAGTAATATCGACAAAATACACAAATGTACCACATTTCTTTGACTGCAAGGGTACACTTAAAAACTAAGTTTAATTTTTTTAAAAGGGAAATGGTTGTTTTCTTGTTTTGCATCTGTTCCTTACACACACAAAAAAACGCCACAATGAAAGCAACAAGTCAATTTTTGTAGAGTAAAGACCTCATGTTCTTGAAGAAAAATAGCGAAAAAATATCTGCAAAAGTATCTGCAAAAATGCATTCAGAAATATTGGAACATCTGCAAAAATCCAAATCATGCATCCCTAGTTTCAAAAATTTGATACAAGGATCATTAAAATAAAAGTTTGCTCAGTTTTGTGTTAATAAAAAGTGCTGTAAATATAGATTACCTCTATAAACAGAAGTGTGGACAATGATCCTGCACAATTAAGACAGTGTGCAGGAGTTCATCTGCAGTTTTTGAATATCACATTTGGTAAACTAGAACTCTTCATGGCACAAACTTTTAAAGTCATGTGGCTATGTAGTCACAGTGACTGTTAATATCATTATGGTTTCTTGAATAATGCTCTGAGTACCTTTCTGTTCACTGCTCAAAGACAGAAGATCATTTCTGTCCTCTAAAGTAAAAACATTTTACAAAGCTAAATGAAGTCTAAAAGCAAAAAAATACGAGGCATAACCAAATTTAACAACACATTTAAGAATAAAATAACACAAGCACATTTTGCACCTATCACTCTATTAAAACAAAATTACATTAATAAAATAATGAAATAAAATTACTTGCTTTAAGGCAGAGGTAACAGATTGACGGACAGACAGACAGATAGAAAGGAGGATATTGACTTTGGTTGAATCTGCTCAGAACTCACACTGATCCAGGCCGTGCCAATAGAGCACGGATTCATTACGTAACCACACTTTCTCCACGTCTTAAACATCAATATCCTCAATCCACTTTAAGCTGGAACAAATCTGACAACTGCAAAAGCATAATATATCATCACAATACAAATAAAGTGCAAAAACGTGAAATGAAATTTCACATCCGCCCACAGTATGAGGAAACTCCTCTTTAGCGCACATTTGTACCAGAATTATAAAGTCCTTAACCTGGATTCTGCTTTTGGATTGCGAAAACTATTTGTATGTATTTTAAAGACAACAAAAACTGAACTTTCAAAATAAAAGATAATACATTTCTCGCTCATGAATCACTTTACTTTCGCTGCGTAAAGCTGTACTTTTGCCGCTCTTTGCATGATGTTTGCGGTTTAAAAGCTAGAGGAACATCTCTCCTCGGGAAAACTCAACGAAATGAAACTTTTTCTGCACTAAACAGAAACTGATTAGAGGATAGAGGACGTGAACCAGCTGTGGGGATGAACCGTTTGTCCCGCACAGCTGAAACTGCGCTGTGCGTAAAAACCGTCAAAAGTGTGAAGTGTGCGCAGAATTAAGTAAAATAGTTCGTGTACCTGTTTATTTTGCCCAAAGTTTTGGCTGCCTGTGCCTTGAATCTGTCTGGTCGGATCTCCATCCTTTCAGCTTCTTGACCCGGCCGGTGTGCTGATATCCCGCGCGCCCTCCTGTCCTGCCCGAGCGCGCGCAATCCTCTCCCATTTTCCCTCCCCCCTCCTTCCTCTTCTCTCTCCATCACTCTCATACCTTCCAACAGCAGCCTCACTTCACTCACAGGCCACAGCAGGGGAGGCCTTTCTGAACACTCTGTGGTTCTTGTCAACTTTAATTTAAGTATATACTTTAAATTAATTATTAATTATTAATAAAAGTATAAACTATCGCAACCATATATTACGACCTTTAAAAACAAATTCATATTAGCTTGGTATCCATCCTTACCACAGGTGCATCATTGGTGTACTCTATTTTATATTCTACTGGTCTTTTAAACCAGTGGTTCTCAACAGCTGGGTCAGGGCCTAATGTGGGTCATGGAGCTCTGCTCAGTGGGTCATAAACATGTACCTGAATTAAAGAAATCATGACAAGCTGAGCCCCTGAGCTCTGTCTCTGGAGGCTGAATCAGAGGTTTAAAACTGGTGATGGGGAAGCATGCAGACCCTGCAGGGGATGGTAGCCCCTATGCACATGTCTGTCTTTGTCCATGACAATTTAAGCAAAACCAGCATGGAACTTTTTGACTTATCTGGCTCTCAAACTAACATGCTGGTAAAAGCGTGATCATCTTAGCTGTGTTTAAAAATACAACTGTGTTGTGTTGATCAGAGTAAATACTGCAGTTTTTATATAGAAATTACCAACTTTCACGGTTACAAACTTGCTTTATCCTAATACTTATTTGAATTAATAGGCCCACATATCTTTTTTTAAATCTAATTATTTTTCTATTTGTCCAGTTTCTCATATCCTTTGTATTTTCTCATTGCCTTACTTATATGTTAATTGGTCCCACATGATTTTGTTTAATCATTTTTTCTTCGTTCTGCTTCACAGATGAAATGTTGGCTTTAAACATTAAACTATGTTAGCAGTGCTTCACCACTCTCCTTTCCTATCCTATAACTCCTTTCATATAATATCATAAATGCTTTTCATGAAATATTTGTTAATGATAAATTTAAAACTCTGACGAGCCCACATTTTTGGTTGTTTTATTCGACTCTTCCCAGAGTCTGTGCCTCTGATAAAGCACTTTGTTAATATTAAAATAGATTAGAATAAATCTTTATTTGTCCCGAAGGAGACAGAAATGATAAATAAAAACATAGACCAAGTGTAAAAACATGAAGGCTATATTATTCAATTATATATAAGACTAGCATTATAAAGCTACATTTTAAGAATTATTTACACAGTCACACAGTAATGGGTATTTTGCACAGGTGTTTTAAATGAGCAACATAAATAAAAATATCTTTATTATAATTTTAATCTGGACAGTGTAAGTCTAGCAGCTAATATTGTGAATAATGACCTTTGAAAGCTGCAGATGCCTTCACTGGGTTATGGGCTCAGTGGACCAAGGGTCAAACTGCAGCCAATCACAGTCTGAACTGAGTCCAACAGAAAAGTCTTCGTGTCTTAAACATCCACGCAGTAATCCAGGTTTCAGTAATCCTGGTTCCATAGATCCTTGTCCTCACTAAGCCCGGGTCAGTCAGTCTGAGACTGGAGACAAAGTTTATGTATTTCTATACATGACTCAAACTTTAAACCACTTTAGCTGAATTTACACCAGCTTTAGCTTTAGAGGAGTTTCAAAACTATGAGCCCTCTTGTTCTCCATTTCTTCATAAACAGGGAGTTGGACTCAGAGTTTGACCCACAGTCGAGGTCCAGCTCTCTGGAAGTCCTGTCCCCTAAAAGTTTGATATAAAGAGATTTAAATGTTGTGTCCATCAAACAGAAACAGCTTCTAACCTGTTCAAACAGTCTATTAAAGAAAATCAGCTGCTTGTATTGAAACATGATTTAAAAAACTTACTTCTCATGGCCTCATAGTGAGGCTGTGAAGCTGGCGGCCATTTTGAAAAGAGAGCACCTGTTCAGTCACATGACTCAACAACCAGGATGTTCCCTCCTCCAGGATTTAGCCTGATAACAGGAAGATGAATCACTTGTGTGAAATCAGGGCGTTTTATTCTTTACAAAATGTTTGTTCCATAAAGTTTTGTAATAAATTTATCAAGAAAGACACCACTTGGTTGCATTATTAATCTTAAATTCTACCTTATCTTATAAGCTAAAGTCAAAATTCAGATGCACTATCATTGCAAGTTATGGAGTATTTACTAGATAAAAGTATATTTTATCAACATTTTTGTTTGTATTCATACAATTTTATTTCACAGAAGTAAGCACAGCCAAGTAAGGCCCTGTTATCTAGGAAATCATGCAAATTATGATATTAACGTGATGATTTTGTCATATTTCCTTCTTGTATATACATTTTTTGATTTTTTTAAACAAAATGCCAGGCCAAAATAAGGTATCAGGATGGCTGCATGTGGCCCACAAGCCGCAGTTACCCATTCCTGATGTAAAGTAACTTAGATGTGATGGTTAGGTTTTTTTGAGCACCTCTAAAACCATTGAAAAATGCTGTCTTAAAGAAGCTTACAGCATATATAGCCCACATTTGAGGAAAAAAAAACAGGAAAAAAGATTATATTTTGTTGTGTGCTTTGAAAAAGGTATAGTAAAACATCTAAATGCTCAAATAATGATGAAATAAAACAATGAAAAGTGTAAATAAAAATATTTTAAAAATGCGAAACATTCAACAATTGATTGAAAACACAGTTTTAACATAAACTAGAAATGCACTGGGAGAGCGCAGACCTCCGCCAGCACCACAGTCCTCTCCCATATTGTGTTTTTTACCATAAATATTAGTCCAACCTTTATTACATGTAAATATTAAGATTCCTTGACCATGAAAACATACCATTAGCAATTGGTTTCATAATGATATCTATTTTAGTTCAGTTATTCATGAAAATCGCATCTTTTGTCATGGCAGATCCAGATGGAGATCCGGGTTAACACCAAAATTGAATCAGCTCTTCCTTTTCCCATGCTGAACATTTCCTGAAAATTTCATCAAAATCCATCCATAACTTTTTGAGTTATTTTCTTCACAGACAAACGGACAAACTCTCCCGAAAACATAACCTCCTTGGCGGAGGTAATAAGGTGGTAAGAAAGGAAAATTGTGCTAAGTTTTATTCTTGACATGGCAACTATTTCTTATAAGTTATCGCCATTATTCCCCTTTTACTGGCTTTTTTCTCATTATTTGGATGATGTAAATGACTCCCATCCAACCTGTTCTTTATCTTGTTCAGCCCCAACATTCTTCTCCATTCAGCAAAATATATTTTAAATCAATATTAAAAAACAAAACAAAATAGAGCAACACAAATTCATCAGGCACTTCCCACTCTTGAAAAGACCCTTTTATTTAATCAGTTAATCAATCAATCTTTAACCACCTTTATGCAATAAAGGAAACATTTCCAAATGTTTGTTCAGTGTCTCTAAAAGTGATGTTTGTATCCTGATGAATCACACGAGTCAGTTTGGTGCCATCTAGAGGTTTATTTTAATCCTCACTTTGTTCTGCACTGAGCACTTTGTGGACATGAGTAAAAACATTTCTGTGGTCTTCTGAGGTAAAATCATACAAATCTTTGTAAAATAAAGACATTTTAATGCCATTGTCATTTAACATCAACAAAAAAAAAATAGAAATGTTCAAATACACACAAACAAATACACAAAAACACACATGCACACATGCAGATACGTCACAGTTCGGCTAAAAAGCCTCTTTTTTTCCTTCTGATTTAAAAAAACCACGGCTGTGTTTCCACATGAAAAAAGGCAAAGACACAATAAAACTTTCTTTACATGCTGAGAGCTCCTCGAGCTCCTCTTTAACATTTTTACATACTTTGTTTTTAGAGTATAGCAGCTTCTTCCTTTGAGTTTGGGAGTGTTTCTGTTTCGGAGCAGAGCGAGCGGCTCAGAAAATAAAAATGAAGAGACGTGTCCAAAAACATTGGACTCACGGGGCAGTGAACTTCATCTGCAGCGCTGTCTGAGACCTAAGAGAGCGTTTTAAACCCTGCACAGGAGGCTCGGCCTGGTCGTATGCTCCAACAACAATCTGGAGGTCCAGGGTTTGAGCCCAGCTCTGGCTCCTGTCACATGTCAATGTGTCCTTGGGCAAGAGCCAACCTCAGGTTGCAGTGTGAGTGTGTAAATGGATATGAAAGGGCGAGGAAATGCTGATGGACAATTTGCATAAAAACTCCTGGGTGTGAGTGTGTGGATGTGACCTGTGGGGGGAAAAGTGCTTCGAGTCGTTAAAGACTAGAAAAGAACTTCACACACTCGAGTCCATTTACCATGAACCACTCACTGTATCCCTCAACAAAAGACAAAAGTAGAGAAGAGCCAATGTCCTGCAATATTTACCATCATGCATCACTGATTAAAACAGAGTTAAAGGTGCTATGAGGAGAATCTTTAAAGACTCTACTACCCATGAGCACGCGCAGCGATTGTCGTAATGCTGCGTTCCAGTAACCTCGGAAATGGGAGTGACATCATCTCCGACTTTTCGGCGTTCCAGTTGAAGTCGGAAAAAAACATGCCAATCTACCAGGCTATTGTCAGCTGTTGTTAGCACGCCCTGCGTTGTTGTTCACAAATATCACATGAAGAATGTGATTATCACTATGGCAGCATTTTTGTAAATATAAGTCTAACAATACTATGTATACAGCTGATCTAGAGCAACACACCCCAGTCAGAAGTGCAAATAAATGGATTATTACAGGAGCTAAATAACTGTTCTTCGATTGTCAGCTCGGGGGTTGCGAGGTTTCACCGAGTTCCCAGTAGGAAATTCCGACTTCGGGGACGTTCCAGTTGCAGTTTCCTACTTGGAACTCGGAAATTCCTACTTCTGACTAGAACTGGAACGCACCAAAAGATGTGACCCAAGGTATGTAGCGGTAGTTTTTGATGTGTGACAAAAAGCAATTTTTGGAAAACTTCTTGTCGTAGTTTTGTAGCCGGCTATATATCGCTACTTACAGCCCGGTGCTCTAACACGTGTCTGAATAATATACATTTGCTTGAGTTTAAATTGTTTTGTTCCCGAAGTTGAGTACCCAGGCCAGTCCAGCCCTGTCCGACCCGACCGGAAGGCTAAGGAATAGCATTTATAGATAACCCTTTGATGCTATAAAACTCATCTTAAAGTGTGTATTTCGATCAGGCATATATCTAAAAGTGAGACTTTTTTGTAATTACTTAGAAACTCCTCATAGCATCTTTAAGATGTTTTAGATTCAGTTTTCTTCTCTTCTCTACATTTTTCTCAAACCTAATGCGGGTAAAAACATTTAGAGTGATATTTTACAGAGTTCAATGTTTGGCTAAAAAAATCCTTTTCAGATTTCATAACAATCAACTCCCCATGATTATTTATCTCTGTGAAGGTTTGAAATTCACCCTTCTGTTCACACTATTTAACAAGAACTACATAAACAGTTTATATTCATATTGCATATATTGTTAAAGTTAAAATTGTAAATTCTTTGGCCTTAGTCACAGTCATTCACTTTTCCTTCACTTTGGACATTAATATGTCCTAAAGATTCTGCACATTGTAATTTTTGCTTATTTCAATTCTAATCTTCTCTTATTTTAACGTCTTTATCATTCCTACAGCTACTGTGTGTACAAAAGCAACTGAATTAAATCTGATTTAAAGCATCATAATATGCTATAAATAACCTTCGTAACATCAGATGTTTTGAAATACTGTTATTTTTCTCCAAAAGGGTCCTAAAATGTACAAATTAGTTATATCCTTTTATTTTCTGATGGAAGCATCACATGATGTATGGAGCTTAGATGCTGAGATGAGCATGTTCATTTAAACTTTAAACATATTCCTGGTCAAATCACACAGACTCTATAAAGTAAAACAATATACTTAACATCAAATTCCAACAACCAATCAGCTGTCAGTACACTAATAATTCTAACTAATTCCAGGATATGTCTTTGTGAACAAGTCTTTACTCACATCACTATCAATTCTTTTTCATTAGCATGTAAAGACAAGAAAATGTTGGAAACAAGAATATTTATCTGATACCATCATATGTAAGTCTTGCTTTATCTGGTTGATTAAATGAAAACATGCATTTATTGGGGTTTAATATCAATAATGTATATTAAGCAGGGTATTGCCTCGTTTTGTATCTAGGGCAAAAGGGTTGTCAGCAAACAGTTTGTTGTACTACTTGTTGGAAATTGTGTCTGGGTTAAGGCTTTTGACAGAAGAGGAGTTAACCAAGTGAAAAACACACAAAAGGCTACATTCTGAGGTATTTTTACAGAAATCTGTGGGCCTTTATTTTAAAATATAGTAAATACTAATTTATTAAAATGACTTCAGACTTGAGACCTTTGTCTGAATGCCCTAAAAAAGAATAAAAGATACGTCGCAATAAAATATGAACTGTTATTTTGCTGTAAACCTACAGAACGTCATATTTGTTGTCTTCTTTATTTGAGCTAAAACATGTTCAGTACTGTTGGTTAAATTCAGCCTTTAATTTTTTATTTTTAGCTGCATTTCTGTGTCGTATTTATGCAAATGCACTGGCATATTTATCTGCGACGCTATTTTTATTGTGCAGTATTTAGTTTACTGTTCGGGACATCAGGAGTTTGTGATTTTGGACACAACCGGTGAGCTATGAAGAGGAGTTGTCATTTAAAATATGGATAATCTAAAAAAAGCTCTTGTTTTATCCAGCTATGAACGTGATATATAAATAGTTTAAACAGCGTCCATTCTGCAGAGCCTGCTGAGAGGCTGCACAGACTCATCGTCTCTGTTTGGCCGCCCTTCATCCTGCAGGGTCCTCCTCTCTGAGGTTCATCACTCACACATCTCCTCTCCTCAAACTCACACTCCTGTGTCTTGTTCCTCGTCCTCGTCCTCCTGCTGTGGCAGCAGGCGGTACAGTTCGTGACCCAGGGGCAGGAACCCGGTGCGGGGTCGAGCCTCGTCCTCCTCCGCTCGGTGCTGGGAGTCCAGCACCTCGGTGGAGCTGCACTTGGTGTAGAGCTCACGGTGGACCTCTGGGCTGTCCCCCTCCTCAGTGCGACTGTTTCCACCTCTGCGGCTCTTCAGCATGAACAGGAGGTAACCAATGGGGACGGGCAGGCTGGCGAAGACGATGAGCATGACGATCATGGCCAAGGCCCAGCCCGGGTACTCCAGGGTCATCTCTGAGGCCTAAGGACAGGAGGAGATGGAGCAGGTGACCATGTTCACTGCAAAAACTCAGATCTTAGCAAAGTTATTTGTCTAATTTAAAGTAAAAAATATCGACAGTATACTTGACAAGTCCAGATTGACTAAAAAGTTTTTTTTCTTCGTACGTGTGTTGTAGCAGCGCTGTTTCTCTGTAAACATACTTCGCCATCTACTGGACTGGCATGCACACAACAGCTGTTTCATTCATTTCTAACGTCTCTGTCTGAATGCTGGTCACGTTTAAATTTGCAAAGGAAAAATCTTTGCATTTTAGGTGACAGTGTCTCCGTGCACACAGGGCCTTACATTGACCCCAGATAATGTCCCCAGGATTACCCGAGGCCCTGTTTCTCAGGTTTAAACCCCTAAACAGCCCCACTGTGTCTGCACATACAGAAAACTATAGCAAAGCAGGTCTAAGTAGAAACATTACATCTATTACAGAAATTTACTGCTTTGCAAAATGGAATCAACTTGATTAAAAAGTATCATTTGTGGTATAAGGGCTAAAATTACACAGCAGAGCACATAGTTTGCTTTGTAGTTACATTTAACCTCAAAACACGGTGAACCACAGCTGTGGAGACAACAATTAATATTTATACTTATTTAAGAGTTGAAGAGTTACTAGTCTTACCCATATTTAGCTTTTTACTTCAAAAAGAGGAAGGAAAGAGCTAAAAACTCACTCTCTTTCAGGGTGTTACTTCTTCAGAATATCTACTCATAAGGTATTGTTGATTCATCTTATAATTAGGGATGCAAAATTATCGCTTTAATCGCGATTATCTAATTACAGTCGCGATTAACATGTCATGTTTTTTAATTGCGTTAATCTTAGTTTTAATCTCAATTCTATGTTTTGGTATTTTCAGAGGACAGAACCTTAAAATACCAGAGCAGCTGGTGATTAGACGTAGGGATGCCAAATTAACGTGTTAATCAGGATTAATTAATTACAGTCTCGCGTTGTGTTTTTTCATCAAGTAAATCTAATTTTTAATCTGATTTCACTGTTTTGGTATTTTCTGGTGATTGGATCATCAGTCTTCTTGTCACACTTTTCACAAACCAATAATATCACAGTATGACGTAGCAGTTCGACCCTGTTGTTAGCCTTTAGCTTAAAATTTGAGAACTTCAGTCCTTAGACTATCGTCCTATCTTACATTAAATTATACCACACAGATGTGTCATCTGTCACATGTGACATGAATTTTGTCAAAGACAAAAACAACCAAGTTCTCCCAATAAACTTCTAAGGAGGGCATATTAAATATATTAGGGTAACCATGACTACGGCATTGTTCGTGCTGCATTTCCGCGTCTCTCTATGTGTTCCAGCAGTGGGGAAGAGTAAAATCATAATTTCCCATAAGAAAGCTTGGAGTGGTGTTCTTCGCTCCTCCTTAAAGGAGAAATCAAGTCCATTTCTGATAAAACTGCAGATCTTGCTGCATCCACGGAGACGACTTTACACGCCACTGTTGTTTTCAAACATACAGTCACTTCCTGTTGTCGTCACATCTGCAGCTCCGCTATGGAGAGCTGGAGAGTTTTTATGCATTGGGCTTCTTGTGCTTCAGTTTTTGAGGGTGGAGAACAAACTTTTGATCTGCCACAATAATCTAATGAATTTCAATGAAAATACCTCAAGTTGAGGCTTTTTCAGCAATTTTTAAAGTGAGATTAAAAAACAGATTAATTAGATTAATCAATTATAGGTCATTCAGCTGCTTCCTGCACTACGAAGCCGCGGCAGACCAATCCAGACGGCTTACATAGTGCAGGAGCGCGATAGACGCACTGCGGAAGTATGATAAAGCACTGTTTAGGCTCAAAAATGTACTAAATGACTTCGCTTCAATTAATTATGGACGCTACCCTCAGGACACTTGGATTACAGCGGACGAGCAGTATGAAGGAAAATAGGCACGCTTTTGTGGACTTTATGGACCTTTTTCGGGTCCCGGCTGCCCCTGTTAGATGGACGTTTGTTGACAGCGAAAATCACCCCGGACCTCCAGCTGCATTTGAGACATCAAAAAAGTGCTCCAGAGTGTTGCTCAGCATGAGGGTGAGTAGAAAATTAAGGCATATCATTCTTTGGGTGTAATATTCCTTTAAAGCCCTACTTATAATTTATATCCTTGTTACGTATTAGATAAACTATAACAGTGTAATATAGCATTTAATTATTCTAATATAGGACAGTGTTTAAGTATCTTACTGTGCTTTGGTTCCAGGCCGTGTATGTGGGTCTTTTAAACACCATCCTCAACAAACTGGCTGCAAGAAGTCCGACCATGGCGAACAGACAGACGTACTTCCACAGGTACTTATAGACCACAGGAGGGCGCCAGTTCAGCATGACTTCAATATCATCCAGGAACCTGCACATGAGGAGGATGACTATATATGAGGCCTCTTTTTGAAGGGACGGGAGAGAGTAAGAGGAATATTATGGAAGATTATCCTCACCGGTCTGTCCCGTAGACCCAGGCCACGCTGATGGTCTCAAAAATCACCACAATGACCAACGGCAGAGTCGCAGAGTAATCATCAAACATGGTCACAAAGTAGTTTCCAGAGCGCTGAGTGAACAACAGGCCGATGATGAAGCCCAGAGCACAGCTGGAGACTGACAAACAAGAGACAGACAGAGTGAAGAAGTAAGAAAACGCAGTTATTAAGTTATCTGAGCGACAAATAAATCATCTGTCTGATACAAAAAACTGAAGTCTGATAAACCTCATGAGGAAACCTTCTCAATAATAACTTCTATGAAATCCAGAGAAAGGTTCTCTATTGTTTAAATAAAAAAATAAGATTTATAAAAAAGTCATTTTCAGGTATGTGTTTGTCATTTGACATTTTAGTGAGTAAATCATAAAATAAAACTGCAAATCAGAATTTGTATTAAGTTTTTTTAGGGTTTATATGAAGCATTCACAATGCTTCATAACTACACTCATAATGCTTTATGATGCACTATATCAGCAGTCATAAAACATGATATCACTTACAAATAATTATCACATAATGTTTTATGACATAGACATTGTTATAGTGCATCATAAAGCATTGTCAGTGTAGTTATGAAGCATTATGAAAGCCCTCATAATGTATTGTGATTGTCGGGGCTTCATACCTCATAAAGCATGATGGATGTAGTGTTCATGAGTATTCATGAGCATCCATGGAACGAGTCATTATAATTCACAATAAATGACATTATAATGTTTTATGATCGTTGATATAAAACATCATGAAGCATGATGTTTGCTTATAAGTGTAGTTATGAGGCATTATGTATGCATTATAATGGATTATAAATGTGGGCTTCATAGAAAGTGTTATCGTACTTTTTAAACAAGTGTCTAAAAAGAAAAAAAAACAATGATGCCAGGGGATTGTTATTTAAAATGGCCGTTAAAATCTTTAATTTAACATTTTCCCTGTCCCAAAGGTGAACAACGATGAATAGTAAGGCTCCTGTTACCAGTGAGTAGAGTCCGATGGCGGCCCAGGATGCTAAAATTATCCATGAGAGGTGTGAGGATCCCCTGCATGGTCCCAAACATGGTGCTGAGCCCCAGGTTGAGCAACATGAGGAAGAACAGGGTGGACCAGAAGGGGCTGGCAGGGAAAAGAGCCATCACCTCGGTGAAGGCGATGAATGCCAGGCCGGTGCCTTCAACTCCCTGCACTCAAAAAAAAACAGAGCAGAGAGGGAAGAGGTCTGAGAAAGAGGTTTTACAATGCTATGTGAAGTCTGAAAATGATGTTTCCCACTCTCTGAATTAAGAAAAGCAAACAGCACTAGAAAATAAATGTTGGAGATAGTCTTCAGCCTGCAGGTCCCATAACTTATGAGCTACTGCACCAGACTTAAGGCATGTCTTCAGTTAACTGGTTCACATTTAAAACCCCAAAGGCAGACTTCACACTGCAGAGCTCTAAATATAAACAACGGCATTTCTTCAGTTTCCCAACCAAAGTAAGTCATCACACTCTTACTGTATCATAAGCTGAAATCACCTATCAACTGTGGAGGGAAAACTGTTTTTGAGATATTAAACCTGAGAAATAAAACTTAAATGACTTACAAAGATGATGAGGCAACTAATTAAGACAGAATATTAATTTATACACAAATGTGGAATATTGCTGGTGTTACAGTCTCTCAGTACAAGAAAGTGTTGAAATGTTTGTTACTTGTGACTTGCAATAAAAGCTTTTTTTTTTGCTTGTTATTATATCTTGAAATAAACTGTTTAAATTCAGTGTAGATTAAACTGATTGTTAGGAGACATTTTTTGCAAGAATATGAGAAATAAATATACAAAGATTTAAGTCATTACAATGTGGTTAAAATTGAATCCTTTAAAAACATTTGGGCTGCAAAAAAATAAGCCAGACACAAAAACACGTGTCTAAAATCATGTCTAAATATGTCATTACACTAATTCTTGTAACAATAGATTATTTAATTTCTGAAATAAAACATGGATAACTCAGAGTGCTCCGAGAGCACAAACCTTCTCCAGGGCATTTCTGACATTCTTAACAAAGTAGCCTGGTTAGCCAAGCCATTAGTAAAAATGTGGAAAACTGCTCTATCACATGATGTCAACATTGAATTTAAGAAAGTCCTGGACCCAAATCTTTTGGATATCCATCCAAATATTATCACTTCTTCCTCGTGCCATGACCAAAATGTCCTGAAGATTTCATCAAAATATGCCAAAAACTTTTTGAGTTATTTTACTCATAAACTAACAAATAAACAAACGCTGGCAAAATCATTACCTCCTAAGCAGTGAGACTTGCTGAAAGTATATGAAATGATCTGGCAATAGGGCAACCCAAACTATCTCTGTCCCTTAGAACAATATGCTAAAAAAATCCTGATATTTAGTACCAGGATTTGGCAAAAAGAAAGAAACTAAAGTTTGCACATCAGAAGCTGTTTTTGTTTTTTATTCCCAGTTCAATCTTCTGTTTAAAATAAAATATGCTAATAATAATATTTTATGGTAAAAAAACGGTCATATTTTGACACTTTGATTGTTTACTTTGATATTTTATAAGCAATGAGGGCTTTTTGTGTTTTTAATTTTAAAGTTGAGGTGCTTTAACAGCATGAACCTCTGCCAAAGCATCTCTTACAGAGTTTGTTATTAGGGAAAATTTGGATACTGTCCTCTTGTGCATTGTTAACAAATACATAAACAATTTCTGGATCCACATCTGGATTCTGATCACCATCAAATGTAATTACTTTGCCAATGTGCACACCTGCCAAGACCAATATGCACTAAAAGAACAGACAAAACAAACAAACAAACAAACAAACAAACAAACAAACAAACAAACAAACAAACAAACAAACAAACAAACAAACAAGCAAATGTTGGCACAAAATCAAACTTCTTGGCGAAGGCATTTTTGACATTTACTTGTACAATGCACAATTAACGCACAATGCACAATTAATTGCACAATTACTATGTGCAATTAATGTGCAATTAATGTGTAATCCTCAATCCTCTAACAATGTGCAGTTACAGTGTGGAAGTACACCCATGTACAATCACTTATCTCATGTGCAATTACTCAGTAAATGTGTAGATAATCTTCTTAGGATTTGCTTTTAGCCTTGTTTCCAAGCCCTTTGTATATTTTTATATTTTATATTTTCTATATTTTATGTCGTATATAGTTAGAGTAATGTACATGCTGCTATTTTTTATACTTAAGTCTATTTTCTTTATTCTATTAATGCTGTCCACTTTGCTGCTGTAACACTATAAATTTCCCTGCGTGGGACGAATAAAGTTTTATTCTACTCTATTCTATTCTATTCTATTTGATATTAAGGATATCACCTCAGTCTCACTTCACATCTCAATCCCTAACAAAAACAAACTGACTGCACCGATGCAACGGCTACAGGCAGCAACAGGTAGAAGTCTGCAGAAGTCCCGACTTCAAAAATCCAGTGTTGTCCACGGCAATGACAAACATGCTGTTTTTATCACACCAGACAGGAAACAGATCTACAAGAATAACCCGGGGGCTTCTCAGGATTTTAAAAGTGTTGGAAATATTTAAAGTTATGCAAGTTACTCTTTAAAAAAGATGTATAAGATTGGTTTTTAAATGAAGACATTTCTATTATTCTTCATGATGTTAAAAAAGTTAAATATTTCTGCCTACACAGATAAATCCTCTTGTTTTCAAGAGTTTTGTATTTTTTTGTATTTAAGAGTTAGAGGTACATCATTGTTCCATTGTTGTTTTTAGAGTAAGACATTTTTCTTACAGTACAAACAGTTTTTCATAACATGACTTCTAGTGCCCCTTCATTTGTTTCTTTAGCTTCTTCTTTCCCTCCTCTTTAACAGCTTGAGTCCATCTCTTAGAAAACTACTGGATAAAGTGTCCCGTATGTTTTCATCCTCGTGCCAGCTGGATATTTTTCAGGACCTCGCAGACTCCAGCAGAGTCCTGGGAACTTCAGCTCTCCTCCTCCTTACTATTGTTGTTCTTCACCTCCCTACATTTTTTTAGGAGGCCAGCGTGTCTTAGAGTAACCCTTACCGATGGCTCCCCTCTTTCTTTAAAGCTGTGGTTTGGTTAAGATCTTTTTCTCTGATTTGATATCATATGTGACTTTATATTTCTGTCTATCTTTGATTAAATCTGGTGAATCTAATCTTACCAAACACAACCAGAGGGTATTTTTAGTAAATAGGAGGTCCCAGCAGAGGACAGGGTCAGCTTGAAGAAAAACAAACAAATGTTGGGTTTATTTAATCTCTCATGGGAGGAATAAATAATACATTCATTACAAACTCTCATTTTTCAAACATGTCCTGATGTTTTTTCAAAGATGCTTGTCACATTGGTTGAAAAATGTATATTTCAGAGCTGGATCTAAGCTTAGCCTAAAAATGGCTCATTTTAGGAGTGACTCCAGAATGTTCTCAGAGAACTCTGAGAAAAGGACAGAAACTCTGATCTTAGTGAGGAGGGGTTACTTTTGCAAAAAACTTTATTTATGTTATTTTCTTATCTTATTTTCTTACTTTATTTATCATATTTATTTATTTACTTCACAAATTTGCAGATCTTTGATACAGAATAAGAGTATCACAATATGCAAAGATTGAATTGCCGATCTTGAACAACCTAAATAAATAAATAAAATAACAAGACATATACAACTTGCCAGGGGGAATAAAACTTTACACAAAAATGTCAAAAAAGACAAAAGAACTGTTAAGAATTTAATATTAAAGGTGTTAAATGATTTCAAGACTGTGTTAAAGTACATTTTGAACATTTTGAGCACACTACATCAATACAGTGATAACAATGATAACCGAGATAATTTTGGTCACAATAACTGTGATAGGAATTTTTCATACTGTTACATCCCTAGTTGGGTTGAAGTAGTACTTGAATCTCTAATGAGATCAACCACAAACATGATTCCTGCATGACCCAATCATTAATTCACTGTCATCCAGTGTTTGGAGAATATCTCTCCTGCCTCTTCCATCTGACATTTTATCCTCTGCTTAGGGAATTAAGCCTCTTAAAAGTCTTCTTCTCCGCTCCAAACAGATCTCACTTTAGGAGCTAGGATTCTTTAGGAATAGCTTTTACCTTTACTGGGATCTTCTCTTTACTTTTAGGAGAAATTCTGAGAAAAAAATCATGATTCTAAGAATTTTCTTAGAATTTGGCAACTCTTTGCACCAAGAATCTTTAGGAACACGGCCCCTGGTCTGCTGCTGTCAGAAAAGCACTATTCAGTTTGGTGCCATGGTCATCGTGCCTCAGCAAAAGTGAAACAGCATTTCTCTGCTAACAAGGACATCGTTAAGATCCAGTACGGCCAGCTTAAACTAGCAAACAGCTACCTCAATCATATGCTTTAGCTTATTACAGAAGACCTCCCAGGTAAAGATCATGATCATGTTGAAAAAGTTTCTGATAAGCACCAATAAGCTGCTTGTTATGGTAAAACTTTTATTTTAGTTTTAGCTCCTGTGTTTCCTCATTTTTAATTCAAGATAGCGTTTCCTCAGTCCTCTAATTTAGCTCTAATTTAGCTTTCTGTCAGAATTTCCTTTTTCTGTCTTTGTGTTTCATTTTTCTGCTTTTTATTTCACATATTATTATTTAATTTTACCTTTTTTCCCATGTAAAGCACTTTGTATTATAAAGTCCTGTATGAAAAGTGCTATACAAATAAAGTTTGATTGATTGATTGATAAATTAAGGGACTCAGACTAAAGTTATATACCCTTAAATTTCTGTGAATAACTGAGTGAATTCAAACTTTTGGTCTACCTTGTTCATCTCCTCCTCCAGACTGCAGTCTGTGATGTTTGTCCCCATCATGGAGCCGTGCTGACTGTACCAATGTCTGTAATCAGCCAGTGCGATGGAGGACGGGTCCGTCGTGTTGATCCACGGCCAGCCCAGTTTGACCAGCGGCTGGTTTGATTCATAAGACGCCATGATGTTTAGAAGACCAAGATTTCTGAAAGAGAAGGAGAAGGGAGGTAGATTTAAGGTATTACCCTCTGTGAAAGCAAATCACAACAACATAAAGATTATTTTTTAAAAGTAGGGCAACTTTCTGGATCTATGACACAAAATGTCCACTTTGGGACAAATTTTTGTTTTAAAAAGAATTTGGAAGCATGAAAATACAAAACTTCATTTCATTTATTGCATAATGAAAGAAAAACATTTATGTTTTATTACTAGTTCAACTAAATTTCAAGTTTTTTTAACTAAAGGTGTTTGGTCTTCGGCAAAAATGTTCTTCTCTGTATTTTTAGCATTGGAAAATACATTAAGTTTCAAACATATATTCATAAATTTCCAAGTGAAGCACAGGGTTGGACAGTTCTTCATATCAATATCATGTTGGTAATTAAAAAAAATAATTCTCCGCCATACACTCAAAAAATAAGTACAGTTAGAATTTGAATTGAATTGAATTGAATTGAATTGAACTGAATTATTTCGGTCATGTCAGCACACTTATTCAGCATCACACATTGTTAATAGATGATCACATTGTACATGTCTGAAAAGGAAGACGGAAGAAGCAGAGCTTATCTAGTCCCGTCCCCATTTTCTCAATATTTAGTCTCCTCTTTTTTCACATATCATCAGATTATTGTAAATTTGTATTCCATTTACAGAAGTATGACACAATTCTTGAGTGTCTTTTAGTGTCCATATGTGACATTTAATGTCTAATCCTTTGTTCGAACCATTCACTCCAGCTGTCCATTGTGTACCCAGCTAGGAATGTTCCATCTGAGCATAGAAACATTGAACAATTGTTAGGGTTAACAGCCAGAAGATAATCGATTTAAATTATTAAATCTTAATGTGGTATTATCTTTTTTTTCATAATTTCAACAGCAATTTAATTCAACATATTTTCCCAAATGAGGAAGTTCATTATATTTCTTATTTTTTGCACATGCCACATTTTAAAAGTTCCCAAGTGACAATAGGTCCATGTGATTTTGACTCAGAGCTGATTTCTCTTATTTATTTCAGAACATATACTAGAAGATAAATCCTGAATTGCCATTTAAGAAAAATCAATATCTTTAAACTGGTCCATATTGCCAGCCCTATGCTCTGCACTACACTAAATTAAAGCTGTGTTCACGTCTTGTTTTTTTTTTTTACGTTACATGGTCAGAAACAGACTAACAACCCCAGTGACAGCATCAACAGTCCTGCACATGCACACGCACACACATGCACACGCCCGTACTCAGCCACGCAGCGCAGAGCGATGTTCTTGGCACGGAAACCGAGCACGACGAAAACCACCAGAGAGGCGAGCACAGACGTCATGAAGTTGATCCCAGACACCATGATGGCGTCTCTGTGGCAGTTGTTGTGGACTGGATTGTAGGAGGAATAAGCGATAACGGAGCCGTAACCCAACCCGAGGGCGAAGAACACCTGAGTGGCAGCCTGCCGCCACACCTGCACATTACCCCAGATCTCCAGCTGAAAGAAAATAAACATCTCATTAAGAGTCGTTAACAGGTCATTAGTCTAATAATAAACATGTTCTCTGAAGGGCCCTCCTCTCACACTTCTTTCACTGGACTTCAGCATGTAAAAACAAACTTAAATGTGCAGAGTCATTTAAAATAACAGTGATTACTTTTGGATAAAACATGTATGTGATCCCGTCCATCGCACCGTCCAGCAGCAGCCCTCTGATGAGGAAGATGAAGAGTACCACGTAGGGGAAGACCGAGGAGAAGTACATCACCTGAGGTTTGGAGACAGAAAATCAAAACATTTAAGCTCCAGAAATAAAGGCTCAAAATGTAGGAAATGTGAAGTTTTAGGGATGAGGAGCTTCTGATAAACTGATGCATTTTTAACAGCTTCACTGCCTTCAGGGCTGGTCAGTTTTTCATAAGATATCGTGTTATACCAATATGGAATAATAAAAGACAAGAAAACAAAGAGATCATAATCATTACAAACCTTTAAAAGAAAACTGTTTTACATTTAATTCATGAAGCTTAATTTCCTTTAACTTTCAAATTTATAAAATTTTTGTCAACTTTTTAAACTCATGTTTATGTTTGTTCAGTCTGTTTATTTTTGTTTTTCTTTTTCACACATGAATGAACATGTTTGCATATACTAGTTTGTGTTCTTGCTGAAATCTTGATTGTTTTTATTTTTTATTTTTCTTCAGAAAGGTGAGGTCTCTTGCATAAGCCTGATGGCTCCTTGACCTCTTCTGACACATTTCTCTTTTAAGCATTCACAATATGATTTTATTTAATAACTTATCGTGCAAACCAAATAAAATGAACAAATAAACCTAATATCACCCAGACAGAGTACCAAACATGATAGTGGGATCTGTTGTTCAAAATAAATACAACTCCAAAAGATATGGAGGTGATGTGCTTCATCATCCCTGCAGCCTCTCCAACAGCCAGATATAGTTTCATTTTAGGAGTAATGAAATGACGTACAAGATTCTTCCAACTGAATTTGCACCAGTAAAAAAAGTCTGAAGACTATTTCTATGACAGCAGCAGCAGCATGCTTCAGTTTCTGTACATACTGTAGTTTCAAGCAAACTTTCCTTTCATTAAGTTGTATCAGAGTTCCCTCTAAGTGAACTTGTGAGTCTCATCTGGCTCTGCTTATCCTGGGAAACTTGTCAGCACAGGCCTTAAGCAAAAGATAAATGTGTTTCCAAAGATGCCACTCTATCACAAGCCTGGTGAAGTTTAAGATATCAGAGAAGAGAGGGCTCTGCAAGGGCCAAATGAAGTCTGATCCACGATTCGTAACTGCATATCTTTGGACTCAAATGCCCTGATGGCTGGTGTTGCACATTTTCCGGACTCAACTCAAGCAACACTGGGAGGGCATTTGTTTTATTTTCACTAATGATGCCATGCATATGAATTTTCCTGTCCATTCCAAATAAAGGTTGCGTTTACACGACGCCAATAACGGTCAAATCCGATAAGTTTTCATTGCATTTTGGCCATGCGTCTACGTGGAAACTCTTTGAAAACGGTAAGTTTTGAAAACGGGCTCCAGGGTGGAAAGTTTCCAAAACACTCTCCATGCAGCTCCATGTAAACCCGTATCAGAGTGTTTCAGGGTGAAACGCCGACATCACCGCATGCACAGTACTCTTCCAGATGAAGGCTGTGGGCGCATTCCAAGAACAACAACAGCTTCGGCTGTCTGCCGAGTAACGTGTGAGCCTCTAACATGCTCGGTTTGTTATCCAGTCAAAACTATCCAGACAGATTTGTTGTCCGAACTGATTTGTTGTCCAGAAAAGAAACTCCTGCGTCTCTGTGAATCTATTCGCCATTGTTGTTCGTGAAAGTTTTTCTTCTTCGTTCGTGTGTTGTAGCAGTGTTGCCTCTCTGCAGACCTACACCGCCATCTACTGAACCGGCATGCATACCACAGCAGATTCACTCGTCTCCAGAAAAATCTTTGCGTCTTTAATTCAGGAGTTTCCATGTAAACGTAGCCAAAGATACCATTAAAACAAACAATAAAAAGAAGTAGAAAAGCAGAGCTTACCCTTGCAGAAGATTTGATCCCTTTAATCATCGCCAACGACACGATCGCCCATGCAGCCAGCAAACATCCCGTCATGATGGGGTTAAACTCTCCAGACTCTTGGATGGAGTTTGTGATGTTCAGAGCTTTACGGAACCAGAAATACGACGTCGGGGAGGAACTGGCACATTCTTTCACTGTTAAACCAGGACAGACAACATTTAGTTTCCTGCACCGTCACAGTAAATCCTTTTGATCAACACGCCTGCTGCCATGTGACACACCTGTATCATTGGTGGCCACATCGATGGGACATTGTTCCCACGGCAGGGGATACTGGAAAGAGTTTCCCATGTAGAACAAGCTCCACGCTATGATGACGTTGTAGTACAGAGCCACGTAGAAACAGACCTGGAAGAGGAAAGGCTCGAGAGTTATTGATGTAATATATACACAAGCATCCCAAAACATAAGAGTTAAAGTTGGCCCAAGCAAAATTAATGCCCAGGAGAAGATTTCCACATTTGACAGATTTCATTTCTGACATTATTGTAGAAAACTTTGAGCTGAAGCATTTGTTTCCAGTCAGAAAATAAGCACATCTGGGAAGAGACCATGAAGAGGGATCAGCTGATGTCACTTGTGAAATAAACAGCATAAGAATAAACATAATACCACAATAAAAAACATGTATATGAAAAAATATACCTAATAAGAGAAGAGAAAATATGAATGCACCTAGTAGAGACGATATGTACACATTATAAGAAAAAAAAGAATATATATGTATGCACGTGTGCAGAAAATAAATAGGTAAAAAAAAACCCCCAAAAAACCCAAACACTCCAGATCTGTACAATTTGTGAGTTTTCTGGAAACTGCAGCCTAAAAACATGCAAAAGGTGAAATACTAAATGTATTTACATTTGTTCCTCCTCAGCAAAAGTCTAAAAAAGTCTTCACATCCCTCAAAGCTGCAGTGAGAAAGATTTATTATCAGACAATTAATTTGCCATTCTGTCTAAACTGAAGGACTACGGCCAGTTGATAAGGGAAGTCGTGCTTTGTCCACCTAGAGAAAATTAGGTGTCCCATTAGAGGTTGCACTAGGAAGGGTTTTTTTTTTTTTTTTAACTTGGAAACCGTTCATATCCTATTTTAAAGATATGGCAGCTACCAAAATTACTCTGTAACCCCATTTTATGTTTCCTTAGTTTAAATTTGTATTATCTGTGTGCATGTGTATGTATTGTTTTATATGATTTGGATTTGATTTGATTTTTATTATTGTGTCATGCATATACAGTATGCCCCAGACACCATTATTCATTCATCAAGTTCAAGGATCATTGTAGACGTTTGCAAAGAAGAAATAATCTCACAAAAATAAATTATCCTGATGTTTTTTCCAGGCTCTGGATACAAAGGAGGCCAACTTGTAAATATTATAACTAAACAACCATTTCAGTCTGTCATCATCGGTACACCAAAACATATCAGGACTTTTAACGTACATTTCATTCATCAGAGGAGCTCTGAACTCATCGTAAAAAGGACAGTACAGAAGAAAATGTGCTTCGTTCTCGACTTCACCTAATTCACATAACTCACAAAGTCTGTGTTCCTCCTGGATGTTTTTGAATCTGCCAACTTCAAGAGCGAGTGGGAGGATTCCTGTTCTCAACTGAGCCACTAAAGATCTTTGACTTCTTGTTTAAATTAGCTGTTACGTAAGATTAATGGCCATAATTGTGTTTAATTTGGATATATATTCCTAATTTTGCGTTTAACAAAATTTCATGTAATTTTTGCTCAAACTTTGCAACAAGCTTCTCCCTAATTTTGTTCACACTGCAAACAAGATTGTTTCAGTAGACATATATATATATATATATATATATATATTTATATATATACATATATATATATATATATTAATCCTATTTTCTGTCATTTTAATAAATCGGTTCCAAAGTCTGATCATTTCACATTTTCTCACTACTGATCCAGGAATCCAACCCATGTCACCCTGAGCACAGAGGCAAATTTATTACATATATATTATTTTTATTATTGAATTCTTTTTTTTTTCAATTTATTTATTTTGATGTGACTGTATGGATATTTGCTTGTCTGACTGAATGTTTGTTGAAGACCCAGCATTCGGGGATTGGGGAATCGGATGGGGCTGTTCTTTTTCTTCTTTTGGTACCTGACTGGCCTAAATTGTTATTGTTGTTCAATTTTGTTCCTTTGCTACCTTATTCAAAATTTTAAAAAAAAGACTGATCAAAAAGACAATAATTTTTCCAATGAAGACAGAGAGAGTGTTCAGGCTTTTCCACTGATTTTATTTATCTTGCCAAAAATACCATCTAAAACACTCTGTTTTTACTTCCTGTTGTTTATGATGTCATAGTTATACAGACCCCGCCCACATGAGTGTTTCTGCTTAAAGTCAAGTCAAGTTTATTTATATAGCACTTTTCCTAAAACATATGTAACTCAAAGTGCCTAAGTGCTCAACGTCTGCTCTGCAGCCTGTAAAGCCCCACTACCTCTCTACCATCTTGTACAGCAGTGGTGAGCGACTGGCGATCTGGGCCATACGTGGCCCTCCTCACTCAATGCGACCAAAAAGTCAATTTCAAAATTCTGAAAAATATCAACCATAAGGATAAAAACACACACCTACCAGGATGTAGTTTAGCCTGACTTGCCACTGCAACATTACAGGCAAACTGCATTTCAACATGATTGTAGTAAAAATGTCAAATTTTGGTTGTAATAACTTTTATTTTGAGTATAAAAGGAAGTGGTAGATAAAACGTGTTATAATTATTTCTACAAAGACCTTTCATGGAGCATTGTTAATAGTAGGGGTGTCCCAACTTTATCACCTTACTGATACTGATACTGATATTGCAGCCTTAAGTACTGGCCAATTCCGATATCAATCTGATAAGATATCAGCAGGAATCAAACAGACTTTTATTACTTATTTTGTAGTATGGACTGTAAGAAAAGGCTTGATCAGGTGAGATTACTCAAACAGAGAACAGTAGTTAGCAATAGTAGGCACAAGAAAAACTGACCTATTTGTTATTAATTAATGGGTTCAATAAATTTTAACCTTAAACATAAGAATATACTACAATTAAATAAAACAAATGAAAAATAAATTAGAAGACCCTGAAAAGGGTAAGCACTGTGTTTGACTTAAACATAAGCATATTCTACAACTAAATTAAATAAATAAGTCATAAATTAGAATGGACTGGTTGTATCGGAGTGCTTAATTCAATATTTTAGATGCAGGCTGATATAATCCAATATTTGATTGTTGGCTGATATCAGACCAATATCGGATATCAATATCGGATCAGGACACCCCTAGCTTTCAGTAACAAAAAAGTCAAACATACTTAAACTGACTTTGCTAATTCAGACTTTTACACCTCAGCTAAGTCGCTTATGTCAAAGAATTTTTTGTTCTCTGTCCAACTGGTAAAAATAAATTAACTGTTAAAGAAAGGCAATGAACACTATTTCTTTGCACTGAAAAAGGGCCCGTAATTGTGTCTTAATCTTAAGCATTTTTGTTTAATTTTGAGTATGAAAATATCACTGTAAACTACTATTACAGTTAGATATGAACTATTATATTTTTTTAATTATATCCATTTTTGTTTTGATTTCACTCTGAAACTGATAATAACCATAATGTCATGATAGAAACCAAAGGTTGCTCACCCATGCTTGACAGAGATGACATTTTAAATTTATTTTTCAATTTAAATTAAATCATATACTTGATTAAAAGACACCAAAGATGTGATTAAATGGTAAAATAGGACAGGACATGAGCCATAAGGGATTTCTAAGTGTTGAACAGCAGACAGTAAATAACAAAAGACAGGATCATTTCCAGTTTAACGGACATGAACCCAAATATATTTAGCTGTAGACACTTGATTGTGACATAGTTTAGTCTACTGCAGTCATAACAAACTGAGACCTGATTTAAACTGGTTATAAATCAGCAGTTAGGTTTTAGGAAAAATAAAGTAGTGTTGAGAAAAGCATGGGCGTCTTCAGGTACAAGTGTGGGTCTGTTTGCTGTTTGTGCACAGAGCGTTCTTGTCCACCTCAGGTTCGCCTTGTTGCGTCTGTTATGTAACACGCTGCCAGCTCAAGAGTGAGTCGGTCACTCACATTACAGCATGGCGGGATGTCATCATCGCCTTTTCTTAACTAAACACACAGAGGGGTGGCCGAGGAAGACAGCTGCTGACAGACAGGAGTAATGTGAGGGTCTTCTGGAGAAAGTGCGTCTTACAGGAGCAGGTGGGCGAATATGCATGCTTACATTTCTATTTTGAGGCTTCAATCAGACGTATTACAAACAGCAGCTTGAATAACAACACCACGAGTCACTTAAGGGTACTAAAAATGTGATTTGTCATATTTATCCAACACGTGGTTTTACAGTTAAACCAGTATGTTCAATCTGATCCAATGCGAAGGGTTGACAACGTCACAAAACAAGAAATAAAACAAAGAGTTGGTCCTCACCATGCAGCTGGAATAACCGATCCCGGACAGTTTTGGAGAGATGTGCTTCCAAACACCGATGCTTCCCTGTCGGATACTCTGGCCTGCAGCCAGCTCCATGAAAAACAGAGGAACTCCCACAATCAGCAGAAGGAAAACATACAGCAGCATGAAGGCCCCTGCAAGGAGAAAAGCAGCATTTTAATAACAAAGACGCAAACATGAATAAGTTTACAGACACAAAAGCAAAGTTTGGCCCAGTTTGTAGATCCTCCAGGTTTCTGTTGCACCATATTTTTTTCAAGACTTTATTTTGCTTTTTTATGAGTAAACCAAGGGTTCAGGTTTGATTTTGACATTGGTGGAGACATAAAGTGCTCCAAGGCGGCCCCCCTGAAAGTTGATGTGTTTTGCATTTATGACTGTTATTTCACGTCATGTAGAGCTAATCAAACAAACAAGAAAACTATCATATTCAGAAAAAAAAACTTTCTATAGACCAGGGCTATACAATTAGATATTCAGTCAGGCCAGATTTTCAGACTCAGGACATGAGTTGGGCCAGACATTTTTGGCAGACAGTTCGCAAAGTTAACTACTTAAAAGAAACCCAAATAGAGAACAAACACACTGGATGTTAATTAATTTATTGCCACATCCACAAGGGCATAAACTCAAAAAAGAGCAGCACTAAACTAAATTTCTGCTAAAATACTATTTGTCTAAATTTTACACGTCAATCAGATAACTTGAACACATTTTGACAGGTAGATACAAGCACATATTAAGGTGCGTATGAACATAAAAAAAGTCCAGATTAAAAACACCATCTTTGGGGTGCTGGTTTGGCGGAGTGGTTAGCAACCATGCACGTCCCATGTACTTGCTTCTGTCGGTCTGGGTTCGAATCCAGCCTGTGACCATTTTGCAGAATGTCTTCCCCTGCTCCTCTACCTTTTCACAAGCCTATCCACTGTCTCTCTCCTATCAATAAAGGCACAAAATGCCCCAAAAATTACATAAAAAACACCATCTTTTGGTCACATTTGAAAGTGCATTAAAATTAACTTGCTTTACAGCAACCTTTTAAAATGTGTTGCATTCAATGTCTGTAATAATGTTGGAATTTTTGTAAGATCTTTTCAGTATCAGTAAAAGTTTTTCTGTTTTTCTCACCGACCTATGTACCAATCACGTTGCTTTCGGGCTGCATATGGCTGCTAATTGAATAGCGCTGCTATATACAATACCTCCAGCCTCTCCTCCTCAATCTCTACTAGCTGTCTCCTGACACAATTATATTGATGCATGTCATATGAAAAATGGGACAATATGGGATGCAACAATCATAAAGTTTTATGGAAAAGTTATAGTCTGAGGAGAATGGATAGTTTCACAGTTATTACTGATGAGTGTAACTTATTCCCTAACAATATGAATGTATAAAATCATGTTTGTAATCCAAGTTTTTATGGTACTTTTCCCTACAAACTTTAGTGTTGGTCTTAAACGGTTGCTGCCTTTCAATATATAAATAATACACGGATAATAAATTAAATAACCAAAACGTGTATCTCTTTGGCATTAAATATAAGCGTTTTTTAGTTATAATGTGATATACCATGCTTGTCTTTTATGTTAGGGACCATGCATTAGGTACATAATATAGGGTAGGGACGTGTCCCTAGCGTCCCTACACAATTCTGCACCCCTGGAGTAAACAGAGTATAACAAACAATGCAATTGTTTTAAAATCATAATAAAATAAAGACAATGAGTATATAATAATGCATCCCTTATTTTGAAAACAATAGATAAAATAATGAGAATTTAGAGTAGAAAGGTAAATAAGTAAAGAAAGGAGTAGTGTATCTTAACAGAAGGCTAATGACACTTCATATAAACATTTGTGCTTGTGTCAAATACAAGTATAAGAACATATTCATATAAGTAGTAAGTGTACAAACATACATATGTGCACATCTAATGGAAAACAAAGAAAAAGTAACATAAAAGCAAAATAAGAAGGACAGGAATTAAATTAAATAATCATGATATTTGTAGTAATAATGATGTTTGTCATTTGCCAGTGTTGTTTTTAAGCTGCTGTTGCACCATGTTTGTAGTCGTCAGTATTTCCATCATCAATAAAAACTGATTTTTCTAAACTTTAGATAACATGCTTTATTCTGCTCCTCAGAGTCGCTCACCTCCTCCGTTCTGATGGCAGAGGTAGGGGAACCTCCACACGTTCCCTAAGCCCACGCTGAAGCCCACCTGGGCCAGCACGTACTGGATCTTTGAGTCCCATGCTGGACGGTCTTCGTTGCCTCCATCTGTCCCGTTCACAGCGGCGAGCTGAGTTTCAGACTGGCCCTCGCCAAGCCAGGCTTGGTCCTCTGTGCTGTCCAGGGGAGGTTTCTCCATCTTATTGGAGACAAAGATACAGAGGGAGTTATTTAAAGAAAATCTTCCTTTATGGAATGAAAATCAAAGATGCATCAGATTTTAACTTTAAGGTAAACTTTAGAGCAGATGTCACAGCTGATGAGGGACATCATGACACCAATGCTTTTCTGTAGAACATCCTTCTGCAGATCACAAAACAGTTTACAGTGAGTAACAGAATCTGAATTTTAATTTCACATGAGTGTTTAAAGGGGTTTGAAGTGTTATGATCAATACATGTTTGAAACCTTAATCTTCTGCTTTTGCTGCTTATTTGTAATAAAAAACAGTTATTTTTTAACATCAGCTCACATGTTGTCAAACCCAAACTCCTGCAGGGAATCACTCTCATGATTCCTCACTTGTTCTTAACCAGGCTCATAAAATTCTTAAAGATCCGTCTTATATTCTTTCAGGAGTGTATAAATGATTTCTCTGAAATTCTTACTGACCATGCTTGTCTCTGACCTCATCCATCTATCTATCTATCTATCTATCTATCTATCTATCTATCTATCTATCTATCTATCTATCTATCTATCTATCTATCTATCTATCTATCTATCTATCCATCCTAAAGTACTTTATTGTCTCACATTCTGATGATCTTACAGTAAACCTATAGAAGCACACACAGTGAGACTCTGACGTCAGAGTGTGCAGAGATGAGTTTAATCCTTCTGTTTTTCTCTCCTCATGTCGTCCCTGCTGAGCAGAGCCGATCACATCTCAGTGACCACAGCACTCTGTAACAGCATGTTCGGTGTTCATGTCCACGAGGAGACTATAGAAACCACAGAGGGTCCAGAGGAGGCAGAAAAAGTATTTTCCAAGCTCGAGCCTCCTCGTCTAACCTGTGGAAACACCACGAGGACAAATGTGCTGTAACTCACTCCGCAGACCCACTTCAAATAAACACAGGACGCCCATGTGGGAGAGTCTGAAGACTGCTTGGACTAAAATCACCTTATTCAGAGGAACATTAAAGTCCTGGTACACCCATACAATCACACTGTCTCAAGATTTATGATTTCTGGTGTTTCAGCTTCTGTGGTAGAACATTCTGTACAGACCTGTGGTGAAGATCTTCAACTCTGTCTTTTCTTTTGGGCATCATGTATGAAACTCACCCTGACATGTAACATAGACACTGCTGACCTCAGACCTCCACCAAGCAGGAGTGTAGATGATGGATGGATGGATGAATTATGAAGTATGTAAAACAAAACATTTACAAACACTCTGGATCAGGGGAATGAAACTGGCGACATCAGGGCCCACATGCAGACCCCCCACTCTGTTTTTTTTTCTTTGTGGAAACAATTTGTTGATTTCTGTAAAAGACCAAATCCAGAACAGAGCCAGGATCCAGACCAAACTCAGCACTAACATGGAGGTTGTTGTCCTGTTTAAAGGTTCTATGAGGAGAATCTGTTACCGGCGACATAAAGACTCTGCTACCCATGAGCATATGCAGCGACTGTCGTAATGCTGTGTTCCAGTAACCTCGGAAATGGGATTGACATCATCTCCGACTTATCGGTGTTTCAGTTGAAGTTGAAAAAAAACATGCTGATCTACCAGACTATTGTTAGCTGCTGTTAGCTCAGGAGCGGCGAGGTTTCACTGATTTCTCAGCAGGAAATTCCGACTTAGGGGGACGTTCCAGTTGCAGTTTCCTACTCTGAACTCGAAAATTCCTACTTCTTACTACAACTGGAACGCACCTAAAGACCCAAGCCAAAGCGTGCGTTTGTTGTGATGCTAATGAATGCAGCTTGGACCTTCCTCAGAGCTCTGCATTGCTTTACATCTTCTTTTTTCAACAACTTACAGGATGCAAAGCCACGAGGTAATGTATCTCTTTCTAGTTATGTAGCGGTAGTTTTTGATGTGTGACAACGAGCAATTTTTGGAAAACTTAGTACCGTAGTTTTGTAACCAGCTATATATCGCTGCTTACAACCCAGTGCTCAAAGACGTGTCCGAATAATATAGATTGGCTCTTGTTTTAATTGTCTTGTTCCTGAAGTTGAGTATCCAGGCCAGTCCAGCCCTGTCCGACCCGACCGTGAAGCTAAGGAATAGCATTTATAGATAACCTATTTTGATGCTATAAAACTCATCGATAAGTGTGTATTTCCATCAGGCATATATCTAAAAGTGAGACTTTTTTGTAATTACTTGGAAACTCCTCACAGTCTCTTTAAACATAACACGTCTTTTATGGAACATCATTAATATTTTTGATTTTATATGAATTATTAAATGTCGTCAATGGGATTTCCAACAGGGATGTAACGGTTACCTGTAAAATGGTAATCATTACCGCATCCTATTAAAATTACTGTTTTACTGTGTTTGATTACCACACAGCATCAATAACGCAGAGTGATGCTGCTCTTTGACTAGAAAGGCCTGAACTACGAGTCTGTCCCTCAGTGAAGCAGCCCCACAGAAGCCGTGCATGCGCAGTTTGCATTGTTTGGCCTCAGAGCAAAAGTTAGACAAAGCGGAGATTTCCCTCTCAAAACTCTGAAGTCTGGTTGAATGTTGGATTTTACAAGGATGCTGATAGAAACTGACAGAAGACGGTCACCCTGTCTAAACATGAAGCTGCGGCGAAAGAAAGAGACGTGTAAGATTAAAACTGATGTAACTCCTCCAGTAAATAGGCTGACCGAGCCGTAGAGAGAGAGAAGATTCAGTTAGCCAAACCTGAGAAAATTACAGGTGTTTATCAGTATTCTGTCTAAATAATGTATAAATCTTGTAAATAACAGCATTAGTATATATATATAGTATATAGCATTAGTATATACATATATATACATATATATATATATTATATATATATATGTATATATATATTATATATATATATGTATATATATATATATACACATATATATATATATATATACTATTTTAAATTTTTTTTATATATATATATATATATATATATATACAGACATATATATATATATATATATATATACATATATATATATATATATATATATATATAAATACATATCGATACTTTTTAAATCTTTTTTGTTAGTGTTATTAACCATCCTAAGCATTATTATTATGCTTTATGGCCCTTGTTTGTGTACCTGAGTGATGTTTGGGTCTTTGTGCACATAGATGTGTTACGTGCACTGATGTGTTGTATTAAGGTTGTTAAAACAATAAATATAATGTGGGAAAAAAAAGAATTCTGAGTCCCCCCCCCCCAATACTAAAACTAATCTCAGAATTAAAACATTTCCTTCCAGAATTCTGACTTTTAACAGACTACAAAATAAATTCAACCTTAAGTATATATATATTTTTTTTAAGTTATTGTTTGCCCTTTTGGCCTTTCGAATTACTAAACATGAGGAAATGTGGAGAAGTGTTTTTAAAAAGTGTTTTTGTTTTAAGGAAAGCTTTTCGTCATTTGATACCCTCAAGTATTAATGAAACCCCATGCGGCTGCTTCAGGACTGGTGGACCAAAACACTTAATTATAATTGTTTTTAATTATTATTGCTGTGTTTTATTAAATCTTGCCCGCAGAGCATATGCAAGGAAAAACTGGCCCTTGTATAAATGTAGTTGATGGGTAAGGGCTGAGCAATATATCGATTAAATTGATTAATTCTAATTATTTTCTACAGAAGATTCAAAAATTTAAAAAATCGAGATTTTTTTCATTAAGTTACTTAAATTGTAAGTCGTTGCAAAGTTTGACAAATATGCATACTGAAACTGTACCATTTTCATGATAGTGTCCCGGCAGGTTTTGCACAAGCACTTTAAAAGGCTTGTATTTTTTTTTAATTAGATTAAATAATGATCAGAGAGAAACATGTTAACAAGCTGTGAAAATCCCTCAGCTTTCAGTGTTTAGGTAGACAAACCTGCCTGCGTTAGAACTACATAATCAACGTTTCATGACACACACTTTAATTTTAAGAGGGAAATTCTGATTGATTTAGGAATATATTTTGACAACATAAAGGCAGAACTTTATTCATGCCATTTTTTGTGTCACTTGGAGGTTTTTTTTTTTTGCTTTGAGAGGAAAAAAAATCGATTCAGATTTTAAATCGAGAATGGTGGGGAAAAAATCTGGGATTTTATTTTTAGGCCATATCGCCCAGCCCTAGTCAGAGTTTATTATTTAGGAGTTGATTGGTCCTCCAGAAACACAGAAACACGGCATCGCAAATCTAACCTGATAAGCCGGATGGACAGCTCCATATATCTGTCACAAAAATATTTCACGAGTCCATCTGGGTAGGAGCCCTTTAAATATGTTTTCAGGGGCAGAATGTTCAAAAAAAAAAACCACAAGCTTGTGATTGGACAATCGTTTGGCTCGTCACATTCATCACAGACCAATCCACATCAAGCAGGGTTGCCTCCTATAATGTAGCATACATAGCGGCTAATGTAGCGGCCAATGGCTAACAACAGTTAAAAACAGTTCATGGACGTTAGCCATAGCAGCTATCTTAGCTGCTAACAGCTAACAACAGTTAATGACCGTTAGCCGTTAACTTAGCTGCTAACAGCTAACAACAGTTAATGACCGTTAGCCGTTAGTAGTGGCTAACGGCTAACGGCCTTATACCATCGTCTTACACTAAATTGTACCACACAGGTGATTCATTTAACACTTATATGTGACATGAACCTCGTCAAAGACAATCACTACAAGTAAACTTCTGAGGAGGGCAGATTTCAAGTTTCACTGAGTAACCATGAGGACAATAGGCTAATCGGCATGTCCGTTCTCAACTTCCAGTTCTCAATTCCCGGTTGTCGTCACATCCGCATTCTGCAGCTCCCGCCTCTCTTCTCTGATTGGGCCGTTAAGAATTCAGTTGACAATGAATAAACTAATAATAATAGACAATTCAGTTGAATTAGTTGGACAACGGAGGCTGGCAAGACGGACCTGCAGGATTTCAGAATCAGGCAGGTCTGTCTGCTCTGCAAGGCTAAAACAAATCTGCTAACTTTTGAATTTTGTTTTCTGTGTTTTTAAACTTCAACAATATTCCACTTTTATTTAAGGGCCATATTGGGTGGGTGCACACAGCTCTTAGTGCGACAACAACCCTCCCTCTATGAAACACATAACCTTTTGATCTGACTTCATAAGAATGTCGATCCGATGATCTCCACACAAACCAATCTGTCCCTCAGACTCGACCTGCTGATGGTCCATTGATGACTTGTTGTGTCACCGGTATCAGCTGCTGAGGATGGAAAATTACAGACGTGTTTGACCCAGAGAGGGTCATGACTGAGCAGGACACATGTTCAGATCGGTCAGGTGATCAGGAAAAAAAACACACACACACATGAAGAGAGGAGTGTGAGGGAGAGACCAAAATATTCATGAACACAGCATGGAGAGGAGGGGGAGTACGAGCTGCAGACCCCCCCCGATCGGTCTTAGGTGACATGTGGGTGGAAGTGGGAGGGTGGGGGAGGCTTTGGAGGTGTTAGGTTCACATTGGTTCACTGTGTGGGCGGTGCTGAGGTGGAGACAGTGGATATAGTTGGCAACATGGCAGGAAGAGGGCTGCTGAGTTATTTTAACTTTACAGGACTGATTTAAAAAGTTCTCATTTGGTCAATGACAACCAAAAGTCAGATTTTGATGTTTCAGCTAAACCGGCATACAGGTTATATCTGCCATTGCTGTTGGTGGAAATAAAAAATGGAAACAAGTTTTAAGTCAAGTCCACATGGGCCGAATGCCAAATGTCACACGCAGATATCTGCACTGTGACCACATGTACCAAAACACTGGTGACTGTTACGTCAGCGGTTTTAAGCGGTCACTGTAGGGCCTTGAAGCAAGTCCAAGTGTGCCTTTGGAGTTTGTTCCATCATAAATAAAAACCAACAAATGAGTTTTAATTTAGTGCATTTTTTACTTGTGTACATTGATTTAGATTAACAGCTACAAATTCTGATTTTAGACCAAAACATTTAGGGTTCTGCAGTCAGGTGGAAGAAGTTATTTTTTTAATTCAATCTTTTAATATTTCTGTATAGCAACAATACACTCAGGTTCATACACTGACAAATACAAACAGATAAAATATTAACATGCACACAACATCACATAGAAGGGTAATCAGTGCATGCTCATACTTAAATATTCAATTCATTATGAAAGGTTTAAAGTTGTCTTATTCAATGGTAGGTTCAGTTTGAAAGAAAAAAAAGGGAGGAAGGGCAGAAACAGAAATAACATTTCTCATATTGACCATATTAAACAATCACTCAAATCAGGTTGAATCAAATCAACATTGGTGACAATGATATGTGTCCTCACACCTGCTTCCAAATGGTTTGGACCTAAACTTAGTGTCATTTCGTGTAACTGTCATGGCTCTTTTCCATTAGCCCTACTCTACTCTACTCGCCTTGGGCTGCTTTTCCATTAGCCCCAGTCGCCTACCCAACAGGGTGCAATGTCGCTGTAAACAGCTGAGCAGCACTGCGGTGACGTCATTTTGAGCGCAACACAACAATCTGTGGCTTTTTGTCACAAACCGAGTAAAAAAGGAAAGCAGAAGAAGGCTGCAGGTGGTAAGAAGAAATACTCCTTGAGAAGTATTTCCAGCAACTTCACGATACGATACGTATCCCGATACTAAGGCCACGATATGATACGTATCCCAATACACGTAAGTTGTAAACATTGACTACGCTTTAAGCAAAATTCTTGACAAGTTTAGTTTTTTCTTATAAGAAGAAAAAGAACAAGGATGAGTTTTAAGTGGTTCTACAACTGGAGAGACATAAATTCAGATCCTCAAAGATGGTAGACCGAAGTTCAAATTTAGAACATATGCTTCATTATGTAGCTTGTTTTCTACCTTGAACTGTGCCACTGTTAACATTACCCAAAGTGTATTCACAACAACTGTCAAAATATTTAGGCTGTATCGATTCTGTAGAATCTGTATTGATACTCATATCCCAAATATTTTGCTGTATCGATATTTTGAGCACAGGCCTATTGAGAAGCACAGGAGAGTTTTGGAAGCTATACAACAGAATGAAGCCGAGGACGAGAGCAATCCAGCTTTGAAGAAAAGACGTATGAGGGTAAGCTAACGGTAGCTACCGCTAGCATGCTAGGTCGTGCAGTCATGACTCATCCATGACGACATTGTCTGACCAATCAGTAGCCGGCAGTTGGTGACGTCATCTTTTAGTATCGACTCAGCTCGCTTGGAACCAGAGCGGAGTAGGTACTAAAACTAGCTTGTTTTAGGAGGTACCAGGCTAGCAGAAACACGCTGCAAATCAAGTAGGGCCGAGTAGAGTAGGGCCAAGACCTGCTTGTGGAAAAGGGCCAGAAGTCGCTCCATGCCTAGAATATTAAGATATTCTGACATCCATGTTTCTACAGAGAAACCTTTTGGTTTGTGAATTTTCCAGTTGGATAAAATCATTCTTTGTGTGGTAGAAGCTATTACTTTTGTGTTTTTCTTATTCAAAACCTTACCTAATTCTGAATTTGTGAATTGTTAGGAAAGAAGAAGAAGGATTAAAAATGTGAAACTAAACTGATCAAATTCATCAACTTTCATCATTCTTCATTAAATAAATATTTCAGGAGTAATATGGTTGTCAGTTAAATTCTGGAGGCACAGAATATTCAGTTATACGTGTTAAAAGGTGATTTTTCATATAAACAAGGTGAGCTTTGGAATATTGGCATGATCTTAGGTGTGCACTTAAAAGTGCAAAGAATCTTGAAAAACATTGTGTTACAGACCTCATAGTTCGCAAATTCTGCTGTACTCCATTTTTTTAATCTTTTAATTCCAAACACTTCTTCTTAATAGTGTAAATATGGATGAAGCATTGAGTAGAGTGAGGGGCTTTCTGTTCAAAACTTAACTAATAAAAAGTTATTTACAACAAATATTCAACTTTTTGGGGGTTTAACACTGTACCTGTGTTTTTGTGATCAAATACTGCATGTAAACACATGCAGGGTCTAAATTGTAAAAAAAATACTGGCAACACTTGGGATTGTTAAGCTGCTGATAAAAACAGAGTGAGTCCTCATAAATGTCTCCTCTTTTGGGGTTTAAAAACAAGTCCCAGGCTCCACCTGATCCCATATTATTTTATTTCTTGAACCATTGATTATCCAGGTTATATGATACACAGAAACAATGTTATGGTAAGTTGTAAAAAGTTCTAAAACTGGTGGTAAACACAAAACAAGGCCATGTTGACCACCACCGCATCTTGCATTTTGATACAATATTTTTTTCATGATTTGATGATTTAAAAAGGAAAGAAATATAATTTTCTTCAGTACCATTTTCTATAATAAAGGTGACAGCACTGTCTAAATTGCACCAAAATATAAGCAATATTTTTTAAAAGGCTGCACGTGATGGAAAGGAATACGAAACTACAATGCAAATTTGACAGTATGTAGGAGCTTACTTTTAATTTTGACTATTAAATCAGTAAACTGGCCACGATAGGATGTACTATCAAACATATAATACTGTTTGTTCTTCTACTTTGTGGATGGAAACTCGCGGCATGCTTCCTCCTGATGGCGACATTCTTCTGCAGAGGAACTACCGTATTTCTGTCAGTTTCTAAACTTAGTTAACCCTAAATTATCTTCTTACCTCATGGAGCCCTCCTGAAAGTCCACACAGCTGCATGTATGCACACAGCGAGGGGTTTGTTCATGCTAACCACGGTGGGTTAAAATCTATCTCTGGTACAGTTGGTAAATAGTCGGCTGTGAGCGGTAAAGGAAAATGAACAAAAGCACGCAGCTGTGTCCCCACAAGCCCTTATAATTCCTCGAAAACCTTCATTATGTAAAAGTTTATGAGTAAGATCTAAGGAAAAGAGAAAGCATTTGCAGGATAGGAGGGACACATTTTTGTTTAAACACCATCAAAAGGTATCTTTGCACATTATTGGATCTTTGACACCTTTTAGCTCAGCCCAAGTGGTCCAAATGAAATGTACCTGGTCAAAATATAATTCACGTTAAGAACCAGGAGAAGTTTCTTTCTGAGAGAAGCCTGCTTGGTGTTGTTTTATTAATTCTTTGTAGTGCTCCTGACTGACACAGGATCTGTTGTATCAACTATTTTACACATACTATTCTACAAATTTGCAGCAATTTGTATTTTTGGAAGTGCTGGTAAGCAGGTTAACAGCACAAAGCCTCAGTTTAGGAGTAGAAGGGGTGTCCAAACTATGGTCTGAGGGCCAAATGAGGCCTGCTGCTACAATGCGTATCCAGACACTTGGGTTAAGATACGATAATATCACGATATCACAGTATTGTGATAGAATGTGATATTCTACAAGAAAAAATCTAGACATGGTGTTTATGTAAATCCCACAAATATTCAAAACTTCAAGTTTTCCATTTTACTGTTTTTGGAATATGTTAAATACTAGAGCTGGGTTAGAAAAATCAATTTAATCGATTTTAATCTATTTCCCTTTAAATGGTTCATAATCGATCCATAAAATCCAAAGATCGATCTTTTAATGTGGGTATTTTTTTCTTCATTGGACGGTCCGAGAAGCAGCCTGTGGTATCAACTCTGCTAGTCTTGCGTTTAGCTCTGCTTTCCACTGAACAAGATCTCTTGAGATGTTACGGCAAGCAGTCTCTTCTGTTAAGAAGATCATTCTCACCCTGACTAGTGGCCATTTTCCACTCGCAGGCCTCGGCCCTACTCTACTCGGCCCTACTCGATTTGTAGCGTGGTTCCGCTGGCCTGGTACCTCCTAAAACAAGCTAGTTTTAGTACCTACTCCGCTCTGGTTCCAAGCGAGCAGAGTCAATACTAAAAGATGACATCACCGACTGCCGGGTACTGATTGGTCAGACAATGTCGTCATCGATGAGTCATGAGCGCGACGGCCTAGCATTCTAGCGGTAGCTACCATTAGCTTACCCTCATACGTCTTTTCTTTGCAGCTGGATTGCTCTCGTCCTCAGCTTCATTCTGTTGTATAGCTTCCAAAACTCTCCTGTGCTTCTCAAGGGGTATTTCTTCTTACCACCTGCAGCCTTCTTCTCGGTTTGTGACAAAAAGCCACAGATTGTTGTGTAGCGCTCAAAATGATGATACAGTGACCGCTGTTTACACTAACTGCGACTGGGGCTAATGGAAAAGCAGCACAAGGCGAGTAGAGCAGAGCCGGGTAGAGTCGAGTGGAGTAGAGTAGGCTAATGGAAAAGGGCTATAGGTATGACTTCAGTAATAGCCCGGGCTTACAAGGGCCCCTTGACAGGTGATAACCCACCCTGAGACCCTCAAACTTTTACTTACTTTTCTGATTTGCTTTAACCATTTGAACCCAGTAGAGCCCTCAGGTCTTCAGGTTGTGACTTTTTTACTGTCCCCAGAGTAAGAACTAAAACAGACGGTGATGTCTACCTGAAGACCTGAGAGCAGCACGTACTGTTCAATGTTTTTAAAAGAAAACTCAAGACCTACTTTTTTAATCTGGCTTTTAGCTGATCGTATTTCAGTTTCAGATTTTTTATTTGGAATTTTATTCTTTGTTAAATGCTTTTCCCTTTATTATCATATTTTAGCTGATTTTATTATTAATCCGATGTCACGCTTTCTCATTTTACCATATCATTTATCTAACTTTTATTTCATATAATTATATTATTTTATTTATTTACGTATTTACTCATCTTACGCTCTAGTATTTTTCTATTATTTTAACTATCATTTTAGTTTTAGCTCCTGTGTTTCCTCATTTTTAATTCAAGATAGTGTTTCCTCAATCCTCTAATTTAGCTTCCTCTCAGAATTTTCTTTTTATGTCTTTGTGTGTTTGAGTAAGTGAGTGTGTCTACTGAATGTGGATTGGGGCGGGGGTTTATGCATTTATGCAATTTTCTGCTTTTTATTTCACTTATTGATATTTCATTTTATCTTTTGCCCCATGTAAAGTACTTTGTATTACGAAGTCCTGTATAAAAAGTGCTATACAAATCAAGTTTGATTGATTGATTGATTAAATATATCAAAAGTGAGGTGCAGCAAGTGGCTCAGTCGTTCACGTATTCCTCTCCATGCGGCCCTCAATGTCAAAAGTTTGGACACCCCTGCCTTAAATGATGAAAACAAATTATTCATCATCAATATTAGATGATGAATAATCTGTTATTTGGTGTTGATCATTGATTTTATTACTGTTCTATGCTGTTGTAGTAGCATCTAGATCTTTGTATGTACTGAATTCAAATTCAATGCCACTTAAAGTATAAATAGTTCCTGCAGTATAAGTCACAACTGTCCTTAAACAGCCCCATAAATCCTCCAAAATACACAGAAACATCCCACAAACGCATGGATATACTGCTCAGGAAATGTGTCCAAACCTGCAGCAGCAGATCAGTGTATTTTTAAAGGTTCCCCTCAGGCAATAAAACAAACTGAAGGCAGAAAAATTAGAAAGTGTTTTCATGATTGATGGCTGCAGAGGTTATGTAATGCTCTGGTGTGTGTACCTGAACATGGTGTTGGCCTGTGTCCCTATATTTAATGTATGCTGCTGGATTATGGCTGGCACCACTCTGCAGCTCATGTATGGCTCATATGTATATTTGTTTATGTGATCTGCAGTCTTGAGCCTTCATGATCTGAAATATGAACATATGGACTTACATAAATGCTTCATAATGACTGTGGCTGTTTATTTACCTTTCAGCCCTAAAGAGCTGTGACAGAGTGTTTCAGGTTTCTCTCCGGAGAACGTCTGCGTCTCCTTTTCAAACATGACGCGGACATGTTAAAGAACGTGAATGAAAGAGTCTTTCTTCTGAATGTTTATGGAGCTCTGCGGCGGCTGTAGGCAGGAACAGACGCCTGTCGTGTTGTTTAAAACTTCCCTCTACATTTATGTGTAAACATGTGAAACACTTCTTTATGTGCTGTGTTTGTATAACTAACAGTAGGGCTGGGTTAAAAAAATCGATTTAATCAATTTAAATTGATTTTCCTTTAACTGGTTCTTAATCGATCCATAAAATCCAAAGATTGATCTTTTAACTTGGGTAGTTTTTTCTTCTTTGGATGTGCAGAGAAGCAGCCTGTGGTATCAACCCTGCTAGTCTGGTGTGATCAGCGTTTAGCGTTGCTTTCTACTGAACAAGATCTCATGAGATGTTACACAAACAAACATGGTGGAAGCTCTATATGGGCACCACTGGCAAGTTTAAAAGCTGATGTTTGGATGGACGGTATCTTAGATTTAACAAGTACAAAGGAAAATACAAGTTGGACAAAAAACAAGTAATATGCAGAATATGCATTAATGCATATCATTAAAATATGATTAATGTAACTCCATTGGGTTTAGTTCTTCATGTTAAAACAATTTTTAATGATGTACCAGGTTAAAAGGTCACTTTTTAAATTTACAGTACTAATTTAACTAAGATATCCCAGACTGAATAAATATCGACTTGAATTGTGAATCGAATCGATTCGAGTCCTGGTAATATCGAATCGAATCGATCCAGAAAATCTGAATCGATACCCAGCCCTAACTAACAGTTATGCCATTTTTTATTTAGAAGTATTTTAAACTGGATTTCTAAACAACAACAACAACAGGTACAACACCTGTATGAACTAAAACTATTGATCAAATATCTGTTCAGCAGGAGTCTGGCTCTGTCTGAGATTTCCTCCGTCTAAAGTTTGTTCTCACTGCTGTAACTTTCTATTAAACTGCTTAGAGAAGGACTCATGGTTGATTCATTTTGGGTCTTTATTAATAACATAAGAAAAATAACATAGAATGATCTGCTCAACCACAATGACATGAATTGACATGGAACAGATAAAAGCTGTTTGGTTACCTGTTTTAAATAAGCTAACAAACAGTTTACTTTGTGTCACAATCACCAGACATATGGTCCTCCTGATTTTTAATACCATGCTGCATCAAAAGACGTTTCAGGATGTTTACTGGTGTTTCCACTCTTACACTATATTGCCAAAAGTATTTAATCACCTGCCTTGACTGGTATATGAACTTAAGTGGCATCCCATTCCTAATCCATAGGGTTCAATATGACATCGGTCCACCCTTTGCAGCTATAACAGCTTCAACTCTTCTGGGAAGGCTGTCCACAAGGTTTAGGAGTGTTTATGGGAATTTTTGACCATTCTTCCAGAAGAGCATTTGTGAGGTCACACACTGATGTTGGACGAGAAGGCCTGGCTCTCAGTCTCTACTCTAATTCATCCCAAAGGTGTTGGGTTGAGGTCAGGACTCTGTGCAGGCCAGTCAAGTTCATCCACACCAGACTCTGTCATCCATGTCTTTATGGACCTGCTTTGTGCTCTGGTGCACAGTCTTGTTGGAAGAGGAAGGGGCCAGCTCCAAACTGTTCCCACAAAGTTGGAGCATGGAATTGTCCAAAATGTCTTGGTGTGCTGAAGCATTCAGAGTTCCTTTGACTGGAACTAAGGGGACAAGCCCAGCTCCTGAAAAACACCCCCACACCATAATCCCCCCTCCACCAAACTTTACACTTGGCACAATGCAATCCCACAAGTATAGTTCTCCTGGCAACCTCCAAACCCAGACTGGTCCATCAGATTGTCAGATGGAGAAGCGTGATTGGTCACTCCAGAGAACGCGTCTCCACTGCTCTAGAGTCCAGTGGTGGCGTGCTTTACACCACTGCATCAACGCTTTGCATTGCACTTGGTGATGTGAGGCTTGGATGCAGCTGCTCGGCCATGGAAACCCATCCATGAAGCTCTCTGCACTGTTCTTGATCTAATCTGAAGGCCACATGAAGTTTGGAGGTCTGTAGCGATTGACTCTGCAGAAAGTTGGCGGCCTCTTCTCACTATGCACCATTTTTGTTAAACACAAATAAACAGAACCTGGATCGAACTTTAAAGCAAGAGAGAAATCATCACTCATGTTTAGTCCTCTTGCAGGTCATGTGATGTCTTTGTCACTTCTATTGTCTTTTTCTCTGAGTTAAAGGGTAAAACTGGACTGTCCACGAAGATACATGTGCTATGCAGGGAAGGCAGAGCAGGCCCAGCATCCGAGGCACTGACATTTACATCAGTGAAGCATCCAAACAGGTGATGTGGGTCAGTTCAGTTTGTACATCGGCACCAGAACCATCCATGGCCTCAAACCAAGTCAGTCCAGGTCAGGTTTTAGAGCACATGCTGGGTCGGCAGTCGGCACTTCACCATTTATCATTACTGACGACTCGTCTTTATCCAATATCGTAGTTGCAAGGATGCAAAATTTTAAGTTGTTTGATTTAGTTTAGTTTTTAGTTGATGAAATGCCACCACATTTTAGTTGTAAATTCAGTCGACTAAATCTGAAGTGTAAAGTGTAAGGAATTTTTTTATGTTTCTTGAATTTCTGAAGTCATGTTTACTCTTGGATAAAATGAAACATCTAATAACCCTTTATTGAATGCTAGTAAAGTCTGAATGTATAAATTTCACTTTTGTGTGAAATGCAGTCACCTTTATTTAGGCTACCTGGCAGAGCATCTCAGTTACAATACCAGAACTGACAACAAACAGTGAACCTGCTCTACATGAATATATCAATTCATAAAGAGAGCAGCTCTGATTGGATCGCTCCACAACTTATCCCACCACCACCAAGCTAAGGCAGCTGTGATTGGATGTCCCTCTGAACTCATCCAACCTTTAACACAACCAAAGTAGCTGTGATTGGATAGATTCCTAACTTGTCTCTACTTCCTACATGACCAAATTAGGTCTGATTGGATTAAGTCTGTCAGACATTTTAGTCTAGTTTTTATTTGTTGATGAAAATGTCAGGTAACGTTTTAGTTTTTGTCCATGTGCTCTTATTTTTAATAAGTTACTGTTTAGATTTCATCAGGAGAAAAAAAGGTTGTTGATGAAAACTATGATGAAAAAAATTAGTCAACAAAATTAACTCTGCCTGTCAGCCTGCTTGTTACCCTGTCTTTTAGTGCAGCTGACATTTTAAAAGTGTCAAAGTGACATTTGGAGTTTCGCTCATGTTTGCCAACAATGATCATCAGGCTCTGTCAGTTTTGAGGTTGTCAAAATTTGGTTTACATAAACTAACTAAAATGTTATCTTACTTATATTCATTCTTTAAAGATCTTTGCACAGTAATGTTTGTCCAAGCCTTTTAATCTTGATGTTAACCTGATGTGCATGTTGCACATTAACTTTACATTTACTTTAACATTACTTTAATGTTGGCAAATGAAGCCACAGCAAAGTCTCCAACCCAGCACCATCCAAGTTAGGTAAACAAATAAAAATGACAAACAATTAATGTCAAGCATTAGTATTTTTGTTGCTGTTGAATAAAACAGGTAACAGCCATGCTTGAGACATAAAAATTATGGATATTTTCTAGGGCTGGGATGATACAGTTTTCTCTGGATTGCGATTTTTTACGATTTTTTTAGGTGCCAATTCGATTTAAATTGCGGTTCTACGATATTGCCGATTTTTGCAGTCTTTAGTTAGCTTTTTTAAGTCTGTTTTATGGATTTATCCAGCAATACATTTTAACCAGCTCTTTACACTCTCTCTTCAAAAGCCTTGCCTGCATTTAAAAGTGGCTTATGAACACAGACTAGCATTTAAATTTGGATAAAAATCTATTTTTAACAAAAAAATTGATTTAAAAATCGTCAAACAAAAAATCTTTTTTTTACCTGATGGCCCAATTTACCTGATGTCACCCTACTTATGTGAATAGATTTTTCCCCCAGCCCCAATATTTTCTGACCAATTATCTGCAAATTATTCTCTTTTCTTTTGCATGTTTATTTGTTTTAATGTGATAAGAAGTACTGGTTTTACGTATTGTCCGCACTTTTATGCATTTTAATGTCCCAGTTAGCTTTACTTATCTTGTAGCCAAACTGAGTACACATATTCAGCTGGTTTTGTATTAATAAACTAATTTAGAAAAAAGTAAATTGTTGGTATCAGCAGGTATGATAATATTTTTTTGCTGACAAATGCCGCTGACAGTTTGGTTGCACAAATGTGTGATAAATATCACATATATTGGCTGTCATAGTGTCTGACTGTGCAAATGTACCATGTTTTCCTCGTCATCACTGAGTGTCCTGATTCAGAAATAAAAATATCATTTATTTAGAAGTTAACTGTTGTTTTTCTTGATTAAATTTTGTTTCTAATATAAGTAGACTGTCATCATGACTGCAGGTCAGTTTTGGTGGAGTAGAGACTTGATCTTGACAAAAATATTTGTGTTGAATTTGGAAATATGGGCAAAAAACAGTATCATGCATCTTCTAGTAAGAATCAAATTAAAGTTTATAATTTTGGGATTTTCATGACCATTTATCATTTAAGGCCCTGAGATGTTTGGTGCATCCGCCCAGCTCTAGATAATATCATGAATGAAGTAAATAACATACATAACAATAGAAACAAACTCTGGGGGCTTCAGCTGCATTAATGCACACTGCAGATAAGCCTATGGAGCCGTGAAACTATCTGTGAGAACATGCTGAGAACATCAGCTGCACAGAGGAGATAACCTGAAGACAAACCACAAACATCACACCCCAGCCTCAGAGCTGCTAGAGGGGAAATACTCAACAAATCAGCCCAAAAGTTCATACAAATAAAGCGTTAAATCAGGAGTGTGTGCGCGTGTTACTCAGCCTGCAGAGTGTGTGTGTGTGTGTGTGTGTGTGTGTGAGTGTGTGGACATACCATGCTGACAGCACGGTGCAGCAGAGGAGCGAAGTTTCCCAAAGTCCTGCTGTTCCCCTCTCTGCTCCTTCAGCCTCTGCTCTTCCTCCTCCGGATTTAAGACTCTCTGTTAAAGAGCACTGACTTTTCTCCCAGAGATAAAACTTCTGCTAGCTTGTATCCACGTTTTCTGGAGTTGGTACAAACTGTCGCCCTCAGCCCCACAGGAGAGGACCTGAAGGAGAAATGTGTGCAGCTGGAGCCAATCAGAGGAGAGAAGGGGCAGGACGACCCGCCCCCTACCCAAAAACGATCAAGGGGCTGCAGAGTACATTCACACACATGTGTTAGAGAGAGAGAGAGAGAGAGAGAGAGAGAGAGAGAGAGAGAGAGAGAGAGAGAGAGAGAGAGGCTCCTGCTGGTTTCCAAAAACTCCTCAGAGCTTCTGTTGGGGGAAATGTTTCTACCACAGCTGTGCCAGTTGGCTCTGCTCCATGTTATCGGTGATCCCACGATTCAAGTTGACTTTAGCTGGAAAAAAAACATGTTGATCAAACAAACAGCGTTTCCTCAAAGCTGATGACTTCATGCAACCCCCCCTCCCCAACAGAAAGTTCTGCCCCCCCTTTAACCCCACATATACACAATGCAGATTTGCAATGCAGATTAAAGACTCTGCTACCCATGAGCACGCGCTGCGACTGTCATAAAGACGTGACCCAAGCCAAAGTGTGTGTTTGTTGTGATGCTAATGAATGCAGCTCAGACCTTCCTCAGAACTCTGCACTGCTTTACATCTTCTTTTTTCAACAACTTACAGGATGCAAAGCCACAAGGTAATGTATCTCTTTCTAGTTACGTAGCGGTAGTTTTTGATGTGTGACAACAAGCAATTTTTGGAAAACTTAGTATTGTAGTTTTGTAGCCGGCTATATATCTCTACTTACAGCCCGGTGCTCTAAGACGTGTCTGAATAATATAAATTTGCTCTAGTTTTAATTGTCTTGTTCCTGAAGTTGTGTATCCAGGCCAGTCCAGCCCTGTCCGACCCGACCGGAAGGCTAAGGAATAGCATTTATAGATAACCTATTTTGATGCGATAAAACTCTTCTTAAAGTGTGTATTTGATCAGGCATAAAAGTGAGACGTTTTTGTAATTACTTAGAAACACCTCACAGTATTTTTAAGTATGTATTTTTTAGTATCCGTACTCTACTTGAGTATTATTATTTTTGGAAACGTATAGCTTTTGCTCCACTACATTTGAAAGACAATATTGTACTTTTAACTCCACTACACTTCTTTTTTTGTGATCAATTTTTTATTGAAGGGCAGAATATATAAAATACTAGGGGTGCAACAAAAATACATGTATCTGTATTGAACCGTTTGATACAGTGGCCTCGGTTCAGTACACCCTATGAACTGAACAGTACGCAATTTTGTATTTATTTATTTGATCAACTTCTGACAAGGTTCTATGCGCTGAAAGTTCAGTGAATCTGTGTTCGACTACTTCGGGCTGCATTGTCATGCACAGATCCGCTGAGCTATTATGCCACACAGATGGATCATTTAACACTTATATGTGACATGAGCCTCGTCAAAGACAATCCCTACAAGTAAACTTCTGGGGAGGGCAATGAGGACAATAGACTAATCGGCACGTCCGTTCTCAACTTCCGGTTGTCATCACGTCCGCATTCTGCAGCTCCCGCCTCTCTTCCCTGATTGGGCCGTTAAGAATTCAGCCGATTGAATTCGTTGGACAACGGAGGCTGGCAAGACAGACCTGCAGGATTTTAGAATCAGGCAGGTCCGTCTGCTCTGCAAGGCTGCACTCTCCAACTGAGCCCTGTTATGAAACTGTGGGGCCAGTTATCAAGTTTTATGTGCATTAATCCAGGAAACAGCCCAAAATAGTAACAATGACCATGCTAAGACAATTTTGAGGAGAGATAAACGAAACATCTGTGACCAGTACACCTGTGAAAACATTGGAAGTTTTAATATAAAGAGATAAATATATAAAGTATCCTGCATCAGTGTCCTTGTTTCCTCTGCCTCTCTTAAACAGCCTGTCTGAGTGTTTGGGTGCAGATTATAAAAGTCAGAGCTGTGAATGAATGCATGTGTTGTAGCTGTACGGTAAATCCAACGCTAATGATGGAGATCAACCCAAAATCTTTTAAGCTGGGCAGAGAGCTTGAAGTTATGTGAAACTTATTATATAATAAAGCAGTAAATATGGATTCTGTCTTTATTAGGTTATAGTTTGAGTTCAGCAGAGAGAAAATATTCAATTAATTTGAAATTTAATCTGGAATCTGCTCCAAAAATACTGGAGGACTTCAGTGAAATAAAGAAATCATTTAGTCATGAGACACAAAAAAAGTCTGATATATGAAAATTAGTTATTAAATGTTTGATGAAATGCATTTTTTTAAACAATACTTAACTAAAATATTCTATCATTCATTGAATGTTTTATGGTTCATGCACCACTTAGTATTTTTCTTGAATTGTTGCTTTTATGATGATCATTTTTTAAACTTAACTATTTTAAAAATACTTGTTGTGTCTTTACAAACTGTTTAAGTATGAAAAAAAGTGTAATTAATGTGGTAGACCAGTGGTCACCAATCTATCTATCTATCTATCTATCTATCTATCTATCTATCTATCTATCTATCTATCTATCTATCTATCTATCTATCTATCTATCTATCTATCTATCTATCTATCTATCTATCTAATTCTTCTTGTACAATACAACTAAAACATTGCACACCTCACATACATGCTACACACACACAAACATAGACACTACATAAAATGGAGTAAGCCAGTATCGTGAGACAGGCTGTAGGACCCCGTCCAGCTCTATAGCTCTATGCCAAGCAGGTCAGGAGCCCAGTCCCTTGTTCACAAGTGAATGACACAAAACTGAAAAATGAGTATCTTTGGTTAGGAAAAAAAAACGACCACAACAACCACACACACCAAAATCTGATAGGAGCACCAATTCAAATAACAGCACATATCTTGTGATGATAAATGATAATTTCATAATTTGATAATTAGAAATAATTCATTTTAAGCAGGGACGAGCTTCTGGCACTTACAAACCAACTAAGAGAGATAATAGACAGATATATGTATGCATGTGAAATTAGCGATTAAGCAGCAGTTCATTACAAATATGTGTCATAGTATTTCATGAAATAAAGTGATTTTGCATTTTATGACAGATGTTTATGTTTCACAAAAAACAAAGTTTTTGTAATTTATTAGGACATTTTCAATTCAGCAGATCAAATTACAGATGTACGTCTGTGCAAACGAAACATTCAGAGGCTGTTGTTCTCAGCAGCATCCAGAGCTTGAGCCTGTGGCTCCTTTCCTGCATGTCAGTCATTTCTCTTACTGTCCTGATTTCTGACCCCATCCACTGTCCTGCCTTTAAAATAACTGTTCATTTAACTTTGTATTTTGAATAAAGGTGCTGTTTTTTCATTCTTTTTTCTACAGTTCAATGTTTTTCAGTTGTTCAGGGCTTCAAAAACCTGTTCTCTGTTTCTGTTCTCACAAAAATCTAACGGACATATAATAGCAAGGCAAAGAGACACAACCCAGATTCAAGGACTTTACAACATTTACTGTGCTCTGACATAAAAAATACCATCACAGCTGCTGATAAGTGCAAAGTATTAGCATCATGCAGCATGCTCAGAGAGGAGGCCCAGTTAAAAACAAAACTAATATATTATAATAAATGGTAAAAAACACACTCATGGATTTGAAAACTGGAAATTATGACAAAATCATTCTCAAAGGCATGTCCTCAAGGCCTTAAAGGGTTGATTTCCAAAACAATGAATCATTTAGTAGAAAGTGTTACAAACTACATTGACTTCTGTGATATAACAGAAAGTTACAGAAGATTATTTTTAATATAAAAACAAACCAAACAGCCTGTAACACTTGACTTTTAACAGATGAAACAAGAGCCTGTGAGAAATCCTTCCTGACTCTCTGCTCTTTTTTAGTGTAACAGTGAAGTTGAACCAGGAGGTGTCAGTGTCACTCCAACATCTGTTTCTCCAACTCACAACCTAACAGGTTTCTGTTGTTCATTTATCAGAGAAACTGATTCTAAAACACAAACTGAATAAAATGAGCGATGTCTTTATCCGTCATCTTTACAGAAGTTTACTCACAATAATGCTTGACATTTTATTTAACTCTGGTCTGCATTTTTTTATTCTTAAAGGTCTTTATATAGTAATTATGATGCTAAGTATTTCTTGGTATATTTGATGCAATCATAATGTCCATTAATTTGTAGAGACTGTGACACTTCTAAACTTTTGATTGACAGCTTTTGAGTAACAGCCAGTTTTTTTATTCCTGACCAAAAAAATTGCACCAGCTGAAAGAAAACATTTTGTTTCTCATGATAAAAACTGCAGACAAACTTTTTAAAATGCAAAATACTGTTAAGGCTCTGATATTCAATCATGGGCTGGTAGGGCTGTTGCATCAGAAAGAAGAAAGTTGTTGAATCAGCTCCATGGTTGGATGGATTTTTCCGCCCACAGACTGAAAACTTGTTAGGCTGAGAGTGACATTAAATTGCACTTAAAGGGATATGCCAACTTTTGTTTTTGTTTTTGTCTTCCATCACTGCAGAGTCCATGACAAGCAGATAGACTCTATTCTTTTGACAGTGCGTGCAGCAACAAGGAAGGGACGGGCAAGCTAACCCACCGCTAATTAGCTTAACTCAAACACTTAGAGTCAATGGGTAGCGTTAGCCCGCCTCTGCCTGCAGTCATCAGATAAACTCTTAAGGAACTCTAACCCTTTCGTGCATGGTGTCCGCTACAGTAGACAGATACTTGAAATACATTTTATACCCTTTAGGTTGCAGTACAACGCCCAAACAACCAGGTGGTGAACTCTCAAACATTTCTCTTAAGTTTCATAAAAATGTCAACTTTGCACTTTTTTTTTTTTTTTTACCATATTGAGATATTGCATCATAAACAGCCGACGAAGGGCAAACTTTGCATTATACCTGTATTAAGATTTTACATAGTTTTGTGTTTTTAATTTCAAAATTTGGTGAAATTCACAAGTGAAAAGTTTGATTATACAGCAATAATAAAGTAGAATAGAATAGCATTTATTGTCATTTTGACATATAAAAATGCACAGTGAAATTAAAAAGTGCAATCCAGTAGTGCAAATAAAAACTACAACAAAAAAGCCATCAGCAATCAAACAAAAGTAAGGCTGAAGTAAGTTGGCTCTGCAGCAGTAATAAATAAATAAATATATGAATAGAAATAAAAGGACTGAATCACCACTTGTCATTATTGCACATCCCCTGTTTTGTAAGCATGGTTAAAAAGTGTTTTTTGCGGCATTGAGGGTGATTATTGTATAATACTTCAGACTTTTCTTCCACTTTTATTTACTCTTAATAAATGTTATTCAAAGACATGTTTGTGGATCTATATTTATTTCCACTAAATTATTAATCATACCGTTGATGCATGGTGAAGTGGACAGATGCATAACTCCCTCAAAATATAATACTAAAAAAAATGGACATAATTTTTAACTTGTTTGAAAGTAAAAACAAACATTGAACAAAGTATTCCTATAATAACTCATGCACGAAAGGGTTGAACGGTCCTGAGGCGTTGTTGTGAATTGTTTTTTATATGTTGCAATACCTTTTACTATCACCCTATGATCTTCTACTCGTAAACAGAGGCTTTGTTTTGTTGACCTACTTCCGTTTTTCAATAACAACTTCAGTCTTTTGAACAGCTCTTTCTCATTTGCGAGCATTGGTTGCAAATTTAAGGTGTTTGTCTGCTTGTCATGGATTCAGGAGTGAGGCAAGGCACCAAAAGGAAAAAAAAGTTGGCGTATTCTTTTAAGAGTGACAATGTGTAGGAGAGGTTGTCTGTCTCCGTATGTCAGCCATGTGATTGGCATTTCCCAGTGACAGCTGGAACAAGCAAATAATGGTTGGATGTAATGGTCCCTGTGAGAGTTCAGCAGTTTGAGTCCTTCTCCTCTTCACTCCTGATCATGATCTTACTTTTAAAAAAGTTTGGTTTCTTTCTGACTTTACCAGTAATTCAAACAATTAAGATTTTATCCTTAAAAATCCTTAAAAATCCTAAAACATAGTTTTTAGACGGACATCTTGGTCATTTTGGCAGATTGTGATAAACTGATGAGTTTGTCTCTTCCTGCTGATTCTTGAAGCTCTTAAAGAGTAAAACCTGATAAACAGACTTTAATGTGCTGTGAAGTCTTAAAGGAAATGCTCACAGAGGATAAAATCAGCTCATGATACCATTCCTCCTTTAACCCTTTCATACATGAGCAATTAAAGGAATACTTTGTTCAATGTTTGTCTTTACTTTCAAACAAGTTAAAAAGTATGTTCATTTTTTTAGTGTTATATTTTGAGGGACTTGTGCGTCTGTCCACTTCACCATGCTTTAGTGATATCAATGCACTTAATGTTAATGTTTTTAAAAACAAACTCAAACCCTACCTTTTCTGTCGAGCTTTTACCTGAAATATCTTTAAGCATTTTTATTTATTCTAATTACAGCCAACTTTTATTATATTTTATCTTATCTTATTTTATTTTTTTTATCTTTTCTATCTTTCCTTATTTTACTTTCTAGTTTTTCTATTTTTATTTTTACTTCATTTCAATGTAACGTTTATTTTTTATTATTATTATTTTTTAATTCTTTTTCTTATCTTATTTCATAATATATTTAATTTTGCACTTTAACCTAACCTGCGGTGGTTTCTCATTTTTAAACCCTTAAGATGGATTTCCTCTGTACATACTGGGTACAGCTGTTTGCTTTATTACTGTTTTTTTTTTCTCATGATGCTTTTTATCATCACTGTTTTATGGAATGCGGTGTGGGTGGGTTCAGGGGCTGGGTGGAGTGGGTTTGGGTCATAAATCCTTCATTTTAATTAATCTTTCTGTTTGTAAAGCACTTTGTGCTACATTTTTTATATGAAAAGTGTTATATAAGTAAAGATTGATTGATTGATTGACTAAATAGTAATTTAGTGGAATTCAAAATAGATCCACAAACACATCTTTGACAAACATTTATTAAGAGTAAATAAAAGTAAATGAAAAGTCTGAAGTACTATTGCTGTATAATCAAACTATTCACATTCACCAAAATTTGAAATAAAAAACAAAAAATTATGTAAAATCTTAATATAAGTATAATGCCAAGTTTGCCCTTTGTCAGCTGTTTTGGGTTTATGATGCAATATCTAAATATGGTAAAAAAAAAAAACAAAACGTGTAAAGTTAATATTTTTATGAAACCAAAGACAAATGTTTGGGAGTTCACCACCTGGTAGTTGGACATTGTAAAATTTATTTAAAGTATCTGTCTACTGTAGCGGACACCATGCATGAAAGTGTAAATGAAAATCCATGCATAGAATCACATTAATGTGAGCAGGTTTTTTTAATGATCATATTAATCGAACGTTTCCTCGTCTTTATGATCTGAAGTGAAACTGACGTCACTGAAGTGATGGAGTCCATGTCACATTCCTGAGATGCTCCTGTTATAGATCACTCTGCAGCCTTTGGCACGAGCCACAGGCAACTGATGAGAGAGGAGGAGTGTGATAAGGAGAGAGTGAGAGTAAGGGCTGGGCAATATGGGCCAAAAATATACCTCTGAATATCCTTCAGCACCTCCAAAAACTAAAGGTCTGTGCAAAGTGTTTGAAAATATGTATTATCAGATATTTAACATTTCCAACAAACTCTAGAAACCGTTTTACCTGAGCAAATATGTTCAAACATTTTGGTACATTTTGGTTACTGATGGATGGCAGATGGTGTGCAGGAGTTTTCTTGCAGTTTTGACTTTTGGCTGTGTCCAAAATGGCATACTAACGTACTACATACTACATACTGATGTGTATATACTGTATACTACACACTACAAGTATGATTAGAATGCCAACCATTCACACTGTAGTATACTACTTATGGCCCTTTTCCATTAGCCCTACTCTACTCTACTCAACTCTCCCCGGCTCTATTCTACTGGCCTTGTGCTGCTTTTCCATTAGCCCCAGTCGCCTGCCCAACGGGGTGCTAAGTGTCGCTGTAAACAGCTGAGTGGCACTGCGGTGACGTCATTTTGAGTGGGACACAACAATCTGTGGCTTTTTGTCACAAACCGAGTAAAAAAGGAAAGCAGAAGAAGGCTGCAGGTGGTAAGAAGAAATACCCCTTGAGAAACACAGGAGAGTTTTGGAAGCTACACAACAGAATGAAGCCGAGGACGAGAGCAATCCAGCTGCAAAGAAAAGACGCATGAGGGTAAGCTAACGGTAGCTACTGCTAGCATGCTAGGTCGTCATGCTCATGACTCATCGATGACGACATTGTCTGACCAATCAGTAGCTGGCAGTTGGTGATGTCATCTTTTAGTATGGACTCAGCTCGCTTGGAACCAGAGCGGAGTAGGTACTAAAACTAGCTTGTTTTAGGAGGTACCAGGCTAGTGGAAACACGCTGCTAATCGAGTAGGGCCGAGTAGAGTAGGGCCAAGTACTTACTTATACTTACAGAAGTACAAGGTGATAAAAAGGGTACAATTAAATATATTTATACTCCTATTCCAAGTTTACCTTCCTTGTTTTTTTGTTTTTGTTATTATGCATGTATTTTTTATGGTGAATACCCATGCTTGTTTTTTACATGTTCCAAATAAAGCATTCAATTCAAATTATAGTATATACTTCAAAATCACAGTCACGTGTTGTTAAGTTAAAGGAATTACAAGCATTTTCAGAATAATGCTATGATTTTTTACAGTACATTCTTTTTTCTGTAATTATGCGTGAAGGTTTATGTAAATCAAATTATTGTTATTTTTATTAGTGTTACTGTCACTATAAAGTCACAGTAGACATTTGCCAGAAATAAAGTGTGACATTAAAACAATATTTCTAAAAATGTGTTGTTATAAACCAGACAATGTACTTTGATTTGTTCCTGCAAATATACATAGAAAAAAATGAATAAAATGTTATTTTCCATTCAAACCAAACATTTCACAAAGATTGTCCTGTACTCTTGTTTTTCCTGCTAACTTTACTTTATGAGGTTATTACACCAGGAACATGTTTTCTTATTTTACAGCATAAAATACCACGTCATTATAAATGAAAATATCTTTCCTTATTTAAAAACATATACCTACATTCAGAATCATGGTATGTTTCCCAGCCCTCATGTGTGTGTGTGTGTGTGTGTGTGTGTGTGTGTGTGTGTATCAGGAGAGAAAGCCGTCCTGATTAACCGCTCAAACGGCGTCAGACTTGTTTTTCTGCATGTTTGAAGAAGGTGGGACTCGTCCTCGTGCTCACACTGAAGCTCAGAGCCCAGACTCATCAGGAGGAGACCCTCTCTGCCCCGGACACAAACCAACGACCTGCACCGAGGTACGTGATGAATTTAAGTTTAATCTGTTCACTTTGTGCAAACAGGGTGTGTGTTAGGGTGTGTGTTTTCGGTCTGGAGGAGCTGGGATCTGCTCATGCAGGACAGGTGCACTTTGTGTCTCTGCAGTTTAGAGGGAACTATTCGAAATATTTTAATTTTCTCTAATTAAACTTGAAATTTTAACTTAGATGCAGAATAATCAGACTCTTCTTTTTTATTTAAACAATCTGTTTAAGAATCAAGAGACCATGTAGGATCAGGAGTTCAGTTATGCTCCTGAGTTCAGTGTGGCATGTAGATCTGGAAAAGTGGTTTATTTTGTTTTTTTTTTTAGATAAGAGATTTATTTTCCTATCTCCAAGAATAACAGTATTTTTTAATAAACAACCACACAACAAGAAATCCTGTTTGTTAGTAAACAAGAGCTAAAATATTTTTTTCTTTCAAATTCATTAAAAGTTACATGAATCATTTTTATTTTATTGTTTTTTTGAAGTATATAAATTCAATTTGACGATGTGATAATGTGAATTAGAAAAATGTGGTCATTAACACCTTCTGCCTGAAGCTCACTGATGATGCTGGCAGGAGAAGCTCGATCTAACGGCCACAATGTTACCAAACATTTGGTCACTCCTGTGCTAACTTAACTTACCCAAAGTATTAAATGAAATCTTCTATCGACTGAAAACCTTAGAGAAAAGTAGAGCTGGGCAAAAAATCGATTAAATCGATTAATTTGAATTATTTTCTGCAGAAGATTTTAAAAAATTAAAATCGAGATTTTTTTCCTTGCCTTAGTCCAATTGTAAGTAGTTGCAATTTTTTTTTTTTAAATTACAATTTTCATGATGGTCGGCCTTGTAGGGTTTGCACAAGCACTTTTATAGGCTTGTATTTGTTATTTAAGTAGATTAAATATTGATCAGAGAGTTTCATGCTAATACTGTAAAAATATCTCAGCCTTTTAGTGTTTATGTAGACAAACCTGCCTACATTTATACTACATAATCAACCTTTTATGACCCAGACTTTGACTTTAAGAGGGAAACATTTAGACAACATAAAGGTAAAACTTGATTTATTTCATTTTTATGTCACTGGGAGTTTTGTTTCTTTTAGGGAGGGAAAAATCGATTAAAATCATAAACTGAGTGTTGTGGAAAAAAAATCAGGGTTTTTATTTCTAGACCATATCGCCCAGCCCTAGAGAAGAGGATTTCACTCATGACATATTATTAATGATCTATACCTAAATGATTAGACCTTACCTCCCTTGCAAAGCAGCTGGATCCACCAGATCCATCATGTCATGGATTTGTGGAACTTATCAAGTGCATCAAATTAAAACCTTATGCATGCTCTGTTTTAAAGACCTTATAATGTGTCAAGATCTTCAGTTGGAAAGTTTAAAGTTACAGAATTTGCAGCTGCACATGGAGATAAATGCACCTTAATGGAGTGATTAGTGGTTAATTATAATTGGATAACTTCCAAAGGCACACCTAGATTAGCCTCGAGGCACACCAGTGTGCCCTGATACCATCTGAGAAGCACTGAGCTGAATTAACCAGGTCATAAATGTCACGGATAAGTGGATTAAATTAAGACTTTAAGTACATCCTGTTTGACGGGACTATTCATGCCTCATATTTAGTTTCATTATTTAGAATATTTAGGCATACATTTAGGCTTTATTTTGATAGGTTTGGTTGTTTGGAACTACTCAAGCCTCAATTTAGTTTTAAAATATAGAATACTTAGGCATATATTTTGGCTTTATTTTGATAGGTTTGGTTGTTTGGCACTGGGTGATGTGGATTTAGAGGGGAAGGTAAAACAGGACCGGCAGACAGTGGGGGTGGTGAATGTTTTTGACCGGGAAGACAGGAAGATATTCTCAAAACTGCCCATGGTGTCTTTATGGCACAATATATGCAGGTATGAACATGTGTATATGTATATGTATATGTATATCTATATGTATATGTATATGTAGATTAGACTGGATTAGATTAGATAATACTTAATTCATCCCTTTGGGAAAAACTCCCTCAGGGAATTAAGAATAAATAGCAGTTTATTATTACAAATTTTTTTAAAATAAAACTATCATTAAAAATACGTAAAAATTAAAATAATAAAAAATAAAAATAAATCGTAATCATATATATCTTGCTTACATGATATCCAAAAAGAAAATCTATCTCCCCAGTTGTGCTTTACATAAACTACAAACTATTGAAACCTTTCCTGTTTGTATATGTCTATATTTTGTCTGTCAATAACTATTAATTACTATTTTATTTGAATTATTTCTCTCTGTTGTCTCTCTTTTATCATTACCTCCGCCAAGGATGTTATGTTTTTGGGAGAGTCTGTCTGTCTGTCTGTGAACAAAATAACTCACAAAGTTATGGATGGATTTTGATGAAATTTTCAGGAAATATTCAGAATGGGAAAAGGAAGAAGTGATTCAATTTTGGTGTTGGTGTTTGTTGTTGGATGCACCATAACGAAAAATGTGATTTTCGTGGATAACTACTGAACTAAAATAGATATCATTATGAATCCAATTACTAATGTTATGTTTTCATGTTCAAGGAATCTAAATATTTAGATGAAATAAAGGTAGGACTATTATTTATGGTGAAAATCACAATAAATTAAGAAAAAAGGCAGATGGGAAGTCAACAGTGAAACAATGATGCACATTTTTTTGTAATCCTTAATAAACTAAAGAAAACTGAATCTTATGTCTTTTTTGATTCTTAGTAAGATCGACTCTCCCCATGCCACAGTGGCCATTCTACATTTTGAGAATTAAAGTTGTTTAGGAGTTGACAAAGCCACATGGTCTCTATAGTGTGTTAAATATTCACTAGAAATGTCTCAAAGATCCAGCAGAAGATCCAGATCTTCAGGTTGGTGATGCCTGATGAGTATATGGTTATTGGCAGACATTATTTAACACAGTGGCTGAAAAATCAAAGATACTGATGACAGAAAACTAACTTTAAAACTTTGGTCTATGTGCCTCATGTTGTGATCAAACTCATGGCAGACTCTTTCATCCTTTTTCATGTTTACAGAATATTTCATTAAGTTGTCTTGTTAAATGAGGACAGGTCTGTGCTGCAGGTTGATTAAGAATATTTGACTCATCATAAAAATAGCTGCACTCTGTGAGAATTACTTCTGCTTGAATTGTTTTTTCATATGTTGTTAAAAGAAGGAGGCTGACAGCAGAAAAAGAGGACTATGAGGAGCACTGGGGCTTAAATAAACTTTTGTGTATATTTACCCAGAGGAGTTTCTATCCGAGGTTCAGTCGGCTGCATACCTCTCTCTCTGAGTCAGTGGTTTCTCTTGTGCAGGCAGACGTACGAGTGCACAGACAGAATACTCTGCATTCTTAGAAGAAGCCTGAAGGATGAGGAAACACATCGAGGAACCGTCCATCATCTTTAGAGACCTTTAAATCAAATAAGAATGAGCTGCAGTCAGTTCATTAATGTCTCGTATTTCATGTTTAGTTACACACACTGTAACGGATTATCATAAATGTCACAGTTCTTTACTGTAATATCTACAGCTACCTGCTGTAAAAAGTCTATACAGTAAATTACTGTAAATGGCAAAATGATTGTGGGAAAACACTGATTTTTGTAAAAAGTTTACACTATTTAACCATAAAATCTACAGTTACCAACTGTAAAATGTCTATACTTTAAGTTACTGAAAAGGGTAATAGATTAAAGGACTCTTTCCCCAGGAAAATTGAACAATAGCAGGTAAGATTAATTTTAGTAAAAGTTTCATATCTTTGAGTGGAACAAATATTTGACTAAAAGAATTTTTTATTTGCTTAAAAATTCTTGCACATCTAGTTTTTATCTTCCTAATAAATTACCAGTGAAATTGTAAAAGATATATCAATTTAAATATCAATACAGGTAGTTCACAGTAATTTAAAATACATTCAAGAGGTTGTAGACTAAAATATGATAATACTGTCAATAAAAAAAAACAGTAAGGGTGCTGCTTTTGATAATGCTGTAATTATACTGTAAATCAAAGACAGTAATGATACCTTGTAAAATTTACAGCAACCTTTTCACAGTGTAAGACAATAAAAAAACATGATAAAGTGCTATATAGCTCTCAATCTGATAGTTAATGAAGGTGGTAAGGTGGTCTCTACATAGAGGAGAGGAACACACTGAACCAGCTGCCAGCCAATCACAGGGCCACATAAAGAGACAGACGCTCACACTCACACCTAAAATAAGAGTCCTTTTTGTGGGTTGGTCACTTTGTTGAATTCCTGATGGTGGTGGCGTTTGGTGATATTTTATGGCTAAGTGTGCGCTAGTTACCAAATACATTTTTTAAACTTTATTTCCAATTTTTGTCAACTAACAAGGAAGAAGGAAGGTAAATAATTTTCCAGGACAATTCAAGCTTTTCAGGACATTTGAGTTTCTTTCTTCATTTTCCATGACTAAAAAATTGGTCAACCATTTTCCAGGTTTTCCAGGATGTGTAGGAACCCTGATTATGTTTAACTAGTAACACATTTTTTATTCCTCATTGATAGGTGGAAATTGGAAATTGTTTTAGGAGAGTTTTCATGTGGTTACTAATAGGGCTGGGTTAAAAAAATCAGTTTATTCATTTTCATCGATTTCCCTTTAAATGGTTCATAAACGATCCATAAAATCCAAAGGTCGATCCTTTAACATGGGTAGTTTTTTCTTCATTGGACGGTCCAGGAAGCAGCCTGTGGTATCAACTCTGCTAGTCTCGCGTTTAGCGCTGCTTTCCACTGAACAAGATCTCATGAGATGTTACTGCAAGCAGTCAAAAAAAACAAGGTGGAAGCGAGTAGCACTATAGGGACACCACCGGAGGGTTTAAAAGTTGACGTTTGGACATTTCAGATTTAACAAGCATGAAAGAAAAGACATGTTGGACAAAAAACAAGTAACTTGCAGAACATGCATTAATGCATTTCATTAATATGTGATTAATGTAACTGCTTTGGGTTCAGTTCTTAATGTAAAAACAGTTTTAATAATGTACCACGTCAAAAAGTCATTTACAGCATTATTTTTACTGAGACTGAACAAATTTCAAATCATGAATCGAATCGTTTTGAGACCTTTTAATATCGAATTGATCCAGAAGATCTGAATAGATACCCAGCCCTAGTTACTAAGAAGTTCACATAGACGTGTCACAGAGGTGATGACACTGAGCAGATCATTTTATTCTGATGGTTTTATCACATTAAAAAAATGATCGCACTCACCCACAGATGTCTAAGAAACCTCCCCCGGTGGTCCCAAGGAAGCCCTCAGGTGTTCGGGTCATGATGCTTCCAGGAGAGCAGCTTCCTGCTGCTGTTCTGCCCATATATGGACACACTAACAAAGGTAAAGTCACCCACAGATGTGTGAGTATGTGAGCAGCAGGCCTTAAAACTGCAGCCTTATTTCTGGTGAGGATCTCTGAGGGCTTTGTTTCCTCTCTGCTCAGAAAACGGCGAGGCTGAAGTGTTTGATCACACACCTGTGCTGGATGCAGAGAGAGAAGTGGTGAGTGGATTCAAGAATTAATCAACTGTTTTTAGGATAAATGAGGAAGCAGCTTCATAGAATTATAAACTAAGAAGTTCACAAAGTGTGTTTGCAGAAAATTGGTTTCAAGGATGATTGATTGATGGATGGATACCTTTATTTTAATCATGTGAATGTCAACTTTAAAACAGTTAAAAATACTAATAAGTGATGATCAAATAAAAAGAAAAAAAACAAAACAGTGGCTGAATCAACAATTTTTAAGCCTCTCAGTTTACATGAGCGAAAAGAAGAAGGAAGAAGTACAAACTTAACTAATCCTACCCCCTTAAATTTTACTAAACTGCCAAACTGACACCATAACAGTCTTAAATTTACCAAAAACATACAATCATACCCACACCTTCTTCACAATGTAATTACCATACCGTGTAAAAATTTGAATCAGTGAGCACATTGTGGTATTTATTCATCAATTTAACTCTGGAAAATTATTTCTCCATGTCTCATTTTAAACAAAATTATGCTTGAACTTTGCATTAGTTCTGTGCTTGGCCACTAACAGAATTTTGATCCAAATCAAATGCATCATAATCATCCCTCAACAAGAGCTTCATCACAGAAGAACATGCACAAAAAAGTCGGAAAAGCTGTAATAAATAGAAAATCCAGCAAATGGGCAGGTAAAATTTAGACTAATTGTCCTGAATTGAAAGTTACCAACTAAATAAGGTTAAGATTATTATTCTTATTCAGTCTACTTGCTTTGATTAACAGGTTGCTTAACATATTTGAGTTTTGGCCGTGTTGGTCTGTCCATAACTTTTCTCCTTTAAATCTAATAAGCTTAAATAAAAAGTAACATAGGTGTTATCTGCAGTACCCTCATAAGCAGACATGCAAATGATCAAACTTTATTAATGACATGTTGGCATGAGCTCCTTTAATTTTGATTCCCTAATAAGATATTCAGCTGTGTGTCTAACACTCTTACTCACTCATCAGGAGATAATGAACCACTGTTTTGACGATGTGGAGCGATTTATGGCTCGTTTGCAGCAGACGGCTGAAGCACAGACTATTCTCAACCAGCGGAGGAAGAAGGGGAGCAGAAAAGGCAAAAAGAAAGGACAGGATGGTGAGGTTTCTTCTTCAGTCTTGCCATCCTAAATCTTAAGTCTCTAATGTATTTGATCAATAACTTCATGCTTGAGTCAGAGTGGACATTTGTGCAAAGTGCTGCATAAGGCTTATCTCCAAACTTTAATAACTTTAAAGGGACTATGAGGGGTTTCTAAGTAATTACAAAAAAGTCTCACTTTTAGATATATGCCTGATGGCAATACACACTTTAAGATGAGTTTTATAGCATCAAAATAGGTTATCTATAAATGCTATTCATTAGCTTCGTGGCCGGGTCGGAGAGAGCTGGACTGGCCTGGATACTCAACTTCAGGAACAAGACAATTAAAACTAGAGCAAATTTATATTATTTGGACACGTCTTAGAGCACCGGGCTGTAAGTAGAGATATATAGTCGGCTAAGTTTTCCAAAAATTGCTTGTTGTCACACATCAAAAACTACACAACTAGAAAGAGATACATTACGTAAGTTGTTGAAAAAAGAAGTTGTAAAGCAATGCAGAGTTCTGAGGAAGGTCCGAGCTGCATTCAATAGCATCACAACAAACACACGCTTTGGCTTGGGTCACGTCTTTTGGTGCGTTCCAGTTGTAGTCAGAAGTAGGAATTTCTGAATTCCGAGTAGGAAACTGCAACTGAAACGTCACCCGAAGTCTGAATTTCCTACTGGGAACTCGGTGAAACCTCGCCACCCCCGAGTTGACAATGGAAGATGGATGCCCCCAGTGTGAACAGTTATTTAGCTCCTGTAATAATCAATTTATTTGCACTTCTGACTGGGGTGTGTCGCTCTAGATCAGCTGTATACATAGTATTGTTAGACTTATATTTACAAAAATGCTGCCATAGTGATAATCACATTCTTCATACAACAACGCAGGGCGTGCTAACAACAGCTAACTATAGCCTGGTAGATCGGGATGTTTTTTTCCGACTTCAACTGGAACGCCGATAAGTCGGAGATGATGTCACTCCCAGTTCCAAGGTTACTGGAACGCAGCATTATGACAGTCGCCGCGCGTGCTCATGGGTAGCAGAGTCTTTATGTTGCCGGTAAAAGATTCTCCTCATAGCACCTTGAAAGTGGACTTTATAAAGTTTGAGGAAAACCACCTTGAGCATGTTTTAGCTTCAAAGACTGGCCCAAAACTGAAAAACATGCTGCCTCCGGCCTTGCCTGTCAGCTGCACAGAGGCATTAAACTATGCAATAGTAAAACTGGAGGCAGACAATAGGCAGATTAAGATTAACAAGACTGTATTAATGCCCTAGTTTTCTGAATAGATGGTTATTGTAGGCTGTGGAGAAAGAGCGGACTCAGGCAGGTGGAGACAAAGGCGGATTATTGACACACTCTCCACATGTTGGCAGCGAGTCAGCGGGCAGGCTGCCAACAGATCCTTCGAGTAATTCAGAAAATGTTTGCCTACGATGAAGCAAGGCTGAGAAACCTGACGGAGAGGTGAGTCAGGCAGGAGGTATGTCCACAGAGCTCAAGGACGAGGAGGTTTGAGGAGCTGCTCTAACACACAGGAGTCTGCGGGAGGAGGTCGTGTTTGTTGTTTTCAACATTTCTTTGTTTTTCAGGCTTTCGGATCAGATAGTGAGAATAGAGCCAGAAACTGGGGAGTGAGAGTAGGGAATGACATCATGGGGACGACCCCACCAAGCCCTCGGTGCCTCATGTCAGCTTTTATAGTCAAAATTTCCCAATAAATATCTGAAGCGAGTAACTTTCTGCAGGTTTTTAACAGTAGGAGCTAATGCTGTTACTTGTTTCAGAGACAAAGTGCAAACAAATTCTGGCTCAAGGCCTAAGAGCTGGGATGACAAGCTTTTGTTGTCTGATCAAGAAGTTTGACACTGGTTCTCTCGACTATAAGCCTCTGGGGGCTGTTTACACAAGGCCTAATACAGTGCAGTGCTCTTTCAAATGAGGGCTGCACGTGCATACAAGGAGCAACATCAGCTTCGGCAGTTTAACGAGTACCATGTGAGCTGCTAACCGTGCTCGGTTTGTAATCCAGACAAAACTATCCAGACAGATTTGTTGTCCAGACGAGAAACTCCTGCATCTTTGCTTGTCATTGTTGTTTGTGAAAAGTTTTCTTCTTTGTACATGTGTTGTAGCAGCGCTGTTTCTCTGCAAACCTACATCGCCATCTCCTGGACTGGCATGCACGCTACAGTGGTTTCATTCGTTTCCAGCGTCTTTGTCTGAACGCAGATCAAGTTTAAAAAACGTAAAGGAAAAGTCTTTAAGTTTCAGGTCACAGTGGCCCCGTTTACATGGGTCAAAAAATCCTATCTACAATCAGATTGAAAGGTCAATCAGATTAGAAATGTCTCATGAAAACACCTCAGCCAATCTGATTCACCCGGATCTGATTGTATTTCAGATCGGACTGTAAGAGGTAGTCTACGCCGATTGATAATCCGCTCCATGCGCTTCATGTAAACGGCTGAGTGGAGCCGATTGGGTTGATAGAGAGGATTGTTCGGTGGCAGGCGCTCCGTGGTACGTAAGAGGCACATAGTGATGTACGCAGAGCGTCAACGTATAATGTCTATGGGATCCATCTTTCTAGAGGTAAACAGGAAGCAGGAAGTGCACCTCTTCTTCTCTTACACATTTGCAGGTAGTGGCAGAGTGACCTTCTGTGCATGTCAAAAAAACCAATACAATCGGATTCAGCTGGGGCCATGCAAATGCGGATTGAACGTGGATCTCTTTACTCAAAGTTCATGTATACAGATCGAATCAGATTCACTTAATCCGATTGATTTCAATCAGATTGAGGAAAACTACCCATGTAGTAAAGCAGGGCGTAAGCAGGGCCTGGGATTACTCTTGGATTATAATGTCGGAATGTCTCGCTGTGGGCTCTTGACAGAGAATTTCCTCTTAATTAAAAGACTTGATAAGGTTGGTTCTTGTGGTTGTTGCTTAGGTGTACATTATTGCTCCTTAAAAAAATGAAATGATTGTCCTATGTCCCCTGGTCATCTTTGTAACCCTTGTTGGCAGTTTTTAGAAATGTTTATTTTAAAAACACAAAAACACTTTAGAATTCAAATCAGGACAAACACATGATGCATTTGACATTGCAAAATTAAACATTCCAATCTTTTATGCAGGACTAAATCACAGACCTTACTTCAGGCATTTATTAAGAACGCTTTTCTAAAATTCTTCAGACTTTGAGCAATGTGGACTGGATGTGCTTAAATGCTAACTTATGCTAACTTTAGTCTCATTCTTTGTTTTTCTGCATGGCGGTTTTAATGATCTGTGAGTTTAAATCACTGGAGAGCACAGGCACAGTTGTACTTGACTGACCTCATACTTTCAAATTGTCTCATCATATTGTCTCTCATCTCTCTATCGCACCTGCAGAGCTTGAGTTTTGGAAAGTTTTAAAGCTTTTGAGTAGTAAAAATATAGACTGTTTTATATTTAGACCAAATCTGATGTCCTTGTTTCTCTGCAGATGACCTGCTGACCATGAAAGCTATGCCTCCCCCAGAAGAAGAGTTTGTGGACATCTTTCAGAAAATCAAATATTCGCTCTGTTTGCTGGTGAGATTAAACAAATAAACTGCATGTCTTGTATTAATTTGAAGTCAGGGATGCTATAGATAAATTTGGTCATGCAAATGTTTTCAAACTCATTTAGCAGATACTACATACTTTTTTGACTCTTACAGAGTGAAAAGTATGCAGAGGCGTAAAGTGGCTTATAATGACGCTTTGAGGTTATTGCTAAGTGTTCCTAGGTGGCACAGTGCCAGCCAGTTATTTGTGTCTGCTAATGTACCAACATGTCTGGCACTGTTGCGAAAGCTAATGTTTAACTTCATGTGTCGACTGGATTTGTCAGAAAACTGCGTTATTAAGGCCTTAACCTGCTGCATGGGTTTTCGGTGTACATTCAGACTTCGGAAGCACTGGCACAATAGTCTGTACCTTTTTTAAACATACAGTAAATTGCTGTTTTGTATTTTTAGTTTATTTTATTGTTATTATTATTATTATTGTTGTTTTCATTTTTGTTTTATAGATGTGTTGTGTATGTGAGTGGACCATCTTCTTGTTGAGTCTATAATACTAAAGATTATTTTTATTTATTTATTTATTTTTTACTACTGACATGTACAGTACATGGTAGCACTCAATATGCCACTTTAAACTTGATGCTTCGCTTTAGTTATTGGCAGAAATTAAATTATATTATACGAACCCTTTCATGCATGGTGTCCGCTGCAGTAGACAGATATTTGAAATAAATTTTATACCCTTTAGGTTGCAGTACAACATCCATCTACCAGGTGGTGAACTCTCAAACATTTGTCTTTAGTTTCATTAAAATATTAACTTTGCACTTTTTTACCAAATTGAGATATTGCATCATAAACCAAAAACAGCAGACGAAAGGCAAACTTGGCATTATACTTGTATTAAGATTTTACATAATTTTGTTTTTTTTATTTCAAATTTTGGTGAAATTCACTAGTGAATAGTTTGAATATACAGCAATAACACATGCACTTCAGACTTTTCTTTTACTTTTATTTACTCTTAATAAATGTTTGCAAAGACTTGTTTGTGGATCTATATTCAGTTCCACTAAATTATTAATCATACTGCTGATGCACGGTAAAGTGGACAGATTTATAACTCCCCAAAAATATAACACTGAAAAAAATGAACATAATTTTTAGCTTGTTTGAAAGTAAAAACAATCATTGAACAAAATATTTCTATAATAACTCATGCATGAAAAGGCTAATGACGTCATTTAGTGTTGGTCAGTAACTAGTTGTTTGTGATGTGTCACTGTTACATTAGAACAAGTGGAGTAAGCGACTTACATTACTACAACAGAAATGATATTTGATCAGAGTAATGTTTCTTTACTGAGGTACTTTTTGCCAAAGGTTGGCTTCTTTATTATTACATTATTGCACGAATGAGTTAAAAATCAACATAGCAAACAAAGGACTAGAATCTAAAGCCTCAGAATTTCCCCCCCTGTGTACAGCACCAGTAGCTGCCTTGACCATCTGTAGAAGAAGCCCACAGCACAAACATTTGAATGGATGCAGAGTTGTTAACAACAAAGTCCCAATTACCAAAGAGCAGAAGGGTCAACCAATAAGAGCAAACTGGGCCTATGTGGGAAGGAGGGTCTTAAAGTGATAGGAGCTCTTACAGAGAGAGAACAGAGGTGGATCAGGTGTGCTCAGTGTCCGAAAACTAGAAGATTTTTAACAGTGATTGTGAAATTATTAAATCAAACAGTGAAAACTAAGAGTTTAACTGTATCTGGTTTATTCAGGACCGTCTGAAGTCCTCCATCACTCAGCCTGATGCTCCAGAACTTCTGCACCACATCTTCGTTCCTCTCGGGCTGGTGAGTCTGTCTGTGATCTGAAAAGTAGACATGCACCGATCGATCAGCCGACCGATAGATTTCATAATTTTGGGGGATCGACAATCCTTACACGAGAAACCAATCGTATCCACCTCCTCAAATGTCTGAAAATCAGCCACCGGAGTTTTTCCTCTACCAGACTGACAGGCCTGCAGTATTTTTACATCTAAATATCCACAAAGATGCTCCATTTGGGCATTTTTTTCTTTTTGCACTGTAAGGAAACCTAAAATTCTGGACACTTCATTCCTGGTTTAAGTTGTGTTGTTGGTTTGTCCTGCAGATTATTTTAATAACTACTTCAAACTTTGTGATTTCCTTTATTTGTGAAAGCAAAATAGTGCTGTGCGCTTTATTTTTGGTGAGAGGCTCAAAACAGGCCTGCAATGTAACCTGTTGATCAAGTATTGTTTATTTTTAAATGTGGAAAATGAAAGACTGAAGGAAAAACAGAGTCAAAACAGTCAGACAGTCTTTTGTCGCCGGAAATAGATTCTCCTTTTAGCACCTTTAATGCTGATGCGATTTCTCTCCAACGCTTGTCCTTTTCACATCGGTTGTGATAATCTCTGCCTGAAAAGTTGTATAAACAGTCATGATCTTACCGCTGTCCATCTCACCCGTACGCTCTTTGTGCTTGCCATTCTTGCCTCTGATAACTCCTGTCTCACGGTCGTTTCCAGTCATCGTAGGTGGCTCTCTCTGATTGGCTACTGTCATCCTCAGCGAATTTGAGTTGCGTAATCATCCAGACAAATATCAAACATGTTTAAAATTATCGGGGCGGCTCTGGTGAGTCTGTGAGATGACCATAGGGGTCAAGATTCATCTGTCACCCGCTCACACTAGAAGATAATCTTGGCCAAACGTCGGGGCTGATTTTGGTCCCCGACTAGATTTCTTCCCCAATTGTCGGAAGGCCTGAATCTGGGTTAAATCGGGCAGAGAATCCTGTAGTGTGAGCCAGGAATTACAAAACAATGAGGTCACAATTTCCTGAGAGGCAGCAATCACCAACGACAACGCAGGAGTAAAGGAAGCGATGACCTTAATTTTACAGAAAATGACGCCAACATCACAGCATGTAACGTCTGCGTCTGTGCTACTCGCTGAAACATTTATTGACAAATTAAATATCATCTCTGGAATGGGATGATAGTGTTGACACAGAAACCTGTTTAGCCTGATCTACTTTTGTTTGGCTTTTGTTTCATTGAAGCCTCATTAATTATCATGCCTTATTCTAATGATAGCGAGTTTGTTTGACAGCTGGTAAAAACCACAGGAGGACCAGAATTAGGAGCTTCAGTTCTTAGTCCTGCCATGACGAGTGGTGCCGTGTCCACGCTGCAAGAACATCTGACTGAAGAGGAGAAGGAGCTGTGGACCTCTTTAGGCCTCTACTGGACTTCACCCTGGTCTGTGTTGATACATCAGCTTTAATTCTTGACTTAACCTCTTATTGTCTTACTCTGATAGATCTTTCTCATCCTCTCCTCCAGCTCTCAGCTTGGCATGTTTGTTCCTCCATACTCGCCCGTGTTCCTGGACGGATGGCGTCCTCAGGAGTACGACTCAAACGGCCAGCCTTTAGAGGATCCCATCGAGTCACAGCACAAACAGGATGTTCACAATGAGCGCAGGGCGTCGCGGACTCTGCAGGAACAAACTCAACAGGCTGTGGAGAACCATGGTCAGATCAACGATGACATGTGAGTCTGTAAACATGGAATTAAAGATGAGTCTGACAAACTTAGAATTAAAGCACGTGGTTGGAGGCATTAGAAAAGAAACAGTACTTAACAAAGTATGCTGAAGACCATCTCTGAACACACATCAAATCATGATGGTTACAGAAGCAGAAGACCACAACAGGTGCCACTCCTGGCAGCTAAGAACAGGAAGCTGAGGCTACAGTTTTCTGCTCCACATTCAGATGGTGGACTCAAACTTTGGTGTGACCATCATAAAGCATGGAGCCATCATGCCTTGGATCAGCACTTCAGGCTGCTACTTGTGGTTTCTTTGGCACACTTTGGGCCCCTTAGTCCCACCTGAGGATTGTTGATGCCCTTTATGACCACAGTGGATCATCTTCTTGTCAGGATTTTTCCCTTCACAGTTCTAAGATTGCTCAGTATCGCTTTCAATGTTCGTACCAACACCTGACATAACCCAGAATAAAGATGATGAGAAGCAGGTGGATGCAATCAAGTGGAATTTTACTTGCAGCAAGGAGTACAACAATACAGTGTCAAACAGTCTGAGATGTTGAACTGAAGCTAATACAGTGTCTTCTCTCTTTTATAAGATTGTGTGTGTGTATGTAACATGTGGGGTAACATGGAGACTTCCAGCAGCTCAGTGTCTTAAAGCACAGTTCATTTCACACTGGTTTATGTTTACTGTACTCCAGTGGCCTCCACAGTAACCAGATCTCAATAGAGCACCTTTGGGATGTGGAGGAGCAGGAGATTCTCACCATGGATGTGCAGCAGCTGTGTGATGCTGTCATGGAGACATGGACCAACATCTCTGTCTCTGAGGGATGTTTCAGCTCCTTGTTTAATCCATGACACGAAGAATGAAGGAGCTCTGAAGGGAAAGGGGTCCAACCTGGGACGAGGAAGCTGTACTTAATAAACTGGCCAATGAGTGTAGAAGATGCACAGTTGTTGGCATGATTGGCAGAAAATAGATTAAAAGACAGTCTTTGGAATCAACAATTACAATTTTTTTTTGACAATATATGGTCTGTAAATCTGAAATCGGCTGTGGTGAAACAAAATGTTTAAATTTATTTTGTTTGATAAAAGTTGAGTCGAACAGTTGCCCATGGCATCATGAAATAAAAGCCATAATGTTTGCAAAATATGATGCATATGCTGCTGGCAGAACACATATGCATGTTTTCCACAGCAGGAGCAGCATCAGGATGTGACTTTGCTGTGATAGTCAACGCTGGGCCACTTACTTCAAAAATGTAATGCATTATTTATTACTTGTTACTTTCATTTCAAAGTTATTTGTTGCATTATATTACTGTATTTGAAATGTAAGGCATTACACTATTATCGCATTACTTTCAAGTTACTCTCATTAAAATAACAGGAAATATGGATTTGTCATCCTAAATGTAGCTCATTTTGCTCAAAAAGCTCATTATGCATCCAGTGAAGGTGATGTGGTGTCTATCTGACTGAGTTCAGCTTCAGGCTAAAAACAGGAGAATATAACAGACACATTGATGCTCATGGCACAATACAAGAAACCATCAGAGCAAAAACAGACAAAATGTAAAACTCTGGTAAATTGTGTTGGAGATACTGTAACTTTAGGCCTAGCGGGGAACTTTCATCCGCTGATCTCACAGAAAATTTGGCAAATTTGTATTGAAATAAACAAACAAACAAAAAAACACCTTCCATTCAGGTTAAATTAAAAATGCATTGTAACTTGCATTACTGACATTTATACCGAACAAAGTATTACTGGTTTTGTTTTTGTAATGCCTCACATTACTACGTTAAAGTAAAAAGAAATGCATTACAGTAATCACATTACTTTTGTAATGCATTACTCCCAACACTGGTAAAAGTGTATGCACTAATAACGTGTGTTCAGCAGCAGGTTGATATGTATAAACCTGAAATATGAAGCAAACATAACAACAACTGCTAAATTTAATTCATCATATGTAAGGAGTACATAATGCACAAGTTAGGACATGTGATAAAATTTTTCTACTAACGTTAGATCGTTGGTACATTCTTTGTTTTGTTGCTAGTTTTGAATAACTGACCTTGCTATGATTGTATCTCTAAATATCTTTTATGAGGCATTAAAATATAGTGTATATAGTATTATTTTGAAACAATAGTAAAGGTAATATATTTGTGCTTAAAAACTGAATAACATTCATTCTTTTGCTACATTAAAAAGAAGCTAAAGTTGGCTTTAGTTATGTGTCATTATGCTCATTAAATTGTGAACTTTTTTTTAGTTTAACTATATTAATGTTGTTATAAGCCCTTTTTGTTGCTTTATATTTTCTTTTTTTTGTTTAATTGCATTTCTTGATCATTGAAAGTGCCTGATGATGTGTAAAGTAATCAAAGTTGCCCAGTCCTGGTCTAACGGGACATTTACATCAGCTGGATGAGGAATGATGTTATTAGATCAACTCAGCCTGTTGTCCTTTCCTGTTGTTGTTTCCTCATCATGAGACATGTGACTAGTCAAATTTAAGAAAACAATAGACATCACACAACAGTAAAGTTGACTAGATTATGTAACCCTGCTGGTGTCAGCAAAACATGGAAATACAGACGTGTCAAACTGGCCTTTCAGTCTGAAATATTTCCTTCTTAACATTTATTCAAATAGAAAACAACACTAAACAACATGAAGCAGGAAAAACAACATGAAGCAGGAACTTTGACGAACTTGATGTGACTTCTCGACTAAGTGGAGGTTGAATAATTATTTAAAAGGTTTAAAAACAGAGATTCATCTTTGTTTTTAGGGCAGGAGAGACGACAGCAGACAAATCCTGCCTGTTTAAATCATTCTTCTTTCATCACTTCACATTAGGACTAACAGTCTTACAGCCTGCATCTCCATATGGATTTTTTTTATTTTATATAATCTATTTGTTCTTATTTTCTATTCCAGAGAAGAAGACATGCTCCCACCAGAGGGAGAAAGACTCTTCTGCTGCAGTTACGACTTTGTGGCCCGAAACAGCAGTGAGCTCTCTGTTCTGCAGGGAGAGACTTTAGAGGTATGTGAAGATATTCAGGGATGATTTTACCTCCGCCAAGAAGGTTTTGCCAGTGTGGGTTTGTTAGTTTGTTAGCAAGATTATGCAAAAACTACATGACAGATACTGCTGAGATTTTCAGGAGATGATGGAGATGGCCAAACTTATAAATGATTAGAGTTTGGTGGTGATATGTTCATTTATCTGGATGCACAAAAGTCCCAAATAAAAAGAAATACATCCCATAAGCTAAAATTGTAGTGTGTAGGGGTTGGCATCATTTCACCGAACAGAAATGATGAATATAGGATATAATGTTTCTATTTGTATGCAAAGTCTATCAAAACAGGTGAACAATCATCATCATAAAACTTTGGTTTTCTTTTTATTAAGTTAGAAAAAGGTTTTTATATCTATGTACCGCGGGTCTCTCCTCTGTGGAGGCTGACATAACGATCCACCGTGTTGTCTACAGGTGGGTTTTGGGGACAAAAAATGTGAAACATGATTTTTGAATAAAAGTACATAACTTTACAAAACCTATAATCATGATCTTAACTGACCTATAATCTATAAAACAATGATTACAAATATGAATGAAAAAGCCCTCACCTGGTAACTTCAGTAAATAATGCCCTGTTCACAATCCTTTTTGGTCTTCAGCGGCTCTCGTCGCTTAGTGATGTGATGTTTTAGAAACAGACGGGCTCATTCCAAAATCTGAACACTAGATGTCACTAAAATGCCGATTTCTACACACTGCACCTTTAACATTGGGTCGAATTTAAAAAAGCATGTCTCTGCCATTTTTTAATGGATTTGCTTCCAGTCTCACAGGATAATTGGGGTCTATTTCTCTACCATCAAGGTAAATTTCATCTAGATCTGATCCAGATCCACATCACAGAAAGAACTTTATAATGGGAAATCACATTTAGGACAGTCAACAATTCATAAAAATTCAAAATATTAAGTGAAACTTGTTGTGTTCATGCAGGATAACAACCTCCATGTATGTGCTGAGTTTGATCCAGATCCTGGCTCTATTCTGAGTCTTTTTACAGGGGTTGTGGAAAAACTACTGCAGAACTGAGCTGCTTGGCGAAGGTCTGCGCTCTCTGAGTGCTTTTCTTAGAGTGCCTTCCCTCTTGAAAATGGGATGTCATATCTCAAGAGGTCTACCTTTAATACCTTTAGACTCAACGGAGACAAATATGGTAGGGATGCACTTGTGCCCATGAGTTCATCACTACTATAAATTCTTATTTTTAGTAAGAATATCATTGATTATACTTCTATAAAATGATCACCACAACCATTCAGACATGAGGACCCTCCTGAAAATGAGAGGTGTATCCATAAAGTAAAGAGTTTTATGCTCCATTGTAAAGTGTCTTGAAGATAACACCTATTATGAATTGGCACTATACAAATTGATTGGTTGATTTTCTAGTTTTGCCTTGAAGCTGAACTGATGTATTTGTTCTGATCTGCTGTAGGTAATCGAGTCGTCAAAACGATGGTGGAAATGTCGGAACCGTTTTGATCAGATTGGTTTTGTTCCCTTTAACATCCTGGAGCCTTTATCCGCTCTGAACAACACGGGAAGGAGCAGCCCGGTGATCCGCAGGGAGTCTAAGGTTAGCTACAGATACACTTATTCATCAGTTTAATGTTTTTATGTCCGTTTCTTCATGTTGTCTCAGTTTTATTTGCTCTTACCTCTCCACAGAAGGTGGCCCTTGCCCCTCCTAAAAGGTCCTTCTCGTATGCTCCACCAAGTCCAGATGGGACGGGTCCTGTGAGCCCGCTGAGGCCTCAGAGCATGGTTTTACCTTCAACAGCACTGCAGGGAGAGGACAGTGACCGAGGTAACAAAGCCTACAGATTCAGAGCAATCAGACTTTGACAGAGCGCACACAAGAACTGTGTGCAGTTTCATGAGGGTTCACACACTGGTCTGTGGTGAAAAGAAAGCCAGTCTCAGCGCTGTTTGATAAAACGACTTTAGCTAAAGCCCCAGTCACACATTCCCGTTTCCCATGGCGATTGTGCACGATTATCATAATCCTGATAAAACGTGTTTTGGTCGTGGTGCATGCGCTACTAGGTCTGGATCAGCCTTGTATAGTCGCGGATGAACGTCGGGGAACGTGGAAGGGTCCCAACAGTTTTGAACTGTTCAAAACTGTCGTGGAGAATCGCCGCTCTCAGTATAGTGGAAGCCTAATGCAGTCCTAAAGAGAACGGAATTGGCGTGGCATGTACGGAGCTCAGTCGGGCTGATCATGTCTCAATCCTGAACACTTTATGAGGACGACTGACAAGGATGTATCCGTTTGTGCCCCGACTGTGTCCCGTTCAAGACGGTGCAAACGACGGGGCTCAGTCGGGGCTTAAGTGATGCAGACTGAGCTCCAGCCTGGCTGACGTCGTGTCAGCAGGATGAAAATTCAAGGGATCCTTGTCATATCGCTGTATTAACCGAGCTGGAGCGAGACGATGCTCCCAAAGCGCTGTAGAAGCTCTTCTGTGTATTTACGGGGTGTGTCCAGGGGGGAGACAGTCATTTCATCCCGTATCATAGCGATCACACCAGCCTCGTCAATCGTGTACAGTCGTGCACAATCGCCATGAGAAATGGGAATGTGTGACTTAGGTATAAGAGAGAGACGAAGGCAGAGAAAGGTGGATTTAAGATTACATAACTCTGCTCTTCATTTTGTCTTCTTCCAAAAGCATTAAGCAGTTTGATGTTTTCATTAGAACTGAGGTATAACCGTGCAAATAAACTTGTTTATAAATCTGAATAGCTCAAAGTTTTCTGGATAAAGATTCAGCTCTGAAGTTGAGCTACAGGCTGTGACACTGAATTCTTTTGATACGTAACTGAGTTTTTTGTGTCACAGTCTTGATCATGAACGATGAGCTCCTTCAGCGTCTGGCAGACCGACGAGGATCCACTCGTCCCCCGGTCGCTCCTCGCTCTCCTGACTCCTCCACGCCCCTGAACTACCACTCGCCTGCTGCAGAGGTGGAGGCCTGGCTCATCGCAAAGGGATTCAGTGAGACGTGAGTGTGAAAAACTGTAAACGAGTGGCATCAGAGGCCTTAAGTGTGGATTTGATTCACTTCTATGAGGGTTGCAACCAGTGCAACCCATTAACTCCCTCACTCTGCCCGCCAGCCAGTCCAAAATGTTTAAAAATAAACATAAGCACATAAAGTAGGGGTGTCCAAACTTTACCTCGAAGGCTGTATAAAGAGGAATACACGGACGACTGAGCTGCTTGCTGCACCTCACTTTAGAGTATTTAAATTAAAGATTTATGATTTAAGGGTGGGTTTTCTCCTGTCAATGATCGTCTGAGCATTAGAGATGGGAAGCACTGACGGTTTATCTTCATTGACCTTGTGACAAAACAAGTATGACAGAAAAAGTGCATGATTGATGGTATTTACAGCTGTAATCATTTTTTTTTCATTCAACTGTTCCAGTTCAAAATGGGCACATTTGGCCCCTGGGCCACAGTTTGGACATCTCTCACATATAGAAACAAACTCTACCATGGCCACATTTTTGATCGCAATATTTTAAAGTAAATAGTGCTATATTTTTCTTAGAATCCCCCTTTATGAATTTAACCTGTTCAGCCCCTTTTTAAGCCTTCTGCTCGAAAATGACATCCTCACTAAGAAAAGAGTGAATCTCTGCAAACGCAAGATCTATTGTAATAATTTTGGTGGCATAATAAAAGTAACACTTGAGAGATTTGTCAGGATGTGGAATTATCAGTATATGTGTTACTGGGACAGAGTAAATGAAGATAGAAGTCAGAATAATTTGAAAATTTCATCCTTGCCTAAAAAAAACAAGTTTTTATTGTGAATGTCTCTTTGGAATGATGCAGCTGCAGCTTTAGAACTCTATGAATGAATGTGAAAATATGTGAACATTACTTCTGCCAAGTTTGAGTCTGATAAAGTGATGCAGAGCAAAGTTAGAGAGGTTTTACTACAGAGTGGTCAGGCCCAATCTTGGCACAGTTTGACTCCATTAGTCCCATTTGACATTTCTGATATACCAAACTTTAGATTTCACTTTTATGTCACTTTTGGTGTTCATTACACCTAAATACAACAGTTTTTATCTTCTTCTGCTTATCTGTGGCAGTTTTTGACTATCTAAAAAATATAAAAAATGTAAAAACATAAATAATGTGTTTCTTTTTATAAAAAAAATTCAAGCAGAACTCTCTACCTTTTCCCATTCAAATAAATCCATACAAAGCAACTCAAGTTTGAATCATAGTGAAACAGATTTGGATATTTGATAATTCATTTGCTTGGTGGTGACGTTGTGTTTGGTGTGTGTAAAAATAGCTTTGTGGTTGTGTAGCTAAAAATTTCTTGTTAAATTTGATGTGCAGCATGACCATATTTCTACATGAATAGTTCATTTTTTCTTACGTTTTTGTTGGAGAGCATGCAAGTGCCCAAAATCGTGTACTTTGGGGCTGAAAAGGTTAAAGAAAATAAATAAAACTGTCCCTAATAATAACCAGAAAATGCTGCAAAACTTCCATCAAAAAGTATTTTTTGATTTGTTCTTCTGCACATTACCATATCATCAGTGAACTTCAATACTGTAGTTGCTGATTTTCTTTAAAGGCTCACTGGCGCCCCCTACCGTCCGATTGTTAATGCATCACAAACACGAGTGAGGAGTTTTTAAAGTTGGAGTCACTCTCAGCATTTTCCTAAAATGAGATCATGAACTCTTTAAGCTGTAATATTTACGTCTAACTACATTTAAAGATGCTAACTTTATTTAAAAAACCTTTTCTTCAGGACGGTCCAGAGTCTGGGGATCCTGACAGGAGCTCAGCTCTTCTCTCTGAACAAAGAGGAACTCCGGACAGTCTCTCCAGAGGAAGGAGCTCGGGTCTACAGTCAGATCATGGTGCAGAAAGCTCTCCTCGAGGTTAGGCCTGTTTTTTAGTCTCTTTTCTTTGCATGCATCACCTTCGTGTTGGACTTTAAGCTCCTTCCAGGGCAGGATTTAAAGTTTTATATGCCTGGAATAAGATGTTGGGTTAGACAATGCTGCTTTTATTGTTGTGCTCTAGCCTGAAAGTGATTAAAAAAATTTAGTAATAAAACTGGCCTTGACAAACAAATTTTTGTCAAGGCCAGTTTTATTAGTTTGTCTTTTTTTTTTTTTAAATAATTCTGTTGAACCACACTTCTAAAGCAATGTCTGATTTTCATTAGTTGATTTTCAGTAATTTTTTTTTTTGTTAATTTTGTCTGTTTCAAGTTATTTCAGTGACCATGTGGGGTTTTCTATCTTTGACATGTCTGTATATAATACAGTACAGGCCAAAAGTTTGGGCACACCTTCTCATTCAATGTGTTTTCTTTATTTTCATCTCTATTCACATTGTAGATTCTCACTGAAGGTATCAAAACTATGAATGAACACATGTGGAATTATGTACTTAACAAAAAAGTGTGAAATAAATGAAAACATGTCTTATATTCTAGTTTCTTCAAAGTATCCACCCTTTGCTCTGATTACTGCTTTGCACACTCTTCATTCTCTTTATGAGCTTCAACAGGTAGTCACCTGAAATGGTTTTCTCTTCTCAGGTGTGCCTTTCCAGGGTTAATTAATGGAGTTTCGTGCCTTATTAATGGGGTTGGACCATCATTTGTGTTGTTCAGAAGTCAGGCTGATGCCCAACCCACAGTCCTATTAGACAACTGTTAGAAATAATATTATGGCAAGAACCAATCAGCTAAGTTAAGAGAAACCAGTGGTCATCATTACTTCAATGAGAATCTACAATGGAATTAGAGATGAAGATAAAGAAGATGCATTGAATGAAAAGGTGTGTCCAAACTTTTGGTCTGTACTGTGTGTCAAATGCTTCTGATACCTGTATGATCTCACAACAACTGCAGCGACAAAAATTGGCATAATAAACCATCAATCATGGGCAATTTATTGATTTAATCATCAGAAATCCCAGACAAGCTCCTTCCCTCCGTCAGGATTATACAAATATGATAAATACAGATCACAGTTATGCTTCTCTTGTGTATATTTATGCTTCAAATTTTTCTGTTGACGTGTTTTTTAAGCTGAAAGATGGGTACTTATTTGGTGTGCAGTGATCAGTAAACTCTCCTAAATTGTGTAACTGGTTGATTTCCTGTATGTGTTGTTTTCTATCCCATCTTCTTCTCCCCTGAGTATTCTTACCTCCACTTTAAAAACGCTGTTCTGAGCCCCGTGTTTGCTCGGCCTCGACCTTTGGCTGACCTGCGTCATCTGTCACATTTTACTGACCCACATCCATGAACAGTATTTACCTTAAAAAATGGACTTTCACTTTGAGAGCTGATAAAACATCAACACTTAACCCTTTCATGCATGATGTCCACTACAGTAGTTATTTGAAATTAATTGTTATACCCTTTAGGTGGCAGTACAATGTCCATCTACCAGGTGGTTAACTCCCAAACATTTGTCTTTAGTTTCATAAAAATATTAACTTCGCACTTTTTTTTTTTTTTACCATATTGAGATATTGCATCATAAACACAAAACAGCCGACAAAGGGCAAACTTGGCATTATACCTGTATTAAGATTTTACATAATTTTGTGTTTTTTATTTCAAACTTTGCTTAAATTCACTGGTGAATAGTTTGATTATACAGCAATAATACTTCAGACTTGTCTTTTACTTTTATTTACTCTTAATAAATGTTTGTCAAAGACGTGTTTGTGGATCTATATTTAGTTCCACTAATTTACTAATCATACCACTGATGCACGGTGAAGTGGACAGATGCACAACTCCCTCAATAACATAACCCTGAAAAAAATTGACATAATTTTTAGCTTGTTTTACAGTAAAAACAAACTTTGAACAAGTATTCCTTTAATAATGCGTGCATGAAAGGGTGAAAGTGAATCTGTCTAAATAAACTATATTACCAAAAGTATTTACTCATCTGCTGTGACTCACATATGAACTTAAAGGATAAGTTTGGTTTCTACAGCTTTCACATTGTTTATAGAATGAAGTAGAACAATATACTCACCCAGAAGGCTTTCCTGATCCAAACAGTGCTTCAGGAGATATTTAGATCCAAAATCAAGCGGAGGACATCCGTATAATGGTAGCACACGGGGCATACAGCGCCGCTCCTAAAACTGCATTAATCGTCCAAAAACTCATTAGTTTCACCAATATTTCATCATGGTCCGCTCACGCTACTCCTCCATTACAGTCCGTGTCGCCCCAGACATGATTTTTGTAACTGTGCTGACCTCTGAACTGAAGAAGAAGAATGTTTGCCTCTGCGCATGCGCAGTACTCTCTGGAGCGCTGCCTCCGCGTCCTCCTTTCGATGAGCTCCTCATCTGTAAACTCTGGCTCAAAACTGTAAGGACACCCATCATATTCAAAGTTCTCCTCCACAACATCTTCATCCAATAGATATTCGTCCATTTTGCACAAAACTGGAAGAAGAAAGTTGTTGAGTAGCCGGCGGTCTTCCCCTGAAACAATGAGCTGAACTGTGCATGTGCGGAGCAAGCGCTCTTCTTCTTAAGTTCAGAGGTCAGCACAGTTACAAAAATCATTCTATAAACAATGTGAAAGCTGTAGAAACTGAACTTATCCTTTAAGTTCATATGTGAGTCACAGCAGGAGAGCAAATACTTTTGGTAATATAGTGTATATTAAGTTCTGGAGCTCAACAAGGCTTTACTAACCCTTAAGAAATGTTTGCTTTCAGCATTTTGCATGAAGTGAATCAAACGAGATTTTTATAAAATTTTGCGTGAATTACTTTTGTCCTTTGTCTTGTCAGGACGTGCGTAAAGCCACAGAGCTGGAGACGGCCATGGAGAGACAGAAGATGAAGATCAGCATGAGTTCATGATCAGAGACGGAAGTCACGTGAAGGATATTTAAACTTTAATATTCTTTAAAGAAATGATAATCAAACATGGTGTCATATCTCCTCTGTGGGGCAGACTCACTAACCAAACCTGCTCTCTCTGACACTGTGAATGTTTTTAAAGGATGGTGAAACTCTCCAGTGTTCTTCAGATTTTTAACTTTTTATATCTCCTAAAAAACAGTCACCTCTTCTTCATGGTGTGTTGATAATGGACTGAAACATTCATGACAATAAAGTGAGTTTTGACTCCAGAGAACAGACATAAACTTTATTAAACCAGAGTTTTTATAACAGTATTTTTGTTTCAGAATTCATATGAAGACAAAAAACATTTAAAGACAAAAAAATCTCATTCCTGACTGTGATGTGAAAATGTATCCTGATTCCATATTTTTCATTGTTGTAAAGTTTTAATATTAAACATGTTCATAAAGTTTTTTGTGCGTATTTGTTTGTTTCACTCTGAAAGTTTGAGGATGAAATTTAAATATGAATCCTTTTATTTACACATAACAAAATAATCTATTAAATAAATCAACATCAGACAGAATTGTATATATTAATTTTTAGTGCTTTAATTTAATATTATACATTTATATTAGTTTTAATTTGGCATTTTCTGCCCTGCAGTTGCTTAGCCCTCAGTGATTTAAGGTCACCTGATCTGATTGGTCAAAACTCCTGAAATCCTGTCTGCATTCTGATTGGTTCACTGGCCAACCAATCAGAAACTCCCTTTTACTGGCACAGTATCTAGGCAGTTTTCTGTAAGACAAACTTATAAACAGCCAGGAGAAGGAGAAGAAATGAAGATTAATGGACATTTTTAGCAGGATTAATACTAAAAAAAAAACTTGTTACAACTTAATTCTAGTTTTCCTCCCACCTAAAACATGTCATTTATGAATATGATTCAAGTTTACTGATAAAAATGAGTCAAAATAATCCGAAAAAAAAATCAGTTGGAATTATGTCAAATACTGACAATTGTGAACCATTTAAACAAAACAAAAACAAATGAAAAAGTATCAGTAAGCAACCATAAAAAACTGAGATTATATTGTAAGGTAACATCTAAAATAAGCAGCTGTTGTTAAAAAAATATCTAAACCCCTTAATTTTATTGCATATTAATTTCTGTTTTGAAATAAAAAAAATTGCAAATAATCTATCAAATAAATCAATATCAGACAGAATTGAATATATTCATATTAAGTGCTTTGATTGTATATTATATTGTTACTTAGCCCTCAGTGATTTAAGATCACCTGATCTGATTGGTCAAAACTCCATAGCAGCATAATGAAGTCCTGTCTGCGTTCTGATTGGTTCACTGATCCACCAATCAGAAACTCCCTATCATTGGCACAGTTTCTGGGGCAGTTTTCTGTAAGACAAACTAATGAATAGTCAAGTATTTTTCATGTGACGCACCATCCCACTGCATCGGTGGCTCAGGTGGATGGTGCCTTCTGTTGTATAAAACGTTAAATACCCCTGAGTTTATTTTTGACCTCTGCCAAACAGTTGAGCTGGTAGTTAAAGGGTTAAGGCTTCACATTTCAGCTAAACGTTTCACACGTCTGTAAAAAGCTGCATTTAGAAAAAGACCAAACACACGTCTTATCCTGAGACCAAAGGTGAGCTGCTCCTTCATTATTCCAGATTCAAACTGAGGTTCATGTGTGTCCATTTATTATCGTATAAATCTGTTTCTGAGTACCTGTCCCAGGTAAAAATCTCTTCTCCAGCACTGTGCTGTCATTCTGTTTCTGTTTCTCACACATTAAAGAGGTTCGTCTGATCGCAGCAGTCCCAGCTCACCAGCTCCTTCCCCTTAAACCAGAGCTGGATCTCCCTCTGAGCCCCCTCCACAGAGTCACTGGCGTGGACCACGTTCCTTCAAACAGCAGATCATCCGTTTATTAGAGACTAGAATATCACGCAGCATCATTACTGTAAATACTCCAATCACCTGCTGACGTGGAAGCTGAAGTCTCCTCTGATGGTTCCTGCCTGAGCCTCTGCAGGGTTTGTGGGTCCCACCATCAAACGGGACGTCTCCACCACTTTGTGCCCCTCCCACACCTGAGCACACACACACAAATCAAACACACAAACACAAATCAAACACACACCTCAGGACAGGACATCAGCTTTGATATCAACAAAAGGAGTAACAGATCAGGAGGAGGAGAAATGAAACACTGATGGATATTTCCAGCTGGAATAATACTCAAAAATACCCTGTTACAATTTAATTCTAATTTTCCTCGCTCCTAAAACAGAAAAGAGTATGAAAAAATAAATTAAAAAAAGTAAAAGGAGTACGCTACATATGACTATTTTTAAGTGCATAAACATTTTGTAAATATAAAGTTTATCTGGACCTAAGCCAACTCACGTCGTGTATCCCTCCGCTAAATCACTCCGCTGTAGTTAGCTAGCGACCTCAGAGACTGTTTTAGACTAATTGAAAACACATTATATTACAAATATTTCGGTGATGGGCTTTTTGTTATGCTTCCCTTGATGCAGAAACAGAAGTTACACAGATTGTGTGTACAGATCTATACATCTCTCTCTATATATATATACACATATACATACATATATAGGCTATATAAATCTATATAGATATATTAGAGGCGAATACACAGTAATCATTGTGTGTGTGAGAGAGATAGACACATGCACAAGTAGTCTGCACTGTTATGATAAACAGCCTCCTCTACTCTGCGTATTTGTTTCTGACAGATCATTATTACTTACTTTGAGCAGAAACTGTCATTAGGTCCTTCAGGTTTGGAACATTTTTCCAGTTTATCTTCAGGAAATTGAAGAATGTCCACAAAACTCCAGGATTCAGAGGAGCAGAAAAGTATATTTGACGAGTAATACCGCCGTCCGTATCACCTATTCCCAGGTCAAACATTTACATCACTGTTTATTTCCGACTCTTTCCTGTTGTCCAGTGTCCGTGGATGTTTCCTCTGTATTCCTTTCAGTCTGTTCGTCTCCATCTTCAGCAGCTCTTCTTCTGTGAACTCTGGTTCATACAGGTATCCTCTTGACTCCAAAGTGAATGGAACTTCATCGGCGCTGTCATAATCATCTTTTTTTTAATTTCCTGCATTGTCTCTTCCTCACACCGCTTAGAGTCAAAACAGAAGAGTTACGATACTTGATAAAAGTTACACAAAGCTACAACCGGCGTCTGAGGCGGCTAGCTTGAATGTTTAGATCAGCTGAGAGAGAGACGGGGGCGGAGTGATTTAGCGGAGGGAAACATGACATGAGTTAGCTCGGTCCAGATAAACTTTATATTTCTGAAAAGTTAATGCACTTAAAAATAGTTATATGTAGCGTACTCTTAAACTGTGGTATTATTTTTTTATTTGAGTTCTTGTGGGCGGAGAAAATAGCCTTTGAATTTGGTACGGTACTTTCCTGTTAGCGTCTTTTTTTTCGTCTCTGACGGTTACAGACTGTGGCTTACTGAGGGAGAGGAGAGAACTTTCTACTGTATCTAATGTCCTTAGTGACCATATGGAGCTCATACAACCCCACTTCAAAAAAAACTGAACTGTTCCTTTAATAGTGTTAAATTCAGCTGTTTTCCTTAAAAGCTTTAGTCTTCTGTTTTCCAGATGGCCCTGATCCACTTATGTTTTATACAGACAGTTAACTCCGGTCCTCACCATGGCGACCACAGGTCCTGAGTTCATGTAGCTGAGCAGTCTGGGGTAGAAAGGTTTGGTCCTCAGCTCGCAGTAGTGCTGTGACAGGAGATCCTCAGACGCCTAAAAGAGACAAACTCCGTTAGGGGGCTTATTATGGTGTAATCACTGAGGTACAACAATGAACGAACACCACAGCAGGAAAGCAGCGAGCTGCTGTGACCAGAGGAGAGCGTCCAACAGCTGCAAAACGACGTGGACTTAACCCTATAAAGCCAACCGTATCATTTTTGATACATACTTTTATAATACCTCTATCTACTCAATATGATCAACAAATTACAAAAAAACCCCATTTGAATACAATCAGATAAATGATAAAAATGTCCTCAAATGGATTATCAGTTGCCAAAAACACCTAATGTATCAAATGAGATAGAAAAAAATCTATAGGTTGAATTTTATGGACATTTTGATATTTTTAGGATTTTAGTAGAAAGTGAAACAAACAATTCAGCTCCAAAAAATTTGAATTTTCTGGCTATAATCTATGGTCTTGGGCCTTAAAGGGTTAACGTCCCTGCATGTAAACTCCACTTGTTTACATCTGTACACAGACACACCACAGAGCTGTACACCTGTTCTCTGCAAATCTTTGTTTTGTTGTTCTTTTTATTTTATATTTTTATGAGTATTGTGTATTAGCCTGTAAAAAAAACTATATGAAATTATTATCATTATTATTCATGTATTGTCTTTCTTGTCATATTTTTAAAAATATCTAAAATTGCACAGCTCTTAGTTTATCATTTAGTCTTTGCGTTTCTCTAATTTTTTGTAATTTTGTGTTTTATTTCGACTTAAGCTTTAGCAACGTCAACATATTTTTTCCATGCTAATAAAACTCTTTGAATTGAACTGAATTGAATTGAGAGAGAGAGAGAGTAATTTCATTCATTCATTTCTATATCGCTTATCCCTTTCGACCAACCAATTAACCTAATGAGCATGTTTTTGGTCTGTGAGAGGAAGCTGGAGTACCCGGAGAGAACCCACGCATGCACGGAAGAACATGCAAACTCCACACAGAAAGGCCCCGGTCCAACCTGGGGTTGAACCAGGAACCTTTTTGCTGTAAGGCACGTGCTCTACCTGCTGCTCCACCGTGTCGCCTTAGAGAGAGTACTTATTAAAGTATACTGTGTATTAGTCATGTGTGAACAGGTGAACCTTCATACTGTTTCCTGTTTGTTAAAACATCACAAAATTATGACTATGATTATTTAGTTACTTTCTTTTGACAGCCACAAGACCATAGACAGATGTATTAAAAATAAGATAAATGAAAAGAGATGATTTAATTCAAATTAAATGAATTCTGACAAGAAAAGAGCTGAAATGAATAAGAGAGAGGAAATCACATTAAAACAAGTCAAAAAGGTAATCTGCAAACGTGACTGCTGCTCTTTCCAATTAACCAGTGACAGCCATCACCAAATCATATATTCAGTTTATATAGGTCAGCACATACAAAGTAAATCTCTTAATCACTGGGGATACTTTTAGATCTATACCTCTAATGCTCACCTACAGTATGATGACTACTGAGGCGCCAGGTAACTGTCCACTATTGTTTAAAAGAAAACCAACTGTATTTAAGACTTGATACCTGTAACATTTTGAGGCCAACCAGTTTGAACCCTCTCTGCTCAAAGCGCTGGATGATTTGTCCAACGAGACGCCGCTGAACTCCGTCCGGTTTGACGGCGATGAGGGTCCGCTCCCGCACATCTGGAACACCTGCTGGATGGACAGAGAGGAGTTTAAACTGAAGAGACGTTCAGGTGAAGTGTTTTCCCCACAGACCAGAAAAAACAACAACAAAAAACAACCTGAGCCGAATTAACCGGATAGTTGGCTATCGATGAGAATAACCGAGCCGGTTATCTCCACACAGAATGTCACCCTCACTGTGGAGATAATGAATGACTGCATGGAAACAATTACATCTGATTCACCACGAGAGGAGCTCAATTCACTGCTGTTTACTTTTAAACTCTCGTGACTTTGTAGTAAAACAACCCAGGCACAGGATAGAAGAAGTTTACTTTTTTCTTTTACTTTTACGCACAGATTACGCACGGGCTTTGTTTTTTTACGCATAGTTTTTTTTGCCTTTTACGCACGTCAAACCTCTTTACTTCGGCCCCCGCTATCATCTGTCACTCTAACCTAGTTCCAGTTCATGACCCTGACATTTGTTTTCTCAAACACCCGCGTTGTGTTTGGAACAAATAAATGTTGCGCAGAGAAAGCAAAGTCTGTTTAACTTCGTGCCAGAGCGCTTAAGCAAAGTTTGGATAATGAAGGTCAGAAATATTAACTCAGATTACAATATAGTTTAGTTTGTATAATTAGATGCCTCCTGTTCCTCATCAAAAGAGGGATATTTGTACTTTTTGACAACAAAAAGTCGAGAAAGAAGTTCAAACTTACTGGATTTGCTCCTTCGTCCTCCGAGCAGCGCAGAGGAAACTCCAGACAGCAGACTCCCGCTGCTTTCCTGAACTCTGAAATAATTCGCCTGTTGAAGAATCCTCCTGAAAACGCACGGCTGCATCGTGGTGCTGTTCTGTTGGTCTTTGGAGGGAAATGTCAAACCGTCTCGATCTTCACTCACGAGTGTCCCTGTCACCTCCCTGCATGTCTCTCCAACTCAAACAGAATTAACTCCACTGATGCCAAACGATCCTCCGCTGCCGTTTGTCTTCTGCTCAAACATCAACATGCTTATTCCTGGAACGAGGGAGATTTTAAAATGTTCCACGTGCGCTTTATGATAATTTAACATGATCTTACAACAAGATTTTAGTGGATAAGCTATATCAGCTTTTATTAAAATCCCCTTCTTCGTGGCCTGCAGCAGAAAACGATTCCCACACTTAAGATTCAAACAAGAACATAAATTAATGATTAACGTCTGACTGAAGATCCAGAAGCTCAAGTTTAAAATTTACCAGAACAGCAGCAATGCAAGAACAAAGTGAAGAAGGACAATACACACATCAGGTGTCACTCAGTCATGATAATCAGGTGTTTAGGTCTGAACAGTCTCGACTTCCCAAACCCAACATCCTCTCACTGGCCAGTTTATTAGGAACACCTTCTTGATTCCAGGTTGGATCCCCCTTGGCCTGAAACATCCCCCAGACACTTGGGTCCATACTGACGAGGTGGCTTCCTTGCACAGCTGCTGCAGATTTGTCCTGTCTCACCACATCCCAAAGGTGCTCTATTGGATTGAGATCTGGAGACTGTTGAGTCATAAAGGGGTGGACATTGGGAGCAACAGCACTCAGGTGGGCTGTGGGGTTTAAACCATGCTCAGGTGAGACTAAAGCCCCGTTTCCACTAGAGGGTTCAGTTTGGTTCATTTCGGTACGGCTCGCTTTTTGTGGCGTTTCACATAAAGATGCTATTTTGTACAGTGTAAAGCTCTGTTTTAATTCATAGACTGTAGGTCATTTGCTCCATTGATCAGATTTCTTCTACAATGTCAGCCAGTGACTCAGTCCAGGTGGATCAGTCCTTTGCCAAGATTTTGTAATGGCTTTCTTAAGCCCCATTTCCACCCGAGAGTTCAGTTTGGTTCGTCTTGGTACGGCCTCACTTTTGGTGGCGTTTCCATAGCCTAAAACCAGGACAGCACCCCTTATAAGGGAACCGCACTGTCCTACTTTTTGGAACCCTTCTGTTGGGGTGCCAAGCATACCGATCCGAACCCAGAGGGTGGAGCTAGAAACACTGCAGTCCGTTGATTGGTCGAAGGAGACGTCACTTTCCAGTGCGACAGCGGAACAACACATAACCCGCCATGTTTAAATGTCCGCTCGTCTCCATGAAGATAACTCTCGTGGCACACAGCCTTCTCTGAAACAAAGCTTTGTTGCACTTCATAACAAAACGCCACATGCTGATCACAAAAAAGAAGAATTGCTGGATGTCTTAAATTGTTGTTCTTCGTTTACTGTGTCGCATTTCCTTCTTCATTGTATTTAATCGTCGAGTACACTGTCGCACTGCTATGATGTCATGCTATCAGCATCCGGCTTATACGACCAAGTAGGGTTCGGTTGGCTGTGGAAACGCAAACAGGACCAGGCTTTACCGATCCGACTTGAGCCAAACCATGCCGATCCATACCGGACCACTTGGTGGAAATGAGGCCTAAGGGGCCCGAAGTGCTCCAAGTAAATGTCTCCACAGCATTAACACCAGCAGCAGCTGAGCTTCTGTTCCTTTAAACTCAAAATATTTATGTTGGCTTAGGGCTGGATATTACCTAATATCAAAATCATGACTAATTGAAGCTCTTACCTCGATTACAATTAATGAACGATTATTTTTTGCTATGCTGGAACAAATTAGTGGTGATACCGATGGTTATCGACATGGTCTTCCTGCCGTATTTACACTTGACTTCTTTCTGATCAATTTCCTCTGCACAGAATCCAAAATGTGCCCAAAAAATGGAGGTGGTATTTTTCTTGGCCACAGGTCCTCTAGTAGATTGGCGCTTGTCTCCTCCATGTTTGTGGCGTGTCCTTCGCTCTTGGCAAAGTGAACGCAGACTGTATGGAGGGGGCGCAGTCACGTGACTTACACAGGAAAATAATCAAAATAATCTTCATGAGTAAAATAACTTCAATTATAGCGTCTAAATGTCGATTTCAGTTTTTTTTGGATTAATTTCCCAGCCCTATGTTGGCCTCATTATCTCAGATGAAAGCTGTGTATGTTTTCTGAAGGGAAGAAGCCTCACATCAAAATAAAGTCTTCCAGAAAATGCAAGAAGGATAAAATTTAACATGAACACATTCTGTATTATCACAATTTCTGATTGTTACAGAAATAAAAGGTGACCAAGAGCATGAACTTGTGAGGAAAAAATCAAATCATGAAAGATGGAGATCCGAGGTTTCTGCTCTTCAGTGACATTTTACATTTCTTTTTTTTTTTATTAATGTTTTTTGTAGAGTATGGTCCAGTGTGGTTGTAACAGTTTGGCCTCTTGAAATGAAAATAGCAGAAATGGGGCCCACAAAGTCTCCCAGGGCAGAATAAAAATCATCTGCCCTCGGCGTCAGTCTGCAGACACAAACGCTCTGCTGGAGTTTCTGAATCATTTTCCACAGCAGAGATTCTAGCTGCAGATCAACATGAAGAGAAAAGGCTTCTATATTTTAGTTATTATCACTTTTGTTGAACTTCCTGCACATTAAAAAACTCCAATCAGGCCTGAAGTTAAACTTCAGGCGCTTCACATTAGTGAACGCTTCAAACTTTCAAAATTCAGATTAATTCTGACTTCATACATCTGCTCAACGGGTCTGTTAAATTGTATAAGATTAGGAAACAACGTTATTGCATATAGGGCTGGATGAATATGGCAAAAATCATAGCTGCGATTATTTTAATAGATACGAGATTGTGAAACACGATTATTTACCGACTTTAAAACATGCACAACATGCTTTGGTTGAACATTAAAGAATGGGCAGTGCATAGAGATATACAAGTAAAATTAAAAATACCTCAAAATAATGTTAACAAAAATGAAAAAAAATAAAAAAAACATGTTCAACATGCCCTGTGGCACTAGTATAATAATCTCAGTTATTCAGCTTTCATAATTATGGAAGGCAGTAACTGTAATCTTGATTAAAACTTGATTAACTACCCAGCTCTACCTTATGTAGATAAATATTAGATTTAATAATTCTTACTAATATGAATCCTGGTCCCCAGTTTGTCCCAGAAACAGAAACAACAGCACGTCCAAAATTTATGTAAACTAATAAATAAGAAAATATCACTGTACTAGGGATGGGACGATACACTTAAACTCACGATACGCTGCACCTCGATATGCCCCGGTCACGATACGATACGTCACGATACAATATCAAAAAAGTAAAAAAGAGAAAATATCACTGTGTAATTACAACTTATTTGTTTTTGTTTGACTTGCACACAGGAAAACACAGGGCCTAACAGGCCAAACACAAACAATAACACTCTCTCTAACCCTAGAGAGGTTAGAGAGAGTGTATGCTAACGAGCTGTAGGCTCGTTTTCACCGTCTTCGTCTTTTTTAATGAGAAAGCCAAAATACTGCCAGACAGAGGACTTGTATCCAGGCGGACGTCCTCAATTTCGACCTCATTTGACTCCATCATTCGGCTTTATGGAGGCAAGGTAGTTGGTGCTAATGTTTGTTGTCGTCACTTCTGGTCACATGCGCTGTTACCGGACGTGACGTCTTTATTTCGTGATCCATTTTTTCAAACTCAATGCATTTCGTCACGTACTGTATCGCGATATATTGCCAAACGATATTTCATCCCATCCCTACACTGTACCACACTAAAAATACTGATTCAGTATTATGCTGCAAAATACAGATATATATTTGGAAATGTAAATTTCTCACACCCATAATTAGCTTTGTGATCAACTTATTATCCCCTGACAGCATAATTAACGGTCAGAAAATCATCAGATCATGTCATTAATGTCAAAAATACCAGGAGGGAAAAATAAACATGGAAAAGTTAGGACACCATAAACCAAAAGTTCACATCAGAACTCTTCAAACAGACGTCACACTCACGGAAACATTACGGACAAAAGAGTGAAATCACGGGCTGACGCCGAGTTTTACTACAAAAGCACTTTATTCTTATTAATCAAGCAGATTTCTCTTTTTCAGAATGGAATGATATGAAAGATCTTAAGTCGAGAGTCCGTCTCCTTTGGAGATGAAAAAAAAACTTGAAGGCAAAATGAATAAGCAGACGTTTTTTAAAAAACTCAAAATGAGTTGAAAGTGCTCAGTCCCAGCCCGGCGGCGCGGCCGAGGCGTGGGAAAGAAGGCCTGGCTCAGACTGCTCCAGGTCCGGGCGAAAGCCAACTGCAGACCAGGTTTTACATTTCTGCCAAATCATCCTTGGCAACACGATCAGGAGGGCGCTGCTTTTCAAAAATATGAATGCACCAACCTTCTACAGTAGAAATCAAAGAAAAATCAGCAGCATCCTCGACCTCCGTTTACTCAACAAAACCGTCACGTGGTTCCTCCCGCGGCACGGGGCAGGAGGGCAGAGCTGGAGAGGGAGTGTTGGGCAAAGTGGTCAGCACAGGCAGTCCTTAAAGATCCGAGTGACGTGGAGTGGTTCAGTCTTTGTGCTATAGCTTGATGGTGCCAGTGGGAAGGCTACTGTTACACAGTCTGTAGTAGCGAAGGTCGTTCACCAGCCGCTGCACGCTCTGAGTGAAGGAAGGCAAGTCCTGCAGGAGGGAGAGGAAAAGACAACAGAACTTATTTTAAATTATTATTTACAGGAGAGCAGGGTCTAATATAAAAGAACTATGGGAGAGAACATAGCGAGACTGGTGAATTTTGACTGTTTGATTCTTCTTATAACATCCTGTTCTTTAAAAGATTCAGCATCAGTTGATTATTAATTGATAGGATTGAACAGTAATAAAGCGATGAAAGAAAAGCAGCAAAAGTCTGCAGGCCAATCATCTATTATATTTGTATTTTAACCAAAAAGTTTCTGCCTGCTGGAGAGGACATAAGCTGCATTGTTGACCATGTATTTGTGCAATTTAGACAATATGCTCTCGCTTTTCAGCTTAAAGCATCTCAACCTACTAAAAGTCAGTAGTTTCTGATAGAACTGTTGAATAGAATTATGGTCGTGATTTTTAATCATTTTCAGACATCAGTGTTGCTATGCAGCTTAGACAGAGCTCTCTCTTCCAGGTAGAAATATGATTAAGGATTATTAAGTTTCCATACTAACTGAAACTGTTCACCATGAGAGCAATGGGGACTTTATCATTCATAAAAAAATGTCATTACAACATAAGCCAACCTTAAAACTTGAAAATAATCCCATAGGCAGAAATTGTTTGCAACTTTAGAGCATTAACATCAAAAAATATAAATTAATTAGCCAGTGTTGGTCTGGACTTTTGTTCCTGAAGTATTAAACTTGTATAAGAACAGTTTCATATTTACTAGAATAAAACAAAGTTTTTCTTCTCTTCTTGTTTTAATCTCCCTGATGCACGTGTGTCATAAAACAGCAGTCTGAGTTTTTCAAATGAAGGCAGTGCCACAGTCCTCAGCTATATTGTGATTTTGACCATAAATATCAGTCCTACATTTATTTCATCTAAATATTCAGATTCCTTGACCACGAAAACATACCATTATCAGTTGGATTCATAATGATATCTATTTTAGTTCAGCTGTTATTCACAAAAATCACATTTTTCATCATGGCGGTATTCTTCTGGATCTAGCTCCAAAGTTTTAGAAGATTGAACACTCCAGATTCCACAGTATCTTGGCTATATTTTGGTGTTTGTTGCAAGTCTATGTCTTTATTTGTTCCTTTGCTATGATGAAAATTCCAAGAATATCTACATTTTTCTTGTTCTGGATCAGAGAATCCAGAATTTTGCAGAATCCAGATCAGTCTTTGCTATGTTGTAGAACCTGTTGGAAACTTGTCCTGTATTTTTTTTTTTCTCCAAAAATTCCTGGATCTACACGGTGATCCGGATCATTCCCAAAATCTAATTGTTTGTTCCTTGTCTTGATCCGGACATTTCCTGAAAAATTCAACAAAATTAGTCCATAACTTAAACGTGTATCAGAACAGTTCCAGATTTATTACAACCAAACCAAAGTTCTGCTTCTCTTCTTGTTTTTATCTCCACAGAGAGAAACATCTCCCTCACAGGTAGATGCTGTGTGTCATGAAACAGCAGTCTCAGTGTTTCCTATTGAAGGCAGCAGGAAACAGTGGAGGTGTAGTATTTCATTCTTACCCGTTCAAGCTTGAAGTTGCGAGCCAGGACAGCTCGCTGGCTGGTGTCCACACCCTGACAGCCGTTGAGGAACTCGGGCATGAAGGCCGAGTAGAAGGCATCGAAGTCGACGGAGGCCATGTTGTAAATAGCGACGGTGATCTCCTCCTGCAGGAGGTCGTGGCTTTTGTGGAGGAGGACCTGCAGCAGCACGTTGATGAAGTGGAAGAGCATGGAGGTCCGGAAAAGCTTCTGAAGCAACAGCAAAAACAAACAATGAAGAAGGATTTAAAATGGAGTTTCAAAATAATCACACTGCTGCCCTCTGCTGGTGACACTGAGAAAGTGTCAGGTTGTTTCAGGTTAGAAATGAAAATCTTAGTTTTATTTGTTCTGTAATCCCTGAATCTTAATGCTGAAAAAATAGTTTCTATGTTTGTATATTTGTTTTTATTCCAGGCCAACCATCTGAAGGCTGAAAAGTGTATCAGTCTGTCTCCTTATGTACCACATTGATTCATTAGTTGGGATGGAAAATAAAAAAACGTGGCACTGCAAACACAATAAAGACATATCTAGAGTTTATTAAAAAGTTGTCTTGCGTTCAAAATAAACAGTGAAGATACAGAAAGGAGACATTCTCATGTTTGCACGTCCCTTCTCGTCACTAGTTAGGACTAAACACCGTTCAGGGAAAGTTAGTCGATATTTAATGTGTTTGTTACTGGATGTAAAAGCTCTACTCACTCTGTGATATAACTTGTGCTTGCTGTTGAGAGACTCCAGATAAGACAGATTCTGTTTGAAGATGTGGATGTCAGGCTGCAGGAAAGACTGTCCGAAAGCCTGCAGGGAAGATTTAAACAACTCAGAAAAACAAGACGATAAAAAAACAGAAGCACAATTTAGACAGCACTTTTAGATTTAGTTACAGTTACACTCTTTTCCAAAAATACCTTTTAGCTTTACTCATAATTTAGTCTTAATTGTTTTAATGTAAGTCTAGTTTTAGTTTATGAAATTTCACAACATTTAAGTCGATGAAATCTGCTGTAAATTTAGTCAACTAAAATCTGAAGTGTAAAGAGGGAGCCAATTCTATGTTTCCTTGAAATTCTTAAGTCATGTTTTACTCTTAAGCCCCAGTCACACATTCCCGTTTCTCATGGCGATTGTGCACGATTGTCATAATCCTGACAAAGCGTGCTTTGGTCGTGGTGCATGCGCTACTTGGTCTGGATCAGTGCTGTATAGTCGTGGATGAACGGAGGGGAATGTAGAAGCTCCACGACAGTTTTGAACTGTTCAAAACTGTCGTGGAGAATCGCCGCTCTTGGTATAGCGGGATGGAAGCCTAATCCAGTCCTAATGCGAGCGGTATTAGCGGGACATGTACGGAGCTCAGTCGAGCTGATCGTGGCCCAATCGTGGCTCAATCCTGAAAGCTTTATGAGGACGACTGACAAGGATGTATCCGCTTGAGCCCCGACTGTGTGCCGTTCAAGACGGCGCAAGCGACGGGGCTCAGTCGGGGCTTACGTGACGCGAACTGAGCTCGAGCGGAGCTGACGTCCTGTCAGCGGGATGGAATCTTCCTCATATCGCTGTATTAACCTAACTGGAGCGGGACAAACGCCCCCTGAAGCAATGTAGCTGCGCCACTGACGGTGTATTTACGGAGTGTCTCCAGGGGTGAGACAGTAATTTAATCCCGTATCATAGCGATCACACCAGCCTCCTCAATCGTGTACAGTCGTGCACAGTCGTTATGAGAAACGGGAATGTGTGACTTAGGCATTAGATAAAATCAACCATCTAATATCCCTTTATTGAATGTTAGTAAAGTCTGAATGTCTAAATGAACAGAAACAAATGTTCCTTTGTGTGAAATGCAGTCCCCTTTATTTAGGCTACCTGGCAGAGCATCTCTGTTACAATACCAGAACTGACAACAAACAGTGAACCTGCTCTACATGAATACAGCAATTCATAAAGAGAGCAGCTCTGATTGAATCGCTCCACAACTTATCCCACCACCACCAAGCTAAGGCAGCTGTGATTGGATGTCCCTCTGAACTCATCCAACCTTTAACACAACCAAAGTAGCTGTGATTGGATAGATTCCTAACTTGTCTCTACTTCCTACATGACCATATTAGGTCTGATTGGATTAAGTCTGTCAAACATTTTAGTCTAGTTTTTATTTGTTGATGAAAATGTCAGTTTATATATTTTCAAAATGAACCCTGGGCAGATCAGTCTTAATAAAACTCTAAAGGTCGAGGCCTGGACTCACCTGCATGGCAGCTGTGAACTGAGCCTCGTTCTCCATGGTATCATCAGAGGCTCCTCTTTGGACACTGGTTAAGACTGAAGTTTTGAAGAAGTACCTCCAGTTTTGGTGAAGTATTTGGTATAACAATTCAAACATCTCAGCCTTGACATCTGGGGATGACCGCTGTCGAAGGACAGATTTAAATACCAAAGGTTATTCAAGAAGTCTAATGAGTCTCATGGAAAAAAAACCAATCATCGTTTAAGAAATTATTGACAACCACATTGTACAGTAAACCCAGCAACACTAGCAATCCAGTTTAATTCACAGTCATCTTAGAGAAACAGCAGACAGACAGACCTCTGCCACCACAGGGTAAACCTGCTCCATGCACAGAGAGAGGATGCTGGGTAGGAAAGGTTTGAAGGCTTGGCCGGGCTCCTGGACCACCACCTGCAGGATCTTTAGGAACTTCTGGACGACCCGACACCCCGCACTGCCCTCCTGCAAAATACTGGCTGCCAGCTGCTCCCTGGAGAGAAAATAAGCAATAGAGAGTGAAAGAGTTAAAAAGAAAAATCCAGCACTTGGTTCCATTAAAAAATACTTTTTCATCCCAGTAATAAAAATCATACAGCAACAAAAAAGTCTTAGGCCTTCTTACACTTAAAACTTCTTGAATTTAATTATCAAAAATGAAAATTAAAAGCAAACTCTCACATACTGATGTAATCATTTTGTCTCTTCACAAACAACGTCATGCTGATGCTGCTGGTCTTCAAAACTATATCTTAATCTCAGGTGTGATGTTTTCAAGACTGTGTTGAAGTTAACAAGTTAAAATCCTCCTTAAATAACTGAATTTGTATTTTTTATAGGAGTTGTTCTGATATAATTTTGCCCTCATGATACTTTTGCTGTGGGTAGGCCTGTCACGATAGTCAATAAATCAATTAACCGAACGATAAATAAAAACGTCCTCGGTAAGTTTGCCGGCCTCGATAAACTGACACGTGCATGCATGCTTGTTTTCCTCCTCACTTTCTACCAAAGAGGCTGAATGAGAAGATGGGTCACTACGTCTCTCTTTCTTAACACCGGGGTGCATTGGTGCTATAAGCGGATTTAACGAATTTATAAGCGGAGTGAGCATCTTTTCGAACATGCGATCTCTGGGGAGAGGCGGGGCCGCGCACACACGGAGAGAGCTGAAGTGAGCGAGAGGAGTAATGAGGAAACACACGCTAATATGAGTGAATTCACGAAGATACGGTTCTGAAGCCGAATGTCACAGCCCCGTGTGAGAATGTGTTGGTTTTAAACAGAATGAACAGGGTGTGAGCTCATGAACACCGGCGAGCAGATATGTCTGAAAGTAGTGACGACGAAGAAGAGGAGGTGCTGCAGAGCCTTCGTCTTTGCCAGTCAGCGCCGACTGAGGTGTTTGGTTGGCAAAGTACATATAAAACAGCGCAAAATGATGCGCCAAACAGACAGTGTCGTTAAGCTACACTGCAAAAGAAATGCAACCCTTCAATACGGTTAAAAGCCAGCAGTGTTACAAACGTTTGACAGACAGAACGGATTGACTGGGAGAAAGTGCATGTCACAAACAATTCCTGTACAAACTCCCTTTTATTTATTGTTTTGATTGGAGTTTCGTTTTTTCTTTACAGAGACAGGGTCTATTTTTATTGTTTTTGATTAGTTTAATTATTTTTATTTACATGCATTTTTTCCTATAAGAGAGCCATTTTCATTTTCATTGTTTTTTTCCATCTTTTTTGTTAAATTTATTATATTAGCTGTATAATTTGTTTTATTTAAAAGATCCTGACCTTCCAGTTACAGTTAAATACTCTGAGGAAATTAAAGTTTCTTGCTTTTGATATGGTGTACTCACTTTATTATGACATATATTATAATTACATTAATGAAAAAATGTGAAAAAAAATCCAAATAATATTGACAATAATATCGTTTATCGTCAGTAATTCTTTGGACAATTATCGTCCAGCAAAATTTGTTATCGTGACAGGCCTAGCTGTGGGTATTGGGTGATACTGAGTACTGATCTGACACCAGTATGTTATATATATATAAAAAAAATCATTCTATGCCTGCATGACTGTGATATTGTGATATGATTATCACTGTGGTAAGTTCTGGCTCCGGTTAAACTCTTTGTAAAACATGAATAAATACAGCAGTGATGTAGCATGATCGTGCTGGTTAGCTTAGCTCCAAGCCTCATGTAAACCAGCTCAGACACGTGTGTGTCTGTTGCATCTGTGTCATATGATCAAAATAAATAGATTTCTAATCTAATTACATAGTACTGGATGGTGCCTGGACTCCAGTACTCGCCGATACCTGTACCAGCATTTTTGCAGTATTGGAGCAATTTCTGATACTGGTATCAGAATCGGGACAACTCTAACTTTTTATATTGTTCACCAAAGGGGAACATAAGGCACCAAACGTTGGGTATTTTAATAATGATCAAAAACTTGGTGCTGCGGTGTTGTTTGATGTGATTCCTCTCCCACACGCCTGTCAGATAACAGATGCAGTTTGTTTTTCCAGCTCTTGTGCTTGTTGATCTTTTAAATAACCATAACTGAAACTTAGAAAATGTCTGTGTGGCTTTAAAACATGAAGTGCTGAAAATACTAAAGTATCAACAGTGCTGACACACATTTACTCTGGGTAAAATGAATTATTTAAACTCTTTCAACTGCTTATATTAAACGTGCTGGAGTATTTTCATACCTGGTGAACATGCTGAGAAAAGTGTGAATGATCTGTCCGGTGAAGGCGACACCCATCTGGACTCTTAACGCCTGAAACAGCGTCAAGAAGAACGCCAGCATCTCATCGGTCACATCTGGAAAAGAAAAGTCACCGTCAACAAAGCTGTGCCATCAGAAATTAAATTAAACACTTTTTACAGCCTTCATTATTGTTTACGTAACGCTTTCTTAACATAAATGTTTCCTGTTAATACCATTTAATTCAAATAAATCATTTTTGTATATTTATCTACAGTCAGAGTCTGACTTTCTGCCCCTAAAGGACTGTCCAGAGTGAACATCTGATGTGGAGTCAACTTTAACAGCTGACCAACCAGGTACTTCTGCTCATGTCAAGTGTGTTATTAATATAAATAAGTTTAATGATTTAATGAAACGTGCTTAGAATGTCAACAAGACAAACTTCAAATTAATTGCCTTGACGACCATTTTTTAAATATTTCCTAAACTGATGCAGAATTTTGAAAAATGTGGATTTTACTCCAACAAATAATACTGCGATAAACTCAAAGGTGAGATGATGCTTCTTTAATGCTGGCGTTCAGTGATTTTCTTTAAACAATAAGAAGCATCTAATGGCAAATTTACAAAAGTCATAAATCTAGCACATAAAGCATAATGTGGACTTTAAATGGGGTACAAACATAAAGATAATCAGGCTGTTTTTAGTCCAGACCAAGGACAGCAAACTCCAGATTATCTTCTGTTTTATAAGATTGTCTTATTACGTCACACTGTGGTCTGAGGTGTTAAGAGTGAATTATAATAATGATAATCAGCTCTGAAATGGGTCGGGCTGACCATCGTAAAATATTAAACTTGTTCAACACTTATGATCAAAAATCTTCACATGTGTGGGGAAAGCCAACGACTCCTGAGTCATGATGTCATGAATTGTGACATGAATGTAGCCAATCGGGAAACAAGCTGACTGAGGAACAAAGAAGTAGACGTGAAACTTAAAGTTGGGTGGAGCTCAGAAATGGAGGATCAGCTCTCATGTTCTCCAGGATTTTTTCTAGTCTTTTATTTTTTTGAGTTCAAAATAGTCCTAAGACCACCATCATTCCCTCTTCTGTCCTCTTCCATGTTGTGTTTCGGTTGTTGCTGTTTCTTCTTCTTTGTTTTTGTGCAATCATGTTTGATCAGATTTCTGTCTTGGAGGACTAGACTCTAGATCGGTGTGTTTCTGTGTGTTGTGCTGTGTTGAGATTATCAGAGCTCACCACACAGGACGATCAAAACTGTTCAATGCCTGATTTTTGATCTTTATGTGAGGGATCTCTAACAGATTAAACATCTCTCAGATTGAGAAAATCCTTCTGTGTGGACCTACTTTGATTTGCTGTTGAGTGACTTTAGAACAAGGCTGGGCAACTCTGATTACCAAGGGGGCCACATAAATCTTTTCCTCAGAGCGTGAGGGCCAGTACCGATGAGTATATATAAATAAACAAAAAATAGGAAATATAAAGCTTCATATACCAACATTGACACATTATAACTCAAACACAATTAAAGAAATCACAATTAAATGAGCATGACACATAACTATAGTCAATAAAAGCACAAACATATTGCCTTTATCATTGTTTTCAACTACTTTTTAAGAATATTATATATTTTAATGCTTCATAAGATATATTTTATGATACATTAACAGCAAAGTAAGTTTTTTAATGACTTTCAAAAACAAAGCATGAAACAGCAATCTGAGTTAGGAGAAATATTTCATCACTTATCCTAGTCTGTGCATTATGTAGTACTGATAACTCAAAATGAATCGTATTGAACAGTTTAATTTCCAATTTTTTATGTATTTTTTTGGAAATTACTGGTGGGCCGCATTGTGTGAGGTTAAGGGCCGCATGTGGCCCCCTGGCTGCCAATTGCCCACCCCTGCTTTAGAAGATACTCGTAATAATATCAACATACACCTGAACGTTAATGCTGGTCTCATAAAGCAGATCATATTAAGTTTTCGATGCTCTGAGCTCTGAGGAGGCACCGACCTGGCTGCTGAATGAAGACGGGGAAGAGGTTGAGGGACACCTGGACCGACTCCTGAAGACTCTGGTAGCAGATCTGACGGGACTTGGTGGATTCTCCAGAGATGCTGTCCACGATGTCTCTGAGCACGGGCAGCGTTTGGTGTATCACAGCTTTCACTGGAAAAAGACAAATCAGTTGAAAACGCAGCTGAAGCAGGAAGTTCACTGTCTCATGAGGAAGAGGAGAGACACTGACTGTTGTCCAGGTCGGGCTGCCTCGGGGTGATGTTCACCGTCCCTCTCAGGATTCGATACTCTCGGGTCAGAGCTGCCAGCAGGCTGGCGTGGTTACTGGAGCGTGTCTGCCACTGCTGCTCGCTCTCGGGCAGGTTTGGCCACGGGAGCAGCAGCATGTTGGACAACGCCCGACACACCAACAGGTGAGCCTGCGTGAGGAGGAAAGACCGTCAGTGTTCCACAAACTGAGGACATTTTCAAATATCTTAAAGATATTTTTACTTTAGCTGCTGTGTTTGTATAAAAGTCTCTTTTCAATAGAAATACTGCACTCATGATCAAAAACAAAAATCAGTTATGTCCTTGGCTGCTTCTTAGCACTTCATCAAACCAGAGTTTCAACAAACTTTTAAATCTCAAATTCGAGATCTTTAAAGACCTAAACACAAATCTGAACGGATCTGACTATTAACCAATGTTCAGGTACAATGATTGAGACATCTTAATGACATGCATCCCAAAGTAAGATGTGTATTTGTTTCCTTTAAATCAATAAGTTATTTGCTTTGTCTTTATTGATTGTATCTGTCATTTATCTAATCTGTTTACTTAGTTACTGCTGGTATTCACCTCTACCTTATAACTCACTGACTTTAGTGGGAATAAGCTGTACAAAGAAAATAAAAATAAAAAAATAAAAAAACAGAACCAGCATCAACCAACACGTTAAGCCCATTTCTTTCCTGGAATACACAAGGATATGTGTCTTTTTCTGAGTGTTTTCTCCTTCTGAGGGTTTGGACTTGACCCGGTGTTAATACTCCACAGGTTACCGTTTTGACTGGTGTCTCATGCCTGCTCGAGTCTGTGATTTACATGATTACAGCAGATGCTGAAACCAACAAGAGAACCCACGACACTTTTTAAAGAAGAATTTGATCAAGATCATCAGCTCTGTCTTAAGCTGAAATATAAAAAAAGAAATATTTACTCAGTATGTCTGCTAACATCAGTTAACACAGCTACAAAAAGAACCATAACACCAGCCAGACTGATGGTAGGAATCGATATTAAATTAAGACTACTTTAGCATGGAAATCTTCTCCACGTTATGTCACATCAAATCAAGATAATCAACCATGTTTAGGTAATAAAACGCACAATATGTCTTTGTGTGGGCCGGTACATTTTTTAAACAGCGGAGGAAAACCTCTTTTTTTAAAAAAATACTTGCTGACTTGTGAACAGAGCCTTAAATGCTGATTTGTTGGAGTGTTTTTGCTGTTTTATTAAAAGATTACAAGTCATTATGCTCAATATTACTGCAGAGTAGGGCTGAACGATTTGAGAAAATAATCTAATTGCGATATTTTTCCCCAATATTGCAACTGCAATTTACTCTGCGATTGTTTTAATGTTCCTCATCTTATGTATTCTTAAACAAACATAAGCAGTAGATCTTTTTATAGTATAACCAATATGACATTAAATCAATCTAAGGATAAAAGATTTGAGAAAAAGTGGAGAAGTGAAGAACAGAAGCAAAATAGGTATGAAATTGTAAAAACTGGGTAAAAAAAAAAAAATGGGACGAAAGCGGAAAAAATTGAATCAGTGCAAAATAGGTAAGAAATTGCAAAAAAAAAAAAAATGGCAAAGAAATTCAAAAGTGACTAAGGAAAATTGATTATAACAGCAAAATTGGGATTAAATTTCAAAAACCATGTAAAAATTCCAAACATGGTCTGACAGTGGCCAAAAAAAAAGATGAATGGGAGCAAGATAGGCATAAAGTTGTAAAAAAAACTGGGTTAAAAAAGGTTAAAATAGGCATCAAATTGCAAGAAACTACATCACAATGCCAAAATGTTCAACACATTTTAGGTTAAAAATATTGCACTGTCTGCGATTTGAAAATTACAACAAGCCACACTGTGATTTAATCTAATTTGCAATTAATTGTTCAGCCCTACTGCAGAGTTCTACATAATGTTGGATGTAAAGGTGCCACTTAACTGTTGGTCCAGTGTTTTCTAACCAGCCCCTTAAATAAACCTAAAGGTTATGACAGGACAATCTGATTCAAAATACCCTGAAATTCAAGACCTTAAAAATCTTTCCCAGGCTCTGCAGGATCCCTGAACACCTTTCTGATTTATTCAATAAATGACTCTGGATCATAGTGAAGCCTTCACCTCTGGGGGGAGTCTGCGGGTCGTAGTCTCAGTCGTGATGAGGTTGAAAATGTTTTGAACAGCTGGAAGAGTGACCAGAAACACCGGCCGCACCGTGGAAGTGATGGAGACCATCAGGTGACACGCTGAGAGCAGCAGCTTGTCCGGTACCTGAAGACCCAAACAAAAAAGAAAAAAGATAAAGAAAGTGGCATTGAAACAACACTTTTCATTATTTTTGTGTTTTTCTTCCATAACAGGACTTTTTGACTTCCTCTTCTCACATTCAGACTTTTAACCCACAGCCTTTCAGTGTTAAATTTAGCTTTACTTTACACAGAAATAAAACTGAAACTACAGATGTAGGAATAGATAATAGTTTATGAAGTTGATTATTTGTCAGGATTTAAATTTCAGCTAATATCTTTCATATCAAATCATCTATTTCCTAATTATTGGCTGAAATATTGACAGAATGCATAATTCTACCATAATTTTTCACCTTAATATTAAAAAATGTTTGCATTTAAAAATCAACATTTATCTATCAGTTAATAAAATTAATTTTTTATTGTTTCAACATAAACAGTGACAGCGAGAGCAACAGGTCAATGTCAGTGAAGTGGAAATTAGGTACCCCTTTTTTTTAAAAAAAGTATTGAAACCAGTGTTGCTGACAATGAAATACCTGCACATCAGATAAAAGGCAAAAATCAAACATCGTACAACCCTTACTTAATGCAATAAATCTATAAAATAAGCTAAACAAAAAAACAAATTCAAAATCTCAAGCTGGTTCTTCTTTACTCATCTGATTTGTCATTAGTCCTTAAATCCAACAACATGCCACTCTAAACTTAATAAACTGAAGCAGATGATTGGATAAATATATCGTAAACACTCAAATCATTAACAAGCTGGTTAATATTTTCTTACACAATACTTCCTCCTCGACTCAAATAGTTTCAAACCAAAACTTTCTTTCATTTACTACCTTAAGCAGAAACTTAATCCAGTTAAAAAAGAAATTTAAATCAGTCGTACTGGAGAAATACAGGAATCTCGAGGAGGAACAACAAGTCTGATGAGTGTAGTAAACAAAGTGCTTTAATATTTAAAAACAAACAAACAAGCAAACAAACAAAAAAGGCTAAAGAAAACACAATATCTGTGTGTGTGCGCAAAGGAAAGTTTGTATACAGACATGCATGCATAAACACTGCATGGATATGTAAATTTATATATCAATTATGGATATCTGCATGTCTATAGGTGTATACATAGGCGTGATGTTTAAGTATATAATGATATGAGTAGGTAATCAGATAGGTGGAGAGGTATTTATATGTGTATAAAAATAGGTAGGTGAATGTTTAAATAGATTTAGGAAAACAAGTCAAATATGTAACGGAATAAGAGGTAGGACCAGATAAGTTTGACTTCTTCCTGCTCCTTTTCCAGCATGTACATTGTAACTTCTGATGAATATTATACATTAGTTATCTGCTATCTTATTATTTCCTCTCATTTTTTGTTTTGTATATATTTTTGTTGTTAATATGTTTGAAATAAATAAATAAATAATACCTTCAATATTTTTGAACCAAATAAAATAATCACATTTATCACCTTTAAGCCTGAAAGAGTGAAAACAAGCATGTTGATAAACCCCTCTAAAGAAAAAGACATTTCTGATGTAACTTAAGTTGTAAATCAGAGTCAAGCTCACTTTATGTCACTGAATCAAATGGAAATCTTTCTGATTCACCCTTCTCATGGTTCCTTTAAGGATGATATTCATTTAATAACAGTGGGCTACCTTTGCAGTGATGAGTGGGCTGCTGGCGTCTATTGCAGATGTGATGAGGTTGATGAACTGGCTCGGGTTTTGACTGTGGACCTCGCTGTAGAACTGAGCCAGCCAGTGAGAGTAGGCTTGCAGCGCAGCAAGGGCCTGTGCATGCCTGTGAAGAACATAAAACAGAGTTAATGATGACTTAGACACTTCTGCTTCTTCTGCAGGCAGCCTCGCTCAACATCTGCATTTAAAAAAGAGCTCTGATGCTTTTGGAGAAGTTGGGTGGTTTGATGTTTCATGAATTACAAAGACTCCAAAATTATTCTAAAGCAAGCACAAGAACTCTTCTGCTTCAGTAGAAATTCATGCTCAAAAATGCTGCTCAAACCCTCAGAGGAGCTTTTTTGTGGCATAACTGATCTGTTAGAACACACTGTTCCTCTATCACCGTCAGTGACTCAGCAAAAAAAACACAAAACAACAGTCCAGTCTTTTTTAAGAACTGAAACCTGCTTCACAAAAAGAGTCACATCAACATCAAGGCTGCTGTTTTTAAACATGTCATACTCACACATCGATGAGGTCTGGTTTGAGCACAGAAGGCACGGCGGTCTCCAGGTCATAAAGGGTCGTCTGCGAGCCGTAGCAGGTCACTTCAACCAACCTAAAATAGAAGAGCGGCCATTTTAAACTTTGCTTTGATTAGCAACAAATCAAGAAGACTAGAAAAAAGCAGCCACCACTTTATAAGCCTACTCAATGAGGTGTTGATTCAGTTCTAGTGTTAAATTAAAAAGCTAACAGACGTGATATTGTGTTTTATTGTTAAGAGGAGATCTGCAGCACTCACCTTTCCACCACAGCCAGGGCATCATTAAAACGTGCTGCAAAAATCTCCCCAATGAAATGTTCGGCCAAGCGTCCGACGGCTTGGAGGAGGGAACTGAGGTCCCTGAGAGAGCAGTGAAGGCGACGACAATCGTTCTCTGCAGTGATGTTCAGCCTCCGAGCTGTAAGAGCCACAACCGCGGGTCAACAATCAAATATTAAATCAGCCTGAATCAACAAATCAAAACTCTGAGGGTGAAACCAGGGACGGCTTCTTACTTGTTCCAGTGGTTACAATAAACTGCCGCAGGCCCATGTACACATCCAGGTTTTCCTGGAGGACTGGGAACTAAAGAGAGAAGAGAGAGAATTAAGGAGATGGCTGCAACACAAGCAAAAACAAAATACACAGTCATTAATGCAGAATCAACATTAATTTTCACAATTATCATGTTTACATGAGAACCTTAAATCTCCTTTAATTCCGAATAAAACTTAAATCCTCTTTAAATGATTACAAATGACCATGTAAAGACCTGATTCTGAATGAAGATGATAATTCCGAATAAAACTTGATTCAGAAGAAAGCAGCTGGTTTATTCTGAATTTAAATCCGAATTTAATAATTCCACCATCATGTATATGTTCACTCTGCTTTAAATTAATTCCGGTCATTCTGGGCATGTTTATTCTCTTGTCCTGCAGCGATGAGACACAGGACGCTGACGTGAACAGGAAGGCTGCCTGAAGCAAGCGCGAGACTCCATGCAAGCCGAGACACTTAATTTAGTTAGAGCCTTAGAAGATTTGGAAGTTATGAAAGTGTGGATGGATGTAAGCATTAAAATGTGGACCATTTTAAAGCTGTAGGGTCCAAGTGGAATTTTTCTTCTGGTAGATGTAAATAGGCCACTATGTCACGTCCGACCTCGGTTCAATCAGAATCATTCCCAAACCTCAGGCCTTGAATAAAGGCGAATGAACGTGTTTTCCATGAAAAACCTCTATTCATAATTATTATTTCCATGTAAACATGAAGGAGAAAACCTGAATTCCGAATTATTTAATTCTGAATTGTTAATTCAGAACTAAAAAACATCATGTAACCATGACCATTAACCGTTTTGTTAGTTGTTTGGTTATCAGCATGAAAATAAAAAAGAGCTGACAAACCAACATGCTACATTCTTAATTTAGACGTGAACCATAAAGTAATTACAGTCAAGAATCGGTACCTCAAGAAAATCCATATCATTAATATTTTTGCTCACAAATTCCCTTATCAACTCCCTCCACCTGCAGATGTCAGAACTGTGGATTAATATTTCACAAGCTGCTTGAGGAGCATCATGTGTTTGATACTGTTGGCAATAGAAACCTCTAGGCCAACTTTTACCCATGAAGAATATCAGCAGTAATTGATAAGAGAATCGTTGAATCACACCAATAAGCAGGATTGGAAATGGCATCAGAATCAATAAAATCTTATCAGTTCCCATCCCTAGTAAAGAGAACGAGTTATATATACCGGTATATTTATAAAGAGCAGAACAAATGTCAAACTACGATGTGTTTCAGTGTATGCAGTTAGTCTGTGGAACAGATTAGACATAGAAATGGAAGAATGTCAAACACATGGTAGGTTAAAAGAATTGCTGAAATAAAAGATGATTATAAGGTACAGAACTGTGGTGTGAGCACAAAATGTGTACCAGATTTTGAATACATGTGAGTTTATTATTGTTTCATATCAATCTAAAGGTAGCTGAGTAAATTATAAATTTGAAAAGGGAAGGTGAAATAAGCAAAACCTTCAGCCTACACCTTTTTTTGGTCTGGTTTTGTTATTTTGTAGATTGTTTAAGGTTAATGGGGTTTGTAATTGAGATTTCATATTTAAAGTGACGGACATAAACTAAACTTGACTACATGTACACTTTACACTGTACAATGTTTTTTGCTCAAGGTTTTTAGTTTTGACTTCTTTACCATTGAAACCCGTTTCTTCTTTTTAAGCTTTTCTTTTCTTTTTTTAAACTTTTTATTTAGTTATTTTTTCATACCTGGAGCCCATGCTGACCAAAGAAAGTCAAAGAAAAGTAGTGTCCTTTTCTGCTGTTGCAAAAAGTGAGAATTTCTTTCTCTCTTTTTTTTTTACTTTTATTTTGTTTTGTTTTCTCATATAAACAGAGACAGAGGAACACAAAAAACACACAGAAGAAAGTTTGTGAGGTACACCTTGGCTTAAACAACTCATACAGTTATATCATATCTGGAACCGTTAATGAGCAAAGAAAGTCATACAAAGGTAGCATCCTCTTTTATCCTGTTTCAAAAAGTGACCACTTCTCCCACCTCTTAATAAAGATCTTTCCTTCAACTCTTATTAAGCTTTAATATCAAAAGTTTTTCAGGTATTTTCAAGAAAAGCAAGGGGTTGTTAAGGAGGAAAAGCTATTATTTCAATTTGTGTCAGCATTCAAACAAAAAAAAACAAAACAAACACAGCATCTTATCTCTTCAGGGCCTGTTTTCCCTTTAAATCCACTTAAAATGTGCCTGAAATCTGAAAAAAACAAGTGATGGTGATGCCAGCAGTGCTCTCTTACCAGAGTGGAGAAAGCATGGGACGGGAGCAGCTCCATCACTTTGGCAACCACCTCCAGACTCTGACGCAGGTACCTCTGCCACTCCGTCTGTTGCTATAGTAACAAAACGAGGAAGATGCAGACTTTGAAGAACAAGACCTAGAAACCTTTGTTAATGTGCTTGTTATGAACTAAAAGAAAAAACCCAAGCACATGTAAATCGTTCTTACATCATCGTCCAGAGTCTCGTCGTCCAGCTCCTCCAGCTGAGCCTGATTATATCTGAACTGTATGCGGTTCAGAACTTCTCTTAACAGAAGGACTAAAGCATCTTTGTACCTGTCAAAAAACACATGTATTAATAATTTACAAACAATAAACACAACAAATGATCAACAATTAAGACCTGATTACCATTACCATTACCAGATCTGGGGCCTCATTCATTAAACTGTGGTTAGGAAAGATCACTACGCAAGAAACAGGAAATGCATGTGCACAAAAACTTTCAGATTTATAAGAGTGCAAGCACACATCCTACACAGGTTTCTATTTATAATCACAATCAACTCTGAAGTTGTTGCAAGTGAGGGGACGTTTTGCCCTGTCCATATGGTGCCTACAAAAGGTCAGGTGAACACCCTTGATGAATGTTCAATGATACAAATTTTAGGATAGACGGAGAGGGAAACAAGCGGATAAAAAACCTTATGTTAAGTTATATTAATAGGTGGGTACAGAGTGGGCATCACTAATGCCAGAAAGACAAAAGCGCGGCTGATGATGTAAACAAGGCTGCCTCAGGGGGTCGTACTGTGGCTGAAGTAAAAAAGAAATGATCTGACATAAGATTGGAGGTAAAAAGATGAATCGCTCTCCATACAAAGGGCGTCTAAGTCGGCTTTCACACTAAAATTAGCAGGTCAACACAAGTTTTTTTAAACACAGGTTAACCTGCTAACAATGGGCAAGTGACGTCTTCCCCCACTGTAGACCCGGTCTAATTGGCAGCAGATGAGCTGCATGGCTGTTTTTGTCCCTCTGGTGCATCAAGCTGATGTCATCACGTTGATGACATCATCACTGTGCGACATAGCCCCTCCATGTAAACAATGGAAAGGAGCGTGTAGGCCGTGGACACGGTTTTCTTTACTTTGTACTTTTGTCCCTTTTAAAATGTAGAAACTCGACGCTGATGATTCAAAGGTGGATGGAATTTGTTGCTGAGACGGGAAAGAGTCATGTAAGTTGCAGACGGAGGGGGCGGGCACGATGTTATGTTACGCCAATGCCATCCGTAAATTAGCGAGTTAACCTGGGTGTGACGTTCCTACTGAAGCCAATTACAACCCTTGTTGCTTGCAGGGCCAAACAACCCCAGTCGAAATGCCAATTAACCCCTTTCAGAGTGCCGACAGGAGCAGACTGTTACCAGGTTTAAATGGTTTTTTGGTCAGTCTGAAAGGGGTATGAGTGACAGTTGGGGGAAGGGGCATGACGGAGGTCGTCCTTACGCATTGTGGGTGCATGCCTTTTCATATCCTACCATCACTTCATTTCCTGAACTGCTACAGGTGTTATCTAAGATCAGCAGTTTGGTACAATGGTCATGACATTTGAATTGACACAATTGATTCAACAACATAGGTTACATGCACGAGCATCATGTATGCGTTCATCAAGTCCCAGTGTCATTAACATTTCTCCTAAAGCTGGGCAAAAAAATAGATTAAATCGATTAATTCGAATTATTTTCTGCAGAAGATTTAAAAAACTACAATTTTCATGATGGTCAGCCTTGTAGGGTTTGCACAAGCACTTTTATAGGCTTGTATTTGTTATTTAAGTCGATTAAATATTGCTAATATTGTAAAAATACCTCAGCCTTTTAGTGTTTATGTAGACAAACCTGCCTACGTTTATACGACATAATCAACCTGTTATGACCCAGACTTTGACTTTAAGAGGGAATCATTTAGTCAACATAGAGGCAAAACATGATTTGATTAATTTTTAAGTAACTGGGAGTTTTGTTTCCTTTTAGGAGAGGAAAGATCGATTAAAATCGTAAATCAAGTGTTGTGGAAAAAATCTGGGATTTTATTTCTAGGCCATATTGCCCAGCCCTAATTTACCCCCATTGTTTTCACAAGTATATTCTTCATATATGATATGTGTAATATTCCATTAGTTTACATAAATGTAGTTCCACAGAGCTGTATTTAATTTCATCCTTCTGCTGTTGGGGTCGCAGTTTCCCGTTTGTCCAGATTTTGTGTGTACAGCAGGATCAGAGCAGCCGTGGGCGTGCACACATTCTCCTGTCAAGTTTGTTTTCAATAAATCCCAAAATTTGCTTTCAAGTGGTGTATGCAAGCTTTATAAATGAGGCCCTCAGGTCTTTAACATAATGACTGAGAGAAATAGGCCAGAGAGACTCACCTATTCAGAACACTTTCCCTATCAGCCAGTCTGCTTTTGATTTTGGTTGTTAAGAAATCCAAAAAGACACTCCATATATCCAAACAGGCGAAGTAGCCTTCATGGGTGGGCTGAAAAACATGGAAAAGACAGTTTGACACAATCTAAAAAACATCTAATTCAGCTTGAAGAGTTTTAAAATAAAAGTCTGTTGAGTATCCTGCAGAAATAAGACTGTGTGTGCTGCTCTCAGTTTTACCTGGTTAAAGGTGTATTTGAAAAGCAGGGCGAGAAATTCTACTATAGGAAACTGAGGACTGGATTCAATCCTTCTTAAGTGAACACTGACAAACAGGCGCAGGAAGTCTGTGAACTTTTCCAGGTAACTGCAAGAAGAAGTGGTCAGAATTAACAGAACATTCAAAAATCACATCTTATGACATCTCAGAGTGTGATGTTACAAAAACACGTGGTGTAGAGATATGGAGTTATTCTCAGCGGTCTGTCGACAAAAAAACAACCAAAACAGCACTTAAATTCACAGCTTTAAACATAAACAGAAATGAAAGGTCAAAATATAATATGGGACAAAGATGAGGAACAGAATGCTGAAGAGGCAGTTTATAAAAGCAGAAAAACAACAACCATCATGAGAGGAGAGGGCTCAGTCAGCAAACAGAGAAATCTTATGGCTCTTTTCCACTAGCACGCCTTGGCCCTACTCTACTCGGCCCTACTTGATTTGCAGCGTGTTTCCACTAGCCTGGTTTCTCCTAAAACAAGCTAGTTTTAGTACCTACTCCGCTCTGGTTCCAAGCGAGCTGAGTCCATACTAAAAGATGACGTCACCAACTGCCAGCTACTGATTGGTCAGACAATGTCGTCATCTATGAGTCATGAGCGTGACAACCTAGCACGCTAGCGGTAGCTACCGCTAGCTTACCCTCATACGTCTTTTCTTTGCAGCTTGATTGCTCTCGTCCTCGGCTTCATTCTGTTGTATAGCTTCCAAAACTCTCCTGTGCTTCTCAAGGGGTATTTCTTCTTACCACCTGCAGCCTTCTTCTGCTTTCCTTTTTTACTCGGTTTGTGACAAAAAGCCACAGATTGTTGTGTCGCACTCAAAATGACTTCACCGCAGTGCCGCTCAGCTGTTTACAGCGACACTGCTCCCCGTTGGGAAGACGACAGGGGCTAATGGAAAAGCTGCACAAGACGAGTAGAGTAGAGCCGGGTAGAGTCGAGTAGAGTAGGGCTGATGGAAAGGGGCCGTTAGACTGCAAAACTGATTTGAGGGACTTATGAATATGGCTGGTCCTACACAAGAGTAAGGTGAAATAGAGCATAAAATACATAAAAAATTCTTCAATTAAATAGCAATACATGTGTTTTTCTGCAAAACAAACAGTTGTCAAATTAACAGGATTGCCAAATCTTCTGTTATTAAAGTGAAACACTACAGTGAAAATACCTGTTTGAACCAAAAACAGAAGTCCTGCTGATTGAATTCTGAGTAATTACTGTTTTCAACAATCAAACAAATTCACCACAGCTTCCTAATCTCTGGCTAAACTGAGCAAAAATGCCAACATTTTTCTACTGTGAGTTTCTAAATAATATCTTCATATTCTGATTATCGGTAGAGCCAAAAAAACCCTGAAACCAGTCATATGGAGTTGAATTATATTTTCAAACAAAAGAAAGATAACCGTGTTCCCACTGTGTTTCTCGTTTAGTTCAGCTGAATGTGGAGGTGCTAAATGTAGAGGTGTAAATAACTGATTCTTGCCATCCCAATTTCTTGGCACCTTTCTGTTGGAGTGCGAGTGTACCAAGCTGACCCCAAAGGGCGGAGCTAACTATGCTGCTGCCTGCTGATTGGTCCCAATAATCGTCACTTTCCAGTGAGACAGCAGCCAAAACAAAAACAACACACATGTTTGAATCACTGTGGATCAGAGTGAGTGACGTCTCTGCTACTTCTGATTTAAAGAATATCTGCCCAGAACAATGCTGCGGAGGTTCAAACCAGACCAAATGCAGCTTAAATTGCCAAGAAGGTTGGCAACATTTGGCCAAATGTTGCCTAAAGAACCAGTTTTCTTTACAGTTCAGTTAGTGTGACTATGTTTGCAAGTTTTGATCCTAAAAAATAAGAAATAACACAATTCTGGGGGATGGAGAAGTCTGCATCTGTCTTTTACTTTCTACTGTGAATAGAGGGGCTTCTTAAATATAAAAAATTATTTGAGGATTAATCCTTTGTTGATTTCGTTCACTGGTCAACCAATCAGAATGAGAGCACCCTCTTCAAAGCAGACGATAGAGGACCACTTCCTGTAAAAGGCGGGGCTCGATAAAGGGTCGACTGCCCAATTGGACACAACATTTCGAACAGATTATCTTGTGGTCAATAAGCATATCAGCAAATGTTATTTCTGAATCATTTCCCACAGTGCTGCACACACCAACACCCAGATAATAAGCGGACCGGGTCTTACCTTTCGTCTAGTTCCTGCAAGCGGCTCTTCACTGTGTGAGCGTTATTCTCTCGCGTCAGCCTCTGCAGGAGAAAGAAGGTCTGCTGGAACATCCGCAGCAGGTACTCCTCAAAATCCATTGGCACACAGTTCTTTGACACCAGCTCATTGACGCACGTCATGGCGAGAACGCCGAGCCGGGCGCGGTCCACCTTACTGCACTCGCTCGGCTGTCCGTTTCGCCCTCCGCCATTAGATGTTGGCGGCATTGTCCCTGGGTTAAGCTGTCCGTTAGAGGAAGAGGAGTTGGAGGAGATGAAGGATCCTGTCTTTGCTTTTGTCCTCAGATCACATCCAAAACGTGCAAAGTGGAAAATGGATGCCAGCAGGGTGGGTGTGATGCTCGTGGAGAGGGGGATCCAGCTAAACAGGTGAGCCAAACACTCCAGCACCAGACAACAGAGCTGCTGACTCTCACTGTCCAACGCTGCCATGGGCTGGCAGAGCAGCTTTGAGTACTGGCTGCCCTGAAACAGACTGCCCAGCAGTTCCACTGTTGGACAGAGGAGACAAAAGTGTTACATAACCGCTGAAAACAAAAGGCTACATCTATGATCTAATAACTAACTTGTGTTTGTAGTTTTCTGTAACTCAAGGACAATCTACTTACAACTTTCCCCTGAGGTGGGTGATGGAGGCGGAGTTGAAGCTATGATGCTGTGCTTGTCCCAGTAGGTCTCCAGTATGCCTGCAGAAAAAAGACAAAATCACATTTATTTATCTATATTTATGGTTGTCAAACTCAGCATGCTCAGAGTGAAGTAGACAAAAGCCCATTAATCTCCTTTTTTCTAGGTAATGGAGGGTAGAGTAAAAAGCCAAGTCCAGCTGAGGTGAGTGATGGCCCTAGGTCGAGCTCCTCAGATAAGGCCCCATAAAACCCACGATCACAGAGTTGCTGACCGAATCATGGAATTGACCCTTTACTCAGCCCCTCCCACAAATGGCTGCTGTCCAATCCCACATTAGCAACCGTAACTATACACAAGAAGCCTGCCAAGCTATCGGCAGAAAACAACAGACCTAGGCGTTGTGCTTACGGGACTAGCAAGTCTGACAGCTGATATCCAAGAAGTTTGGAGGTTGGTGTTGATTTTTTCGTCTTCCCTAAGCCCAAGACATATGGGGAAAGATGCTGGATGTGGATAAAGCACAAGAATACCAACGTTTGCTCTAAAGTAAGGTGCTAATTAATGTTAGCTAATCATAACTCTCTGTGCTGGGTAAGACAACAATAGGAAACAAAAATGTCCCGGTAGTAGGTTACTTCTGCTAAACCTTGAGCCACTGGGTAATATTTAAGCAAAAGAAATACTAGTGACAGACAGACACAAGTTCTGACATAGTGATATCTTTCAGCATTTTGTGAACGGGCATTCTAGAAAAGGGTAGACACAACGATAATGAAAGCTAACAACATTAATTTCAATTCAAACAATATATACAGTCCTGATCAAAATCTTAAGACCAGTTAAAAAAATTCTTTATAGTTTATAAAAATGGCCATCAGTTCCAGACAGTTGATGCCCTTCATGAAGCCATCTTCACCACTTGGAGCAATGTTCCCAAAAGCTTCCTGGAAACACTCTCATCAAGCATGCCCAAATGAATTTTCGAAGTGATTAACAAGAACAGTGGAGCTACTCATTACTGAGTCCTACTGAGAAACATTTTTGTTTTGGTTTGGAGAGTTTTTTGAAGTTTTTTGAGCGATGGTCTTAAACTTTTGATCAGCTGATAAACAGCCTATTTCAGTTTACTTGTTGTTTTCAATAAATTACTTTTTCAAAGTGCTTTTTGTCACACAACCCCTTCTTGCTTTTGCATATTGTAGCTCTATTTAAAACCTCATTAAGGTCCAAATGTGCAAAATGCATATTCTAGCAATTTTTCAACTGGTCTTAAGATTTTGATCAGGTCTGTATATATCAACTCACCCTGCTGTACAAGAACATTGTTGTATGTGATTGTTTTTAAGATGAAGTATCAACACACAGGGAGCTGGACGCTTGCATTGGGATCTGTGCACTTTCCCCTCTATTTTAATGTCTTCTTCATTTGAACTCCCATCATTTGATTTGGTAAATGTTTCTCTCAGAAGTATTTTGGAGATCTTTCTGTCCACTTCTTTCTGATACCTCCACAGAATTTGTCCAAAAATTTGCAGATATATTCTAAGGAATATCACTCACTGGGGGTGTGGCTTAGTGGAGGGTCAATTGGCCATTAAAGGCAGAATTAACCATAGGCGTGGAATATAACGGAAATGGCCAACATTTTACATAAAATTTGTTATTTTTAATAGAAATGAACGTATCTCTGGGGAAAATGCTCTAAGGCTGTCACTAAGGCTGGGGACCATGTGGCTTTAATGCCCCTCCCCCTTCTCCTTCCCTCATTAACAATAGCAAACATGTCCAAGCCGCTGCCTGAGACACTGACGAAGTTAGCAAAGAAGCTATGGAACTCCCGTCTAACTCCAAAGTACAGGGCAGAGCAGTTTCCCAACGATTATTCTGTGTCAGGAGATCAAATGGTCTAAAAGTTTTGGAAACCCGTAAAGACATGGGTAAGGACCACCTGCAGAGAATGATTATATTTCCTTACTTCGTACTCTGTCTCAGGGTTAAATTTGAGAATAATACCTCAAACTAATTTTCAAAAATGAAAAAAATAATAATAATAATTAAAAAAAACAGAACTGGGAAATAAATGACAGATTATTTAGGGCCCTAATGAGGCATCTGCTACCTTTTGTCTCACTTTATGCTCATTTTTAAGTTTCTTTTTAATCATATTTCCATTTTTTGGCTCCTGCTGGTCATCAATCTACAAGGTTGAGAGCATTTTGGTAGCGTTGGTGGCATCAGCATTATCACTGCCTGGAGCTCCAGTCTATTGAAGGTGACAAAGGAATTTGTAACGCATTTGTAATGCAACTTAAAAAACTTCTCTTTGGATTTGGATGATTTTTTATGGGAACACCAGTCATGACACAAGCAAGAAGGTTTCGGTGGGGACGTGAACACAGATATGGATCCAAAACTTTTAGCTACGGCAATTTTACACATTTACACTAGTAACTCATCCAAGAAATATCATGGCAGAGGTTTGAACTTCTAGTTGTACCTTGTGTATCTGTAAAAAAAAATGCACATCAGGTTACCCTGTCCTTCTCAGAAGTCAAATTGCGCCACTTGGCCTGCATTCACATCACTATTGGGGCTTATCCATAATGAGGTATGAGCTCCACTCAGCTTAACTCAGTTGTTTTTGTTACCTGCAGTTTTTGTATCGTCTCTTGTGGAGATTCAAGCAAGCTGAGCTGTGACTGAATGTGACGTAGAGCAGAGTGTTGTTGGCTCTGAGATGCTGCTTGACTTCCTAACTGTCCTCTGCTTTCACTAGTATGTTGTGCTGCTGCTTGTAACTGTCTGAATTAGTATTCATCTCCTTACTCTTACAAAAAGCCACAAAAGGTGCTTTGTGCAGGCACGCTACGGCAACCCTACCAATCTTTAAGAGGTGCAGACAAAGTCTATACTGTAACGGAAAACAAAGCGGGTAGTATTTGAACCGAGCAGGGTTGAGCCAAGTTGAGCAGATGCCACAAACTGGCCCAGCAAGACCTGGTTACCTCTTACATGTCATCATGTGTAAACTTGAAACACTCATGGCTTTGCCATGGTGACTTTGATCCAAAACCAACCTTGAGATCTTGTGGATTTATCCTTTTGACTCTGAATACTCTTTTGTACTTTCACATAATCACTTGACCTTTGGACCAACGTGGACCCATTGTCGCCACTGTATAAAATGACTGCAGTCACATTGATGATATGTGATGCCAACGTTGCATACTCGTGCTTGTGAATGAGCAACCTTGGGAAGCCGCAGCCCAGCTTGTTCAATCATGCTGGGGCCAAGGAGAAGTGCTGTGCTAAAGCAAGTTATGACGCACTCATGTCTGTCAATCAAGCTCGACTTTGGGGGTCACATGTGGTTGGGCACACTGCAGACTGCCCAGTAAGAGTGTGCACGAACAGGCTGCCTCTAAGCTCTGTTTGTTCACTGTTAGTTCATCCCAGAGATCTAAGAACTTTGGAAGCTGTCGGGCATTTTGAGGTTTGGTTAAAGTCCATGCTGCATTCACATTTCATGTTCATTTCATGTCCAAGAGGCTCACGTTGCAGCAGAGACAACAGGGAGAACAGCTGTACCTTTATTAAATGTATTCTTACCTGTCAACAGTCCCAGCACAGTCGGTACCTGCTCCATCAGCAGCTTACGAAGCTCCTCTTTTCTGGCCACACACAGGTCTTCTCGAGGACACGCAAGTTCCTCTGAAGTGGTTTTCAACATCACCAACCCCAGAGGAGCCAGAGCCGGGGACTGGATCAACTGAGGATCATAGCAGATTCACAAACAGACAACAGCATTAGTAAAAAAATATGTAAGAATGGAAGTCAAGCACTTGAAGATGAATAATGTAAAAAATAGGTAGGGATTACTTGAAGGTCAATGGGAAAAGGCCTCAATTATTATGATGAAATCATTGTAAATGTGGTTTTGATTGTCTCATCAGTGTTTGCAAAACTCAAACAAAAAGTCAACGAAAGTCTCCAAAAGAAAATATTAACTCTACTTTCAGAACATGGTTCTTCTAATGGATGTTCTTCCATTCTTAATTTCTACTTCTTTTTCATACTTTTCATTTTAGCACAGAATATTTCCCTCTGATTTCCAGGATCACTAAACATCCTTTTTAAATCGTTTTTCTCCAGAACAGAGCAACCAGTCATTCCTCTTTTTTCCTAATCACAAAGTTCTTCCTATAAATAAGTCAGAAGACTGTTTAACAACAGAAATAGCAGCAAAGAAGTTATTTGACAGTCAAGGTTTTAAAAAAGGTTTCTTCTTCTTCTGCAACAAAGACTGTCTTTGTCACCCTGTCATCAGATAATATCTGTTCACACACGAGACCTTTACCTCACACTTTGGCTTGGTTTATTCCTGTGTGAACACTTGTAATGCATTTTTCCCCACCAAGTGTGAACACTGGACGTGTCCAAAGCTGTGACTTAACTCAAAGCCATCTTGTGCTGTTTTGTACTCTTCACATGTAGACTTGAATCTCACAGCACTGTGTCCTGACTGAACACGACATGCCTGAGCATCTGCACCAAAATCAGGCTCATACTTGAGTATGGTAACTGGGAAATGCTGCATTACGTGATGCAACGTCTGTGCCTCCATGCCCTGTTATTTCCTCTATACTGGTCGTGTTAACACAGAACAGGAGAGGGGAAAGAGCGAGATTAACAAGGTACTTCAGGGATATTCTTGATTTTCTTTGACTTTACTCACAGCAGAGGTGTAAATTAGTTTTAGCAGATTAGATTAGAAGTGTTTGTCAATACCCTTGAAAGAGACATCTTACTTTCACTTTCATTTACCACACAAAGGGACTAACTGTTTTGCTCACAGAGAGCTGGTTACTGACGTGTCTTTGCATAGACTCCTCGTAAATGCAAAGCACTGCACTCCAGTTTCCCCACTTGTACAGTCACAGCACTTGCTGGACAGTTTATGGGGTAAGTAAGGGCCATAGAAGGTAATATTTAATGGATAAAGTTTAAACATCTGGCAAACAACGCTGCAAACAATGCCGCAACAATATTCACTGCTGGCACTGAGTCAGGACACGGGTTGAGACTTTAATTGTTGGACTGAAAGAAGGTTCCCAAGAGGAAACAAAGTCTGCTATATGACTGATAGATCTGATAATTAGGGCTGGGACGATTCACTTTTCTCCCGATACGATTTATTGCGATTTTTTTAGGTGCCGATACGATTTAAATTGCGATTCTACGATATTGCCGATTTTTGCAATCTTTAGTTAGCTTTTTTAAAACCAGTGAAAAAGATGAACAATGATGATGCCTACAGACTATATCAGGAAAAATACACATCACATGTGAGTCTGTTTTTAGGATTTATTCAGCAATATATTTTAACCAGCTGTTTATGCTCCCTCTCTTCAAAAGCCTGGATTGCATATAAAAAGTGGCTTATTATCCCTTCAGGCAACAGAGTTTTTTCAAGAAATATTCAGTTTTGCTATCAAGATTTAAAAAGGCTATAGTTTCAAAGTGGTTGGTTTTCCCAGCCATCGTCATCACTGTAATTTACGGGCCGAGCATGAACGCCTCTGCTGCCTGCACTGTTTACCCCCGGCTTCTCCCTCATTTGACCAGAGCTCCGCGGTCTCATTCTCCGCTAACACCGTCACTTTTCGCGGTGTTTTGAGCTTCCCTGCATCCCAGACTATGTACACTCTTCGGCAGTCGCCGGCTATGGAGAGGAAAAGCTCTCGGTATGTAATGCTCCGGGACTGTAATGGCACGCGGAGCCGCTCCCGCTGCGCGCACTCGCTGCCAGTTTCTTCCTCACTGGACGACTGACCGTCATCCACAGAGAGTAAATATTCCTCAGATTCAGAGTCAGACAGTACTTGACAAAGTACTCTCGGCATCGTGAGTACTCTCTATCACTCTGTGTCTCTCTCTCTGCTCCGCTCCACAGCCTCTACAGCCACACTCGCGTCCCTCGGTCCGGTGTGTGTGTTTCAAAGTAAATGTACGCCAAAACTTTGAATAGAAACCTGTCACCTGTCCACTATCTGCTGGTGAAAAGTAGTAAATGTACTCAGCACTATTTTAACAGCTATGGCCTATTTTATCCAGCAATGTCTCTTGCCTCAGTTTGGCGACTTTAGCGCCTATAGAGTGAGTGTGCGTGTGTGTGTGGGGGGGGGGGGATATCGATTTTTGAATAAAAATATCGATTTTAAAATCGGCAGACAAAAAATCGCGATACTTAGGTGTATCGATTTTTTCTCCCACTCCTACTGATAATATAATTCACAATTACTGTCTCCTACAATTCTGCAAACCAAATAATCAAGAATGAAGGATTACTATGACATGCTGCACTTTTGTTATACTTTTTGAATTTTAACTGGTATATGTTCATTTATTAAGTGTCCATTAGCTTTAACAAAAGAATGATGGTTAGAAGTGTTTATGATTGTTTGTGTTGTGTGCCATACAATAGTCAAGTTTCATTATGGTGATCTAGATTTCTCTCAAAACAATCACAATAATAGTTTTTCCACGAGCAGCTCTATGATGTGATAATAAAAATATTTCCTTTATGAATATGCTGATGGACAAATTCATGATTTAAAGAGTGAAGAATAGCAAACTGACAAAAAGACAATAACGTAGTAGTTTCTGCAGGTGATTCACTTTAAGTTTAGGGTGATGCACCTGTTGCAGGATTTAAACTTTATCATCTATTTCCTTCTGTCTGTGATGAGCTTTGCTGAAATTTTCCTGCCACAGTCTCACAAGAACTCACTCTGACTTTAAACAGTAAATTTAACAAGTGGTTGGTGCAACTAATTTTGGGTTAAGTAGGGGTGAACATTTCTGTGTCATATGTTTAAACAAGCAGCTCAACACAGACATTTGAAAAATGTTTTCAGGATTTCTTTACATGAGCCGATTTTCACAGAGTCCAGAGAGCTCTGGAATGTGGACTTTATCTTCTAGTTCACCTCGACTTTCATGAATTACTTCCGGTTATCTCACACATGGCTGTAATCTAATCAGCTAAACTTTAGGAAGTCAGCAGTAATCGAGATCAAACTTTTTTACTGGAGCAACAGCAGCCTGAGCGGACCAATCAACCCTCAGTAACTATCAGTTAAAACAAAAACCACCACCCACAAACTGATGACTAATGCTGCCTGTAAAAGGGTTACTGGCAGCAACGTCATAGGGGCTTACCTGAAGGGTGTTTGTGAAGAAGTCATGATAAAACATCGGCCAGTCCTGGCGTCCAATGTCCACGATAACTTTGCAGAGTTTGTTGCGGATGAAATAGGGGACTGATTTGTGCTGAGCGAGGAGGAGCTTGGGCAGACAGCTGCGGATCTCCATCTTATCTTGGGAAGCAACTCCGATCCACATCTTGTTTACCAGGTTCTGAAAGAAAGAGAAAAAAAACAGCGTGAGATTAGAAATTTAAAATGACAGTAATCCTAAAGCTTTTTAGAGACTGGATCACTGTTCTCTAAATCATAATACAGACTAGGGATGGGTACCTTTCACATTTGAACTGATACCATACTGATGCCTGGTACCTGGGAATCAGTAACGGTAATCAACAGTACCAATTTTCTGTACTTTTGCGTGTGTTTATGGGGTAATAAATAATAATTTGTTTAATATTAAGATCTCATATTTTTTCAATGTAAATTTATTTCTCAATACATAAAATTTGACAGATATATATCAAAACAACATTCAACTGTTTGTATTGTAACATTGTAGTTGTCCCAAAAACTTCTTCAACATGAACAACATGCTGTGTTTAAGTCCGGTATGGAAATTCACCTACTCTACCCAATAGTATGCCTGCTTCTTCCACTCCCTCACAGTCACAAGGATGTGTTTAGGTACCTAAGCATGGCACCTTTTGATTTTACGTGAATCGGTACTCGGTAGTACCTACAGAACTCGGTCGGTACCTCTTAAAGTACCTAATTCGGTACCCATCCCTAATACAGACTGTTTCCCTCTACCTAGAAGATTAACATCTTGTAAAATCCTCAATAGGGCTGTACCTAACGATTACTTCAATGATCTTTTTACTGGCTTGTTAATATTATTTTCTCTGATTCCTTTTTGAAACTGATTTTGGGAGGTAGGCTTTTATTTCAAATTTCTACTGTCTTGTCTCTGCCATAAAAACATGGCTATGCCACAGTCACACATCCCTGTTTCTCATGGTGATTGTGTATGACTGAACACGACTGGCAAGGCTGGTTTGCTCGGCATGAGACGAGAAGAAATGATTGTGTCTCCCCTCTGGGCACACCCCATTGACACACCATCAGTAACACTTCTATGGCGCTTTTACGGCGCTTCGGGGCTGTTTGTCTCACTTCAATTTGGTCAATACGACGATACAAAAAGGATTCCATGAATTTCCATCCAGCTGACAAGATGTCAGCCCCGTTCGAGCCCTGTTTGCATCACATAAGCCCCGATTGAGCCCCATCGCTTGTGTGACCCCAGGACACAGTCAGGGCACAAATGGATACGTCCTTGTCAATGGTCTACAGAAAGCTTTCAGGACTGAGCCACAATCAGCCCGATTGAGCCCAGTACATGCCACTCTAATACTGTTTGCCTTAAGACTGCATTAGGCTTCCACCCAGCTATACTGAGAGCGTTGATTCTCCATGACAGTTTTGAACAGTTCAAAACAATAAGGAGGACCCTCTCCTGTTCCCCAGTGTTCAACCAGCGCTGATGGCACATGCACCATGACTAAAACACGCTTCATTAGGGTTATGACGATCGTGCACAACCGCCACGAGAAACGCGAATGTGACTGTGGCATTAATGATCTCAACTATCTTTATCAAAGACTCAATTTTGCGCTTTGTTGAGTTTTATGCACCCTTTTATGTTTTTTTGTTTCCCTCATGTTCGAGCACTTCTATGCACAAGACAACAGGTCAAACACCAAGATTTCGCACCCTCTTTACGGTGCCAGTAGCTGCCTGATACGGCTTATTGGAATTATGTGTGAAACCACTGATTTCTCAGTTATTTAAACCTTATGGTTTAGGATTGCAAGTCCAGTACAAAGCATAGACTATGCAATGAACACAGAACTGTTGAACACATGACACTGAAATGGCTTTTACCACAGTCAACCTATCAGAGTGGGCTGGACCCATATGATGAGGGCTTTAGGCTGCTTTTCCACCGAGCGGTCTGGTTTGGTTCAGTACAGCTCAGTGTGGTAAGCCCTGACCTTGCTAGAGTTTCCACTGTCAGCTGCACCCTCACCTGGGAGCAGGGGTGCAAGCTGAAATATGAGGTTGATGCCAGTTTCTGCACTTCCTCCTCTCCAATAGTGTCAAAAGAGAGGTGCACTTCTGAAGAACTCCACGTGGCATGGTTTTGTGCAGAATTTTTTTGTGGCAAAATAGTAGAAAGTTGCTCACTCTGATCCATGAGCTGATTTAAACACTGTACGCTGTTGTTTGAGCTGCTGTTGCGAGGAAGTGACACCTCTTGCAAATAATCTACAATCAAGCTCCAGCTTTTGAGATTGGTTTGGTATGCTTGCCACCTCATCAGAGGAGTGCCAAGGGGAAGGATTTAGGGTAAGGACCTAATGATGGAGAAAAGCTGTTTCAAAGTCACGTCAGGCTGTTTGCTGTGTGATTGTGGTAATTCTTTTTTTGGTTTGAGGGTCCACATCACACTTTGTTCGAGTTTGTTGTGTGTGTGAAAGTAAACTTATTTTTATAGCAACTTTATAAAGCAGAAGCCACAAAGAGCTTCTGGATAAAACGTTACAAATTTAAAAAGCAACGTATTGGCTGGTACATCTTTCTGGGTAATACAGGAATCAAGAGTACAGCTTAAACACTTGAGTTGAGGATTTTTATTGGAGATATTGTTCCAATGTTGCTTTCTTTCAGCCTTCTTCTGGTGCAGTTAGATAACCTGCTAGTCTCATTCTTGAAGCTCAAAGGAAAGAAGATAATTCTTGTCAAGCTTCCTAAAAAGTAATACCATCTTTGATTACCAACTTACTTTTAGTGCGTCAAAAGGCAGCGAGGGAACCAGGCTGTGCTCTGGGTTTAAATGCAGTAATTCAGATTAATGGACTTACTTCAAATACTGTGAGGCTGTACATCATCACATACTCATTGCGAGTATTGGAGAGGAAGAACAGGCAGTGGCGCCATGCTCCGGTCTGCTGTGCGAAGTTATTTAGCAGCTCTTCTGCAGAGAAAAAGGAAGTAGACGAAGGTACATGTCAGGGTAGGATTACAACTGAGGCAGAACTGTCACAGCACAGGAAGTGAACCAAAAGGAAACCAAGAAAAACCACTTCAAATAGAGAGCAAGTAATTTGAGGCAGCATTTGTGACGGCTTCGTCGGTGCTTCCGTTTATTTTGGTGTTGTTCACATGGCTTTTTCAGACCAGCTAAGGAGAAAATCAGTCTACTTTGTCAAAGGATCTGTTACTCCTGAAAGGTGAGACTTGGAAAACGAATGTCACCGTGGGGCAGTTTTGTTTGCAGAACACAAACACAAACATCTAGATACTGACTGCACAGACCTGCCAAACAGAAAATTCCCAAACACGGAATAAGGAAGTAAATAAATAATCTGATAATAAGAAATCTAACCATTCCTCAGCTTAAGATGCACTTTTCATTGGGTAATAATTCATGACACACCCCTGCCCGTGCTGTTTTAACACAAACTCACCTATTTCTCTCTTCCGCTCATTGGTGGTGCAGCTGTGAAAGAACTCTGTCATGAGGCTCTCCAGTGCCCGCAGTGAAGCCTCCTCTGAAGCCTGATGAATAAAACAAGGTACAGAGAAGAATGAATAGCACATTAAGACGGTGCACATATTTAGTCTATTTTTATCACAATAATCTATTCATGAAGATCATGCTTCGGCCTGAATCTGACCGTGTGACAGAAATCCAGGGCCGTGTGTGCTATCAAATGCTCCTGCGCAGACTGCATCGCTGGACGATGGAGTTATATTGAGAGTTATATTTTAGAGTTTTATGAGCCAAGTGGAGACACATGATATATATATATATATATATATATATATATATATGAAGATTTTTTGCAAAAGAAATAACTAAAGGATTCACAATTTTGTTGGATCAATAGTGGTTACAGCAGATATTTGCCTAAACAGTTGATTATGTGTGTCTGCAGATATGAACATTACCATCACTTTATTTAATTTCCCCATTAATAAATTAAACGTAAAATTCATTCAAGGATAAAATGTTGTTTTGTCTTGCTTCTAACACAAACAGACAGTCACAATAAAGAAAAAGGTCAATTATAGTGAAGTGAAGGTTTTATACCCGGAACAAAAATGTTGTTTTTGTCATTAATGAGTTCAGAAATATCAGTGTATTGAATACCTGTAGCACTCCACCTAAACTAACATCTTATTTGAAAATATATCTAAGCTTTAACAACATTGTAACAACAACAATGGATTTTTCCTGGCATATGATATGGCGATATTTCCAAGCTCAATCTTACAGATACTGATACCATTGTTTTTTAATAAGAGCACAAAGTCTGTACATTATTGTTATTGATTTGTTCCCTTCACTGTTATATTACATTTGTGTTAAAAACAAAAACATCGTTTTGTTCTTATGAAATTACTGTTGATTTGTCAACCATCCGTAATATTGACGTGATTTATCATGGGGCAACTGTACATTTTGCCAGTATCAGCCAACATAAAGGATATTTAAAGGCATTTTTATAGTCAAATATTGGCTTTATATGCATAAACAACAACATCTTTCAATTTTCAACCTGTTATCAATTTTACGGGCAAGTATTTGACAATTCCAACATTGGTTTGATTATGTTGTGCATCCCTACTTCTGATGCCTCTTCCAGAGTGCCTGGCCTTCATGCATTTAACTATCATATTATTTATGAGTACAAATGTAAAATGTGTTTATATCTCATCAGAGTAGAAGCTGCTAATTTGTTGTACAGGTTTGTGACTCGCTTTAGCAGAAAATGTTTTCTTAATTCTGGCATTTCTACAAAGATGCTAACAGGCAAATACGATAAGAGTTGTCTAAAACTATTTTAAATGACATTAAATATCATTAACATCTTAACCTGATGACCAGCTTGTAGGTTTGTTCTTAAAAACAAAGGCTGCTCAATGTGTCTACATTTACCATTACTGTTGGTTCAATACCCTTCAAATGACCTTCTGTGGGCATCGACCACACATTGTAAAAATCAGAGCTGAGACTAAAGTTCCTGAAAACAAAGAATTCTTGCTTACACAGCTTTTGTGTTTTTACATGCTCTTACATTTTCATGTAATCAACTCAAACTTTAGCCAACTACCAGCTTTCCTTATCTTAATTATTGCTTATTTATTGACATTAAAAATGATTAAGTTAGATTATTTAAGAAGAACTTGACGCAAAGAGCTATAGTGGATGCAGGTTTTTGATAAAACTAAATATTTCTTAGATTGCTTTATCAATTTGGAATAAACGTTTTAACTTATTACCCAAGGTGGCATGTAGATATAAAAATTCACACCCCAGCATATTATTTGCCAGCCTCAATAATAAATTGTTTTGGTGTTGCATGAATTTTTTCTCTGTGCATTTAAATGAGATGATTCGGCACCTCTCTTCACAGATGGGTTAATTTTAGAAGATAAGGAAAAAGGGAAGTGGTAATAAAAATGTGTTTGCTGAGCATGTGTTTATAAGAGACTATTTACTTTGTGAAAGGGTAACTTTGGTTACCAAGAGGGCGATTAAAATTAACCTCAATACAAGAGGGCCAATGAAGGCAAAGTGAAGGAATCAAAAGGGGAAAACATGCACAGCTGTTGTTTAAATTACTAAAACATTTACATGTGTGGACACTAAAGTTTTGTTAGCAGAAGTTAATCTGATGAGCTCAAGCCCGTTTCAGCTACTTTTCAGATGCAGGTAAAATAGCAGTTAATGGTTTTCAAAGAGAATTTAATTTACATTATTTAATTCTGTTTTGACAGATGCATAAAAGGGAAAAACCGAAGCATTTGCAGCATATTCTATTCCCATTTTCTTATTTCATTACTGTTATGTGTTTTAGCATATTTAGTCAGACACCTGTCATGTACAGACATTTTTTGCAGGGGAAGACAATATTGGATTTTTGCACATATCAGACATGCCAATATTTACTAACTCATTCTCATTGAAATATTTTCTGTCTTGAACACATAGCCTCCACTTCCCTTTACTTTTAGATTAATGGTGATTTTCAGTTTCATGGTGGAAGTTCATTTGTGCGTGAAACACGAGGGGCAGGAATAACAACATCTGAGTTTTAAATAATCCCTTTAATTTATGGATGCAGACTTTCAGTAATGCTAAGGTAAACCTCTCTGGTACATCTGTACATTCTGCCAGTGCTGATGCCAATATATGGAATATTTATGGCCAATATGACCAAAATATTGTCTGTTAATATCAGCAGAATATTTCACATCATCATTTTAACCCAATTATCTGCTGGTACCAACATTGCTCTGAAAATATAAAGTAATGTAACCTTTATTTACTTATTAATCTGCAGCTGGGCCACATAGGGGAAGTAGGAGGGCCAAATGTGGCCCTTCTGTTGCCAGTTTCTCACCTCTAGTACAGACACAAACACTATGTCAACATGCAGATACACTTTTTACATGCTTTTTACCTGTCTAACTGAAAATCTACCCACTTTCTGCACTTGGCAGATGCTAATTTCAAACACTGCATTTCAAGTATTTGTAGTGTGTGCTTTATTAAATATAGGTCGAAAAAGATTTGAAAATCAAATTTATTTGGTTTAAAAAATGCCCTAACTTCTTTGGAACTGGGTTTTTTTGGTAGAATAATGTTCTGTTATTACTAACAAGAAAAACTTTGAACTTCTGAAAAAATGTACCAGTGCAGCGATAATCAGGTTCAACAATGTTGGACATTTCTGTATTTTTACTGACATCTCAGCAGTAAATATCGGCAAAAACTTGTCAGAAATGTCAATAAGTTAAAACACGGAGAGATCGCTCCTTTCAGGTCGTAGCACTTTACTAATAGGAAGCTATTTTTTGTCTTTACGCTGCGTTGAATCTACTGATGATTAAAATAACTGATAATATATTTAGAAAGGCTTATAGCTCGAGTTGGATGATGTGACCCTTAGTACTGTTGCCTGTTTCTGCTCTTTGTACTCTAGTAATTTACCCTGTTTAATACACTTCATTGTAAATCATTTTACTTAAAGTGGGTTAAAAGTTCAATTTTACTGTGATAAATTATTCAGGGAGTGTTTAAACTGTCTTAATATAGTTTGAGATATTTAGTAAAGGTATATCAAGAATGAAAAGTGGTGATCCATTACTTTTATTATAAACTCCATCAAGGAGGTTATGTTTTTGTGGGCATATATTTATTTGTTTGTTTGTAAGTAAGATTACATAAAAACTACTGGACAGATTTTGCGGAAATTTTCAGGAGATAGTGGTAATGACCCAACTTAAAATGATTCAACTTGGTGGGGATTTGTATATTTGTCTGGATGCAAAAGATTCCCACAACTTAACATTGGGCAGAATTTAAAATTATTACATCTCTGCCGTGTTTTTGACCGATTTGCTTCCTGTTTTCAGGATAATATGGGGTCCATGTCTCCAACATTGAGGTAAATTTCAGTTAGATCTTATCCAGATTGAGGTCATGAACAAACATTGAGTTTTATAATGGGAAATCCCTTTGACAACAATCAATAATTCATATAAAATCAAAACATTAAGAGATGTTCCCTAAACGTGTTGTGTAGATACATGATAACAACCTCCATGTATTCAACGATATCTTGTTGAACACATGGATTCAATGATATTTCTTAATGAATTTAAGAGTGTCATTCAGAATGGGATGACAGAGGCTTGTGGTTGTTTTTCTTGAAGGCCAAATGTGTATTTGATTATTTGTTTTAAACCTGTTGATTTTGTTGTGTCAATTTCTACGTATTGTGACTCTGTGAGGCCGCTATTTTGGCTAAGTCTCTCTTGTAAAAGAGATTTTTTTAATCTTAATGGGCCTTCCTGGTTAAATAAAGGTTCAATAAATTAATAAAATGTATGTGCTGAGTAGGGCTGAACGACATGGACAAAATTATATATCTCGATATTCATGCCTGATATCTTAATATTGATACAATACGATATGACTACAGGTTTCATGAAAACCAAACATTTTTCATAAAAATAAAAACATCATAATACAAATAATGGGGAAGTCAGAAGACTTTTCCAGTCCTACCCCTTTGTCTTTACATATTTACAGTCTAATCTGCCCGAGCTTGTGCAGAAAAACAAAACAGAAGAAAAGAAAGTATATCACAATAAAGCAAAGAAAAAGAACACAAACAACACATTTTTTTGTTAGTTTAAGTTTGCTTCCATCTCACTCTTGTATCTACTTAGAGTGAGTTTATATAAATCTGTTTGAACTGTTTAAGTGATCTACATGTTTTCATTTTTTCATTACATTTGTTCCACAAATTGACTCCTTTGACTGATACACAGTGTGTTTTGGTGGTTGTACGAACTGGCTGTTTTTTGAAAAAGCATAATCCTCGGAGATTGTGTTTATTTTCTCTTTTTTGAAACAACCTTTGGATGCCCAGTGGTAACTGATACTGATTTGCTTTGTGCATTATTAGAAGTGTTTTGAGGTTGACCATGTCCATGAATTTTAGTGTTTTCAGTTTGATGAAGAAGGGGGGGGGGGGATATGACTACAGGTTCCATGAAAACCAAGCATTTTTCAGAAAAATAAAAACATCATAATAAAAATAATGTGGAAAACTGAAATTTATGTTGTTTATATTGTATGTATATAACACTGCATTTGACATATTTTCAATAACAATAAAATAGAAAAGTTTGGTCCAGATCCTGACTCCATTCTAAGTTGCTAATTGATCTTTCTACATCTGCACTGGTCTGATTTCTCTTCACATGCATGCAGGTGCTGTTGGTCATAATAGTTGTCCCTGATTGTAATGCACATTTCAGCATGGTGTCATGGAGAGAATAGTCAAAAATCAGCAGTTGGACGATTAACAATTCCAACCTGATCCACACATTTTTACATCAATACAGACATTATGACACATGTACTCCTACTCTATTAAAGCTAATGAAGTATTAATGAAGCTACATCGTGGGGAGGGCCCCGCTGCAGCTGCACAGGTACAGCAGGTGAGGAGGTGAGGCCCTGCCCAGCCCAACATGACACCAAACTGAGATTTTAAAGAGCAGCTCCTGCAGCAGGCGGGTCTGAATTCCTCAAATAAGCCACAACTTGCCGGGGCTCTCCTCTCCCTGAAAACACTCCTGATGTAAGATGGGCGTCTGTGTGTGAGGAAGGGCTCACAGGGCTGTCACAGCCATGAAATACCTGTCCTCTGGCAAACCGTTATGTGAAATATCGATCCCACAGGGCGGTACGATCAGCTGGATGTGCACACATTAATGCGTTATTACAGCTTAGCTCTTCCTGTTTATGGACCAGGCACAGGCGACCCAAACAGCTTAGTCAGGGGGAAATAAGACAGCAGGGCAGCCCTGTTGGTCACATAAAGAGTCAAATGAAACATACTCACCATGTTTGTCTGGCTCTGAAGCTTTCTTCGGTTCGTCGTCTGTTAATAACCGTTATAGCTGTGAGCCAGCATTAGCCACCTAGCTTACGTTAGCTAAGGTGTAACCACAGGGCTTCATCATGCTCTGCTCGGCTCCTGAGCAGTAAACCGAAACCATAATCCGAATAAAATCAGATTAATAGCAAACACACAGCTCCAAGCAAATGTCTGCGTCGTTCACTTTGATTCAAGTCCTCAAACCGAGCACCGAAACTCCAATAAAACGCGTTTTCATGCCCAAGCAGACAGGCTATGTGTCGAATAACCGGGTCGATTCTGTCGCACAAATCGGTTTCAGCTCAGAATAAAATTAGAAATGTGGATTTTACCGACACCGTCTCCACAGACGGAGTAACGTGCACCGTTAATTAGCTCTGAGCCAGAGTCACTTCGAGGCTAAGTTGATGCTAACGCTGCAGCGGATGGCTAACGTTAGCTCCTGTGGAAGAGGAAGGTGTTAGCTAACGTTAGCTGTCAGGAGGGGACATGTTTCAGGCTCTGATCCTCACGACAGTCCGGCCGGGCCGAGGCTGGGGTCACAGCAGGGGGACGGTGCACGGATCAGGGCTTCATCTGACGGCTTTGTGTCTCCGCTGGGTGTCAAAGACGGTCCGCGGTCCTCCTGAGAGCTCGGGGCGGATCAGGCTCTGCTGTGCTGGATCAGGCTCTGCTGTGCTGGATCAGGCTCTGCTGCTTCGCAACTTCCTCTTCAGCTGCAGCCCAGCCAACCACCGGCACGACGAGCGGGGCTCCTGATTCACTGTTAAAGTCATTAATATGTGGGAGAATCAAGAACTGCGTTTACTAATGTCATCTGTGCTTACTAAACAGGAGGGAGAAGCAGCTCTGACTCCATCTGAATAATATTAATCCTAAAAACAACACTAAGAGGCATAAGGAGTGAAGCCTAGATGAACTTTATTTAACCAGAATAGCCTCGTTGACATTAAAAATCTCATTTGCAAGAGTGTCCTGGCCAAGACAGCAGCACATTTACAAAGCTACAGACAAACAAACAAAAAATAAATAAAATACAGAGACAGATACATAGGGGAGAAAGGGGTGAGTTGTGCCACCCCTGTTAGAAAACCATAGAAGAAATTGGTCATGTGAGCAGGTATTTTTGAAGAGGTATTCATTTCACTCATCCAGCAAATAAGGGAGCCACGTGGCCTGAGAAGTAAGCACATTTAAGTTAAAACAAATATTTGTTGCCCTCCAAAGTACAATTTCTATGATCAAGGTTTTTGATTGCTGTGTTTGAACAATGATTGACGTGTTTGAAAACAGTTCACACTTGTATTATTGCTTTAGTAAGGTACACTGTGAGTCTATACAGTTAGCATAATGCCCGCTCTTAACAGCTGCATCTTTTTCAAAATGGTGGGTGTGGGGTATTTTGTGCCAAAGGGCCACGGGCAAAACTCACCCTCACCTATAATTATTCACTACGTATTGTTTTATTGTACTTTATTGTAATTGTACATTGTATTCTTATATCTGATCACCGAAACTATGTGACATTCTTAATTTTGGAGCAAAATCCATCATGCCAGGCAGTTACAGACAGAAGACAGACAGGATTCTATGCTCAAGAAACTTCCAACACCTCAAAAACATGTTCGCACAGCCAGAAGGGAACTTAAGTTCATTTTCCACTGCAGCATTGACCAGTGGGAAGTAAGGTATCAGGCTGATCTGTGAAGAGAACTGCAGTCGATATGGTGCTCAATTTGAATTTACTTTTGTTCTTGTTAAATATGTCCTGTTGAAGGAGACAGGATGTTAACTCTTAGCCTGGTTTTGAGAATTGCAGCTGATTTGTTCTAAGCATGTGCCCACAGTTAGTGCTACAGGCCTTATCATAGCAAAGTGGGTGATGATGTTGTAAAGTCTTTAAATTAACATTAGATATACATGTATTGCATTTGTCTGACTTTTATAATGCATTACTGTTTGTGAGATTAAAATGATCTGTTTTACTTCTAAAGTCAATGGCTGAATTTACCCCAGTGTATTTCGCCACACGGGGGGCGAGTTGTGCCACAAGACCACTTTTTTTTCTAAAGCTATATTACTCAAACTGATCATTTAATATCCAAAGTGACTGTTCCCAGGGATGCACCACATCCTAAAGTTTATGTGCATATTTTAGTTGGAGGGCTCAACTGTCATCTCATCGTCTTCAAGACACTTTAAGAAGAAAAACTGGCACAACTCACCCCACTCTCCCAATGAGTCAAACCAATCAAGCCAAAATCACAGAGCAGCAAGTTCATCAATCAACTTTAACAGTCAAAGCATCTACAGCTTACTTCTCCTTCCAAAACCTTTAACCTGCACTTAAAGATTTAAAAACACCAGCTCTCAAAGAGTTTTTCTTGTAGCAGATTCCAGTCTGCAGGAGCAGCATATCTGAAACTCCTTTTACCCATTTTAAGAAGAATTTTAGGGTCAGAGATCACAAAAGGAAGGCTGAAGCTTCCAGAACTTCTCATGTGAATATAGTTACTTAAGTATGATGGAAACAGGCCAAGTATTGCCTTGTAAAAGTGTGCACTTTACCAAACAAACGCACAATGTTCTTCTATCCTGCTGTCTACTTTTATATATGTTCTGTTTGTAGTTTATGTCCATACCTCATTCTGCTCTTTCCTCCAACCACTTTTTGGGAGGCACAATATTAGCGGTTTGAAACTGGTATCAGCCGATATCATCCTAAATAGTTAAGTATTGGTAATTACTGATATTGAAAATTTTGCAGATATTTACTGCCGATATATCAGCTACACACATTGCTGGAATATCAGCAAGTTACACAACAGTGCAATACTGATGCACCTTCTCATCACTGCCTGGGTACATTTTAAAACTCAAGGGTTTCATTTTTGCAAGACTTAAATGCAGCTTTTCTTGTTTTACATCTATTCTTTACAAAAACATGTAACACTGAGGAAACAAGTCAATTTTTGCCAAGTACAGAGCTTGAGCTTTTGACCAGAAATATTGGAATTTAAAAATCACAGATATTGGCAAAAATCCAATATTGTGCATCCCTAACACTGTTTAAATCCTTACAGATTTCAGTCTTTATGTTTCTGCTTGCAGCTCTTAAAATGAATAGGAACCCTACTTTTACTGGAAAATAGTTTTTACAAATTGATTTGGATATCTGTGTCAGTTAAAACAAGTTTGAAAGTATCTGCAAATCTGATATCGGCAAACAAGTTAGCTGTTAGTCACTTATGATGTCCCCACTTTTCTTATTGTGCTTAGAAATGTAATGTTCCCATTAACTGCCATGTCAACGGCTCGGCCTCCATTGAGTGGGTCAAGACATCTCGTTACTGGAAACACTAAAGAAAAGGTATCTTTGTATTTAAGTTTATTTCATTTTATTATCAATACGTAAACATTTTTATTTGCAATGTTATGGATCTTTGAGTCCTGAATAAAGTGTATATCCATCAGCCTGGATGTTGGAGTAAACCAGCAGAGCTCTTAACCCTTTAAGGCCCAAGACCATAGATGATTGCCAGAAAATTCTATTTTTTTGGAGCTGAAATGTTTGTTTCACTTTCCGCTAAAATCCATAAAAATCAAAATGTCCATAAAATTCAACATATAGATTTTTTCTATCTCATTTGATACATTAGGTGTTTTTGGCAACTGATAATCCATTTGAGGACATTTTTATCATTTATCTGATTGTATCCAGGTGTTTTTTTAAATTTGTTGATCATATTGAGTGGATAGAGGTATTATAAAAGTGTGTATCAAATACGATACAATTGGCTTCATAATGTTATGGATCTTTGAGTCCTGAATAAAGAGTATATCCATCAGCCTGGATGTTGGAGTTAACCAGCAGAGCTCTTAAAGAGGATCAGGCTGCACTGTGGCTCTTACAGGATAATGAAAGCTTGAAATATAAAGACAGGCCTGATCAAACTGTGTCTTAAATGTAAAACCAAATCTAAAACCAACTGCTAGCCAATAAAAAGATGGAGAAAATGTTGTGATGTTTGTTTTTCTAGATTTTTAATAGACATTGAAAGCACCACATAAGTAGCAAACACAAAAGCTTATTAAATCTTCAGATTTATGAGGAAAATGAACTAACAAAAACAAAAAGGCACACAATGATGAGGTTTGTTGCACCACAATTTATACAGTATGGACTTAATGAGGTTTTCAAGTGTAACAATGTGTTTGTGACCTTCAGGAGATAGTTACTGACATTAAAGAGGAGACCTTTGACAATGATTCACAAGAGCTTATAACTCGAGTTACTGTTTTCTAAAATAGCTGTGAGGTAGTCATTTTGGAGTGTGTGTTGGCCTGTTTAGTAAATACTCTGTAAAATAAATATAATAATAATATTAGTGGAGGACATGATGGAAATTATATTTTAAAACAACATTATTCTGGAGATGAAGGTGTGGCTGAAATGCTCATCCTGGAGACTCTGTTAAAGCCATGATTCAAACATTTCAGTCAGAAAAAATCGATTAACCATTAAAAAGTCAGTCTTACAATAATCAACTTGCCTTCTGATTATTGTAACAGTGAAGTAAAAACTGATGCTTGTTAAGCATCCAGATAAATAGAAGTGTTCAGTCATCATCTCTGTGATACTTCAGTGAAGGGAGCACCTTTGTTTAGGTTCTGTCACATTATTAAATAAATAAGAAGATAAATAAACACTGAGTTAAAATCTATGTATCTTCATGTGGATCCTTCCTTCAGGGTTCATTAGTTGTCTCTATCTGAGACTGTAGCGTTGTTGTCCTTCGGTGAGCGTTGTCTGAGTGCCTGCATGCTGTAGGCCCAGGCTCGGTCCACGCCCTGTCCCTCTGTCCTGCAGGGCGTCCAATCAGGGAACGGGAAACGGCCAGCGACCACTAAGGCATCATCAGGAAGCTCGGCCAGCAGCTTATCCTGCAGCAATGAGAGCTGTGATGGAAGAGAACACGGTAATCAGTTTGTGCCACATAATGATCAAAACCTACAAAAACAAGGAATAAAATTCATCCAAGCAAGCCGGCACCTCAGCCCTGAAACCCGAACAAGCCGAGTGACTTTAGAGAAAAGCTTTTTCAGGTGGTAGCATGAGGAGGAAACAGAAGGATGTGTTTACCAAGAGTATGAAACAACTCAAAAGTCTCTCCTACATGCAAGTGACAGACAAGTTTAAACCTGCTCGCCGTAATACGCTCACTTGTTGTCTGGACATCACCTCTTACCTTCGTTTATTAGGATTTTTATTTTTCATAAACAGTGCTACTGGTCAGCTTTCATGTTGGTGATTGTTTTTTTAAACCTATAAAAAGTACAGAAATAATTTGTAATCAGGACCACACAATATTCATGCATTCAGTAGTTTAACCTTTTTTAATTTTCAAGAAAAACAGCAGCTTTGGAGACACAAGGTTTTCAACAATATCGTATTTTTTTCTGATAGGAGCTGCTTTAAATTTCATATCTTAGAGACAAATATTTATTGTTATACTCACAACACTTGGAGCCAGAAACACGGTGATGTTTTTGCACTCTGACAAGTCGACCTGTGATGAATTCGAAGGCAGACGATCAGCAGAATCAAGGCTTCAAATATAATACAAGACAACTTTATATGATTCAAAAACATTCAGTGTTGATTTAATGTAAGCAGGATCCTGCCATGTCAAATAAGAAGTAATAACTTGTAATAACACAGACCACCTATCTCCACATGTCTGAGAAGAGTGTATAAAAAGATGATAATTAAATGGCTGTTTTACAAAGGAAAGAAGGCAAAGAGGACAGAAGCTCTGATATGAATGAGAACAGGAAGTTGTGAGAGAAGGGCCAAAATCACACCTTCCAAAGATCTTCTCGCCGGTAAGACACTTTTCCATGTTGGCCGGCTCTCCAAGCATGAAAGTGAGCGAGGCGCACGAGCCAGGGGTTGAGCTCGTAACCAACGGCAGGTGTGAAACCCTTCTGAAAGGCCTTCAAGACCTGAATGGTTAAAACAACATGATTTAAAGCACAGTCCTAATAAAATACAAGGTGAAAGTGGTAAAATATCCTGATGTACTCACGATGCGGCCATCGCCAGAGCCCAAGTCTGCAAGGCCTCCCTTTCGCCCTCTCAGCAGGGTCATCACATTTTCTACTTGAGCTCTGCTGGCAGGGATGTACGGGACCTGGAACAAAGTTGGGACGAGATTTTAGACTTACATTAAATTTGAGTGAGTTGCCATGGCGCTGTAAACAGCAGCAGCCTGTCCAGTTTGCTCTCCATATTTTTTAGCTGTTTTTTTTTTTTTCCTTAATTTTTTCACAATTTTAAAAAGTTTTTCTTTTTTGATCTTTTTCTGACCTTCCTGCACTTCTTATTAAGACTCTTTTTTCTTATATATCCTATGGATATCTTTTTCAACAATCATTGCTGCCAGGAGGCTTTTCTGAGGATACCAGCAGAGTGTTCTTTTTTGAAAGATGCCACCAACTGCCAGTTTCATTACCATCAGCTACCAAGAGCCAGTTTCATCAGATATCCAAGATTTTTTTCATCCAAGAAGGACACATCCAGGATTAAAAAAATCTGACCAGGAGGGCTGGCTCTGTGGTTGGCATGAAGCTGGACTCTTTGGTGACGGTGGCAGAGAAGAGGAAACTGGACAAACTGCTGGACATTCTGGATGATGCCAATCACCCTCTACACATGGCCATCAACAACCAGATGAGCCTGTTCAGCGCGAGACTGCTCCTCCCCAAGTGCAGGACCAACAGACTGAGAAACTCCTTTGTCCCTCAGGCCATCAGACTGTATAACTCCTCAACTGAGGGGATGAGGAGTAACAGGAAGACAGAGGATGTGAAGGAGCAGCAGCAGTAGCCTACAAGTATTATCTTTTATTTATAATATAATGCGACTGGAATCATAATTTCCCTGAGGGACTCTTTCCTAAGGGATTAATAAAGTAAGATCTAATCTAATCTAAATAAAGTATTATGAGCCAAAGATCACTGCTGTTAGAGAGGCTATCTTAAATTTGTATACACCAGTTCTTTTAATAATACCATATCCATGAATTATACCATCACTGTTACTCTGATGATCATAGTATGAAGTGATGAATCTTTAGAAAACATCTACTAATAAATAGGGATGGGAACTTTATTGATACAACAACAATGCAACAATGTCAAACACATGACACACCAGCTTTAACTGCATAGGTGAATGTGTCATACCGCAAAATATCAAGTAAGCAAGTAAGTGATATATTTGTCAAAATTTAAGCCACATTTGACCACTTCTGCCCTGTCTGCCAAGATTATATTTTTGACTAATTAGCCGTTCATGCTGCCTGCCTCTGATGACAGCATGATGTCTTTTATTTACAAGCATGCAGAACAAAGTTGAAGGAATTATAAGGGGCTTGTTAAGCCAATAGACTAATGATATCAGTTCATTGAGAGATCTGTTATAGATTGTCAACTGTAACTGGTGTTTTTTTATGTATTTTTTGGGCATTTTGTGCCTTTATTGATAGTAGAGAGACTGTGGATGGTTTGTGAAAGGGGGTAAGAGAGTAGGGGAAGACACTCTGCAAACTGGTCACAGGCTGAATTCGAACCCGGACCGGCAGAAGCAAGTACATGGGTTGCCTGGTTGCTAACCACTCTACCAAACCAGCACCCTGTGGAACTGGTGATTCCTTATTAATAACTAATAAAAATGAATTTAACAGATAAACAGATGCAGAAAAAACTACAGGCAGAATTACACACTCTCGTTTAGCTACCTTAGCATTGTTTCAAGACCAAAGTTTTAAACTAACATGTACATAGTTTAGTTGATGTGTTGAAGAGTTCCTGCAGATTTTGGTAGTTAAAAACAACACATTATCCAACAGTGGCTGCCTCACACTGCTGTTTTGAAGCTGATTATCCTGTGGTATCAAACAGATGTCAATACTGTGTGGCTTTCATGATAATCAAATCAGAGTTTGAAATCCTGGTATTTTCATGATAACCCCACCTGTAGCCTCAGGGGGACTTTCCTGAAGCCGGGCTGGAGGATCCCCGCCCACATGGCGTACACTGCCAGCCCGGTGCCAGCAGCAATCTGAACGACACCCCATGCCCCGAGGCTCCTCGTCTTCAGGTCAGCGAACACCTCTTCTGGAGTGTCATCGTCCATTTCTGCAGGAATGTTGAGAAAAGAGTTTAGTCAATCTTATTTGAAAGATCAGAGTTGGTAAAAACGTCAATAATTTGTGTTATACCTCATGTTATATCCAGATCTTTGGACATCTAAGAGACTATCTCTACAACTGCCAGGAAGTTTATCTTGTTTTCTTGATTGTAGCTTTAACTGCCTTTTTTATGTTTCATTTTTTAGAGCATTTTGTATGTCAGTGATGTTTGAGTGGAGAGTAGCAGCTGCTTTAGAGGGAGCTAATGGGGATCAAAATATATAGATTTAATTATAAATTCAGTCAGAGTTGAAACATTTGCTGTTGTAGAGCCAGACAACAGCTGTGGTTCACTCATGTTTACAACAAATATTGACATCTGTAATACTTCTTTGAGGTCTCAAATATGATCCAATGTTAATTTTGTGATGCTTACAGAGCTGCAGAATGATTTTTTTTTATCATTCTGACAGTCTGTTTGTTTATGGACATCATTCAAAATAAAAATCTCTCAAGCTTTGGATAGTTTTGTGAGTGTTTGTATGTTCATGTGAGTTTTTTCCATATTATTATCATTTGTTTTGATGCATGTTGACCCAATCATTAAGAGTTTAAAGATTTGATTTCTGTGTCTATTTTACATGGGGCAGCACAGCAGGTGGTACCTCACAGCATTAAGGTATGTGAGTATTTTTGGTAATTCATGTTTGTAAATGTGTATTAAAGGAGGCTACCACATGATTCATTAACTTCTGAGCACTGAAGGAGGATTAAATAAGCTTCTTATCTCTGCCAAGGAGGCTAAGTTTTGCCGGCGTATGTTTGCTTGTTTTTTAGTATGATGAAAAAAACTGCTGGATGGATTTTGCTGGAATATTCGGGAGATATTGGTAATGGTCCAACTTAAAAACGATTAGATTTTGGTTGATTGTTTTTGCTCAATAACTGTCTAACTAATAATGACACCAATATGACTCTAAGTGCTAGGTGTGGGTTTTCAGGGTAAAGGAGTCATATTATGATGGCAACTTTATCATGGAGCTGTTGCTTATAGATGAAACAGCAATATGTGAGCCAACTTTGTGGAGGTGGAGTGCTTTCTCGTTTATTTATTGTAATACTGTTTAACTTCCTTTAACTGACTTTTTTATGCTTTTGTGTAACTCAAATTTTCAAAACAAAGCCTTCATTCCTTAACCTGTTCAGCCCCTTTTTAAGCCTTTCGCTGGAAAATGACATACTCATAAAGGAAAAAGTGTATCCCTGCAACCACAAAATTATTCTGGTGTCATAATAAAAGTTACACTTGAGAGATTGTACAGATGTGTAATAATAATAATTAGAAAATGTCATCCTCTCCTAAAAAAAAAACACCTTTTATTGGGAATATCTCTTGGAAATGATACTGGAGTGGCCATAAAACTCTAAAAATGAATAATAAAGTATTTTTACATCATCTCTGCAAAGGACTACTGTTATAAAGTGATGCAGAGGATAAATTAGAGAGGCTTTATAACAATATGGTCAGGCGAGGATTTTGAAAAACAGTCTTTTTCTTAAGATTTTGTTGGAGAGCATGCAAGTGTTCCTGAAATTGTGTACTTTGGGCTTGAAGAGGTTAATTCATTCATTCATTCAAGGTTGCTGGTTTCACCCCCGTGTCAGTCAGGGCCTTTCTGCGTAGAGGTTGCATGTTTTCCCTGTGCATGTGTGGGTTCTGTCCAGCTTCCTTCCATGGACATGCTGATGAGGTGCATGACTGTTTGTCTCTTTATGTGGCCCTGCGATTGGCTGGCAACCAGTAGAGGATCTACCCGACTCTAGACCTATGTCAGAGGGGACAGGCTCCAGCCGGGGCCCCAAAAAGAGATACGTGGTGTAGTTGTGCAATGTACAATTACAATGTGCAATTCATGAGCAATAAAGGTGCAAATCCTCTAACAATGTGCAATTACAGTGTGGCAGTACACCCATGTACAACCACTTACCCCACGTGCAATTAGTCAGTAAATGTGTTGATAATCTTTATAAGATTTGCTTCCAAGCCCTTTGTATATTTTAGATTTATGTCTTATATGCTGCTATTTTTATACCTAAGTCCATTTTTTATTCTATCAATGCTGTCCACTTTGCTGCTATAAATTTCCCCATATGGGACGAATATAGGTGAGCCAGCCTAGTTATGAGATTAGAGACTCTGTGGTCATCTGTCACATATTAATGGTTAAAATAATAAAATACATTTTGTACTTTTAAACACTCAAACATTAAAATACAGTGAAAAGACCGGACTGGACACCATTCTGGGGTTAAAATGCAGTTGTGACTTTTCCAGACACAATTTAAGGCACCTGAATGCAGCAAAAACTACACAAAATTAAACAGACAATAATCAGTAAACCCTGGTTCAGTTTTTTTTATAATCCAGTCCGAAAACACACGTTTAAAGGTCAAATAAAGAACAGTTTTCTTGTCTTTTCAGGAGCTCAGTCTGACTGTGACCGACAATAACACCAGCAGATTAATAAAGTCTTATCGCACCGACAGTAGGAAAACAAACAGACGTAAAAACTGCTCTGATATCAAGTAATAAAACAATAAAAACTCACTGACCTGTGGAGATGCTCGCCCTGCAGGCGGACACATCACACCGAAGGACCGGTCCGTCCGCAGAATGTTCCGATGCGAGTGCTCACTGAGAAAGGTTCCGGCAGTGAGGCAATAAAGAGACGAGGAAGGGAAAACGACACAGCTTCAGTAACACTCTGTTAACAGTCATTTAGTGGAATTTACAGTCAGCGTGTTCCACTACTTATGATCATTTTCCTTTATGATAGCAGATACTTAGGGCTGCCCCAGGTTAGCATAATACACACCAGGGTGGGCAACTTTGACCACTTAAAGGGTCACAGTCAGTTAATCCTCGACAGCATGGTGGACTCCTGGAGACATCTTCATAACTTACATCTGTTTTCTGGGGTTGCGGGGGTGGGACTGTCCCAGCAGGTATTGGGTGGGAGGCTGGGAACTATTCACACATCTGTCTGTCTATCTATCTATCTATCTGTCTGTCTGTCTGTCTGTCTGTCTGTCTGTCTGTCTGTCTGTCTGTCTGTCTGTCTATCTATCTATCTATCTATCTGTCTGTCTGTCTGTCTGTCTGTCTGTCTATCTATCTATCTATCTATCTATCTATCTATCTATCTATCTGGGCGATTCCGCCAAAAGAGTGAAATTTCTGTCCCCAGCGTATTGTTGTATATTAAATGTATAAACACAAGTAATAATATATTACAAATTATATGTTATTATTATACTAAACACCATACACATTAATATTTGTAGAAATTACAGATATATATATATATATATATTATTAATAATTTAAAATGGCATCCAAAACACTTATACACAGCATTTCTTGCCTGTCCCCACAGCCAAACTCTACACTTTACTACAATGCTTCATGAACAAAATCCTTCCAAAGCAAATTTTCTTTTGCATTTAAGTGTGACTCCATATTCTATCTACACTTTTAAAACAAAAGTTTTACAAAAAAGTCATTATATTTTGGTTAAAATTCACATTTTAGTGCTGTCCCCAGGTTTTCACTCATTGCTGTTACCCAAACACATTCCCCCCTTTAAAATTCTGGAACATTCCACCAGTGACATGTTCTGCAGGAAGTGACATCATTTAGGTCTTCTGCAAGTCATGGGAAGACCAAAAGTAAGTTATCTCTTTTATTTTTCCTTAAATTTAATGATATATGAGCTGTTTTAGAGATGGTCAATCTAAAAACTCAGTCCTGTTACCTAAGTTATCTCTAAAACATTTGTTGATATCAAAAGTAAAATATTCAGTTAAATCTTAAGAATGTGCTCCATGTGCTCAAGCTACTAGAATAGATGCTAAGTGGCTAGATTTCACACCATTGCAAATTTTATGCTAAAAACTCATTGCTGTTACTCAAATGAAGAGTAACAGCAACAAAAAAGGCGTTTTTTTGTGATAAATATTAGTATTTTCATCTTGTAACCAACCATTTCTTCTAAATCAACTCTTTTTCTAAGGGAAAACATTGTATGTGGTTGATATTCTTATTATAATTTTACTTATTCATGGTTTTAAAATGGCATTTGAGTTTTGGTAACAGCAGACAAAAAATTGCAATGATAATAAACTGTCGAATGTTGCAAAAAATTAAATAAAGTAGCCTGAGATTGACCAGTACTCATTTTGAATGAGTAAATGTGTATATTACTAAATTCTATTTTGAAAATGAATGAAAAATGAAGTTTAATTTTGGAGATATACGACAAGCAAATTTCACTCTTTTGGCGGAATGACCCATCTATCTATCTATCCGTCTATCTGTCTATCTATCTATCTATCTATCTATCTATCTATCTATCTATCTATCTATCTATCTATCTGTCTATCTGTCTATCTATCTATCTATCTGTCTATCTGTCTATCTATCTATCTATCTATCTATCTGTCTATCTGTCTATCTATCTATCTATCTATCTATCTATCTATCTATCTATCTATCTATATTTATATAGCACTTTTAATGCAGGACTTTGTAATACAAATCACTTTACATGGGAAAAAAGATAAAATAAAATAACATTAAGTGAAACAAAAAGCAAAAAATTGCATAATTGCATGAAATGAAAACATAAGATAAGATTTCTTACTCAAACACACAAAGACATAAAAAGGAAATTCTGACAGAAAACTAAATTAGAGGACTGATGAAACGCTTTCTTGAATGAAAAATGAAGAAACACAGGAGCTAAAACTAAAATAATAGTTAAAAATACTCGAAAATACTAGTGGGTAAGTTAAGTAAATGTGTAAATACGTAAATAAATAAAATAATATAAAATAAAAGTTAGATAAATAAAATGGAAAATGAGAAAGTGTAGCATCAGGTGCATAATAAAATCAGCTAAAATAGGATAATTAAAGGAAAAGCATTTGACAAAGAATAAAATTCCAAACAAAAAATCTGAACTGAAATGTAGAGGTGTGGAAAAATATCGCTATCGCAATATATCGCGATATAATATCGATATTTCAAATCTTAGTTTAGATATTTTTGTAGAAATAAAATCTCATATTTTATCAGAGTTGGAAATAAAATACAACTTATAAATATGTATGCAGTTTTCTTTTTCATGCACTGTTCAGTTCAGACAGTGACAAGAGAAATATGTGACTTTCTTAACCTACTGTTATGTCAGTAACTCAAAGCACTTTGTTCTTCATGTGTTTAATTACAGTTTGAGCTGCACTGCAGGTTAGGATGATTTCAATACTTTGTTAAAGGGCAAACAAGAATAATTTCTTTGCAACATTAGTTTAATTGACTTGATGCACTCTGTTATGTGTATGTATGTAACGCTGCATTTGACATATTTCAGCAGCAATAAAATGGAAAAGTTACATATTCACTGTCTCTAGATTTTTCCTAGTTTACTGTAGAATATCGCAACATATCACAATATTGCGATATCGTGACATATTGTGATATTATCGTATCGTGACCAAAGTATCGTGATACGTGTCGAATCGTGAGGCTCTTGCCAGTACACACCCCTACTGAAATGTAGAATTAAAACAGAATAAAGGGGTTAAAATAAGTAAAAAAAAATAATGTAAAATAATAATAAATACAATCAGCTAAAAGCAAGATTAAAAAGGTAGGTCTTGAGTTTTCTTTTAAAAATATGAACATATATATTAGAGTCATCAATCAACCTAAGAAGCATGTTTTTGGTCTGTAGAAATTGCCGTTTATGTGAGTTAGTGTGCACGGTGGTGGTTGTAGAGTCGGACCTGCAGTAACGCTCCTTCACACACAGTCAGCGTGACGCAGTCAGTCTGCATGAGTTTAAATCAAACGTGTCATATTTTATCTTACTGTCACAAAGTTTAGATTTAACCAGAACACAAACCACTGCAGACACTTTTGTTATTAAATGGAGACACATTTATTGTATAAACATCTTTTAGAAAACTCTACTATAACTCTGGTATCAAAATACTTTAACATGGTAACAAGAGTCTCATGTATATATTTAATAAGCAGAAACTGTCCCTGATTAGTCGCTGTCTGCGTCGTCACTGATGATGCCCTTCAGGTTGGCCCAGTCTGTCGTCCGTTTGTTGCCTCGGTTCACTTTGTTCTCCTGATCGCTGTCAGAGCTGGAGTTCAGAGCACGCACGTGTGTGGACGACGGCGGGCTGTGCTGCTTGTGCCACGGTAAAGCTGCTTTACGTTTGGGGCGACCTGAGGACACAACACAGAGGAATCTTTTATTTTCTTTAAACAGTAGTGTGACAAGATATGAGGACAACTGTCTGAGGAGGCAGAGAACCACGGTTAACAGGAGGGCAGGAAACAACTGACAAATAATAAATTAAATAACTGTTGGAGCTCTTTGTTTTTAATTTTTTTGTATATTGTGGTTTATTTTAATTTGGAAATAATTCGAAGTATTAGTTGTTAGATTCAGCTACATTTTCCTTTCTTATAATAAATTTAAGTTAGATTTTTGGGGTTGAATATATACATTTATCTATTTATTGGCTAGTCATTACCAGCGTAAGAGAGGAAGCAGGAGTCATGATCTCCTTTGTTCTTTTGTTTGACTGTTTGCCAAAAAATAAACCATTAGAAATCGCAGAACTTTTGGACATTGGACTTCTTTTGCCTGCGTAAATCACATCCCCATGGTGCATCAGCGATCCATTAAGTTTGGTTAAAGTTTCAGCTTGATATTTCATTTTTTCTTTGAGTTTTTTAAACAAAAGGTCACTACAATAACAATAATAATGATACATTAAGAACCAAGACCAAGCTAAAATATGAGGTGAGACATTATCAATCACTTTGTGGATGTCGGTCATAAACACTCCTGAGGAGTTAAGTAAGTTAGACAAACCACAAATCATTTAAAAGAACTGAAGAAAAGACTTTTAGATAGCTAAATGGATGAAAATTAGTCTAATTTGATACCATCTCGAGCTTCTTTGTTTCCTGTGTTCAATTAATATCAAGCTCTCACATATCTTAAAAGAAGCTTAATTTTTTCCTCTGATACTGGTGTATTTGTTGCGAATTGTCATGTAAAAAGAATAAAAATACATATCAATATGCACCACGCACTCACACGGGCAGGTCAGAACAGCAGTGAGCTAACAGCTGATGAAGAACACTGGCAGTGACAAAATTATTTTATATATTTCCTTTTGTCCTGTTGTTTTATACTCGTGTACTTAATTCTCCATCTGCATCAACACATATTTTGGTATTTAACTTTTTATCTATTTAAAAGAAAATGAAAATCCAGATAATGAGGGAAAAAAATGAAAAAATGCTTTTACATAAATGTCAAAGTAATGTATAAATACATAAATAAATGAAAAAAAAATTGTGTATGTCTTAAATGTTCTTTGATTTTAATGTACCTTTTCTGTTGTTTTTTCACTTTGTGTTTAAGCTCTTGTGCTTTGCTGTCTTTGGGCTCTAATTTCGTAGACCAGGCGCAAGCGCAGGCGCACCTGCCCTGCGCCGGCCTTCGCCATGCGCACAGGGTGTGACCGGCGCACTTTGCAAGTTTCCTGCAGTGCCAAGAGAGGCGCACTCAAGGCGCAGAGGAGCGCAGAGGAGCACATCCACGCCCACGTCTCTGCCCCTCGGCGCAAATGCCAGAGTAGGAGGAGAAAAGTCATGAGTGGTTTTAACACAGCCGAACGCTGTCTTCACCAATCAAACGAGTGCCTCTCCTCGCCTTTAAATGCGCTGCGGGCGAGGCGCAGCATCTGATTGGTCTGAATGATCCCTGCTGCTCTGACCGTCTCCGCTGGAGAATGATCTCAAGCGGAGACGGCCAGTCCGTTCTCCCAGCTGCTGTCACTTCAGCAGCTGGGAGAACGGACTGGCCATCAGGGCGCGCATCTGAGGCCACGAAGCGCGTCAGCGTGTGGGCCAGCTCCCAGGACAGATGCAATCTGTTCCTTTGTCATTATAGGAGTACAAAATTAAGAGACAGTTACACAGCAGCTGGCTTATTCATTCAGAATACTTGTGATCCACCTGCATTTCTGGTTTGTTACCAACAAATAGCAGAGCCTTTAGTAATATACTGTATACTCTCCCGGTGTCTCCACCTTATCCTTCTTGCAATCATGTACTCCATCTTTTTAGATCACGTTAAAAATAAAGACTAAAATAGAGAAATATGGGAAATAACAGTTAAATCCTGAGTGAAATACATTTATTTTCAATTTTTTTCGTCTTTTTTCTCCCTCTTTTCTTTGAATTTAATGAAATGAGAGAAGCCAGATAAATACACAGTATCAGATGTTAAGTCTGTTTATTGTTGGCTTGTAAGATGTGCATCAAACTTCCAGCTGCCGTCAGGTTAAGTTTCCATTATGACAAACGGCTTTAATCCGACATCAGATGTGACGGGACAGTTAATATAGATACAAATGTATATGCTGGTTCAGACAGTTACATTAAATAGTGATTGCTGTGATTGTTTATTGGTTTAAAATGTGCCTGACGCTCTGGAAACCTGCCTCTGAGGCTTTGTTGACATGTGCGCACATGTGCACCTGTCACCAAATTACAGCTGCGGAGGGTGCGCTTAGCCTTGCGCCGAGAATAGACCAGGTTGGAGCAGGAGAGCTTTCAGCGCACTTTCTGCACTGTTTTTGGCACGAAATTGTCACTGCGCCGACATGAATCTGCCGACACCTCCCCCTGGTGCGCCATCACACCCATCTCTGCGCAGACAGTCTACCAAATTGTCAAATTGGCAGCGCACGGCGGTGTGCCGGAAGAAATTAACACTGCGCGGGGTGCGCCAGGCTTGCGCCCCCTGCTGTGCCACAAAATTAGAGCCCTTTGTGTTCTTGCCTGTTGTCAAAGCATTTTGTAAACCTGTTTTTAAAGGTGCTTCACAAATAAAGTTTATTATTATTCTTGTTATATTTTGTCATTTACAAAAATCTCACTGTCAAGATATTACAGGCCTATCGAGAAAATGACAAATGATGGGTCAAGAGTAAACTATAACAATAAAAACATGTAAAATATAAATGAAGGACATGACGGGATGTTAGCAAACAACCTCTGCTAAAAATCTGTTTGTCTGCCCCATGTCCACCCCCATATGTCCTCTGTCCCATATAATAGGATGAAAGTAACAATAGCACCAACAAATATGTGATTATTTTTAATTTAGCACATTGATGAATGTTGCTGTCCTGGCTCACCTGTGCCTAATCTGAACTCTGTCAGCTATAGTCAGCACACGGGTGTAACGAAATGGTCAACTCACGAAACGATACGAAATACAAAACAGGGCTCACGATACAAAATACTCACGATACAAAATAAAGATTATAGAAAATCTCCAACAGTAGGAAGTTATGCAAAAAATTCATTTTCTTGATTTTCTTCCTAATGCAGACATACAAAAATATTGCTGCATCAGTACAAAACAAATGCTCTTTGAAAAACTAAATTGTAGTTTTTTCCCCTTATTTAGACGACAGTGCAAATACAAACATAAAATCTTAATAAAAAGTGCTTTGTTGTTGTAACAATCAGGATAAGTACATTCTTGAATGAAAAGGAAAACAAATAGCAGTCCTCAGAGCTGCAGTTTAGACCTATAAATGTCTGAACTGTGAACTATAATATTTAGCCTATAACAGTGCATATACTTCTGATCTTCAAGTATGATCAAATTCTGTCAACTCAACAGTAGATGCAAAAATCAAATATAGTTTTTTATGCAGACTTACACAAACATACAGTTGCTGCCTGTCTCCAGTTCGAAGTAGTTTGTAGTTGTACTCGCCGCAGTATATGGTGAACTGTAGCGGAATATTTTGCACACGGTTGTTGTTTTGTCCGCAATCTTCTCACCGTTCTCTCGTCTTTTACATGGGAAGCCAAAATAGGTCCACACAACCCATTTATGTGACGAAGGAGCATCAGCTAATTCCTCGACCTCGTCTTCCTCCATTCTGAAGCGAGTGTTTTGCTACAGTAGGCGAGGAGGGTAAAAAATCACCAGTCTCAGTGGTGCGCCCCTTTGTGGTTTTTACTTCGTGCTTCGTTGAATTTTATTTCGCCAAATTTCTGAACACCCCTAGTCAGCACTGCACTTGTGGAATACTGCTAATAATTTTCAAAAAAGAGGTCAAAAAAATACAAAATAAAACTAATGATGAGATAAAAATATAATTTGGACAGGTCTCTATGTTAAAGTTAAATGTATTAATATAAGCACAACCTTTAATATAAAAAACATAATTCACCACCTCTGAACATATCTATGGAGTAGTGGGACAAAAACTTTGATGAAAAAGAATTATCTACACCTTCTGTCTCCATCAACTTAGCAATGACAACATGTAAAAATGGTTAGTGCAAATTATTTCCCATAAACAAATTTGGGAAAGTCAACTATAAGAGCTTACTTTTTGAAATTCACTTCGATTTGAATTTAGAGTTAAATTTTTGTTTTTGTCTCACGGGTTCATGTTTGTATTTTCAGGTTGTTGTGTGACTAAGACGAGAAAACATTTAACATTCAAACTCTGCTTGGCTAAATTAATGCACCCATAAGTGTCATTATTTAATAACCTGAACAAGATCACACATGTAGGTTACAACCTGCTTGAAAAACAGGCAGAAGTTACCTTTAGTCTCGATGATGTTGTTGGTGTCGAGCTCGGCCAGCTCCTGCGCTTGTTCTCTCTCCATTCGAGCTTTCTTGCATTTTTTAATGGACGGTTGACCTGTTAGCAAAGAAACAAAAAGTGTCATTGACACATCAGATTCAAGTTTCTATTCATGGGCTGAGAGTAGCAGGTGTGATGTTTTTTTGTCAAACTGTCATTTAGATGTTAGGATCCTTCACAACACTTTTATGACTTCAAACTTTAGAAGTCTAATTTAAGACCTTTTAAGGATTGAGAACTTTGTATTAAAATTATCTGAACTTTTAAAAAAGCTACAGAGAAGGTAGAAGGATGAAAACATCAGGAGAGACATTAAAAACATCAGACTTTGTTCACAAATACACCATCAGAAGCAGGTTAACAGACCAACAGTTGGTCCTTTAGTTTGGGACTCAGTTCTACGACTGCCCTGAAAATCTGTTTTTCCTTTAAAAAAAGGATTTCACTAAAACAAAGTATTTGTTTTCAGTATTGGGCATCGCCGCCCGGAAGGCAATTACTAAAAAATGGCTCAAGTTAAAAGCTCCAACTTTAGATGACTGGTACAATATTATTTATGAAATATATACAATGGAACAAATTACCTTTTTATTGAGACTTCAAACTAAAAAATTTCATGAATTGCGGGAAAAATGGAAACTCCCTACATTTCCTCCCTAAACATCCCTTTTTTGTTTAAATTCATATTTATTTTTTAAGACACATACTGGACAACATGTATTTTTGTTTTATCACATAAGAGTCACCCCATGTTTGAATGTTAAGTCTAATTCTGTGTGGTTGTTTCCTCCACCAAGGAGGTTATGTTTTCGGGAGAGTTTGTCTGTCTGTCTGACTGTGAACAAAATAACTCAAAAAGTTATGAACGGATTTGAATGAAATTTTCAGGAAATGTCCAGCATGGGAAAAGGAAGAACTGATTCAATTTTGGTGTTGATCCGGATCAGCGTCTGGCGGCCATGGCGAAAAATGTGATTTCTGTGAATAACTACTGAACTAATTTATGAATCCAGTTGCTAATGGTATGTTTTCATGGTCAAGGAATCTAAATATTTCGATGAAATAAAGGTAGGACTAATATTTATGGTCAAAATCACAATATGGCTGAGGACTGTGGCGCTGGCAGAGATCTGCGCTCTCCGAGTGCTTTTCTAGTTATCATTTTATTGAAAAAACAAACAAACAAAAAAACAAACAAACAAAAAAAAAGGATTTCACTGACCGTGGACACCGAGTGCTTCGAGCTGTCTCTTCAGAACATCCACCTGAGAGCGAACAGACCTGCAGTCGCCCAGGAGCTTCTTATAGTTCGGCCGAGCCCCGCACAGGTGAATGTAGCGTTTCAGTCTGGACACAGCTTTGTCCCCCTCCTGAAAGACGAGCAGAAATATCAACATAGACTTTAAATCAACACTAACACAGCACTGACGGGCAGATGCTGTTGGCTGAATGGAGCAGGACACAAGGACCTTATTGGACTAACGTCAGTGTCTTCAGATGTTCAAAGAAACACATGATCGCTGCACTTTGAGGAATTACTAAAAAGAAACTAGTCTACAGCCAGTGGAGATGCAAAGGGCCGTGTGCATGTAGAGCCCACGCTGCACTGTGGACACTGACACAGACTCAAGCGTTATAGTGACTGAATTTCATGACTGTTTTTGCAGAACTGCATGTTAATTTATCTTGTACATTTTGTGTAGTTATACTTTCTTATAATTAGTTTATCTTTACTTCTGTTTTTAGCTTAACTATTATTTGCACTGATAAAGGAGAAGCTCTCCAACCTTTTTGTGAACTTTGTCTAAAGGCAATAGAGGACTTTCTATTCCAGTCTATTCTGTTTTGTTAGCAGGGCTGTAGACTCACATCGATATGATTTTCACTCTCATTAATGTTGCCAATAGGCCTGTGCTCAAAATATAAATACAGCAAAATATCGTCATGCACTCCTTGGTGATACGTGTATCGATACAGATGCAACAGAATCGATACGGCCTCAATAGTTGGATAGTTGTTGTAAATACTCTTATGGTACTGTTAACAATGGTACAGTTCAAAGTAGAAGCCAAGCTACATGATAAAACACGTGTTCCATTATCCAGTGAGGTCTAACCATGTCCACTTTTGTTGTCCCTCCTATACTTAGATTAACATGTATTTTTTTGGCTGGCTGATATTTATTTAAATATTTAATTAGTTAATCAGTGCTGAATTCATTGGGAAGCGGGAGGCAAACTGCGGTAATTAATGGCATATAACTTCGAAGCACTTATAGCTACCTTTGATCTTTGATGCATATCTATGTTGACATGCAATTAAACAACATCCATGTCGGGGTACATGAATGAGTGCTGGTGTGTATGGGAACATATGCATTCATAGGTATGTTGCTATGGCTATGTAGATATGTATCTTTATGTGTGTATGTATGTATGTGGCTTGGTTAGACATCTGAGGACCTTGGGATGGGTGGGTAGGGGGTTCTGGTTTGGAACAGGGTTCTGTTTTGTCTGGTTTTGTTAACATGTTTGTTTTTTATTTGAAAATTTTGAAAAATTGGACTTTTACATTGTACTGTGCATTTATTGATGTTTAATAAAATATATTGAAAAAAAAAAAACACGTTCCAAATTCAAACTTAGGTGTCTCCCATCTTTGGAGACCTGAATTAAAGTTCTTAAGTAGTAGAGTCATTTAAAACTCATCCTTGTTCTTTTTCTTCTTGTAATATAAAACAAAAGTTGCTGGGAATTCTGTAAAAAGCGCAGTCAATGTTTACAATTTCCTTGTATCGGGATACGTATCGTATCGTGGGGTTGCTGGAAATACCCAGCCCTAGTTGTCGAATGGTTGTAAGGTTCAGCTTCCAAAGTCTGTCTGATTATACTCACTTATTTTACATCACATACTGTATTTTAGCCTGTTATCCGTCTTTACCAAACATTCTCTGTCTTAAAACTCCCTTGAGCTTTATATTTTTGTTCTTTTGCTTTGAGAGTAAATTGAGTTTTGTGGGGGACAAAATCAGGGATTTTATTTGTAGGCCATATTTCCCAGCCCTAAAACCACGAGAAGATCACTTTGAGACTTAAAATGGTCTTAAAGTTAAACAAATCTCAGTCAAGTTAGTCTTTTACTGGACGACCATCCACTAGAAAACATGTAGGGAGAAGAAAACAACCATTGGTCAACACGACTTTGAGTGGGTAACATGACTGCAGCTCATATGAGAAAGACTGTATGATATTAAAATGTCTTCTGTCTTTATAAAAACCTTCTGCTGGACGTGTGGACTCCAGGAAGACTGACTAATGACTGACTACAACTAACAGAGATCCTTGTGAACTAACAAACTAATACGTGAGTTTATCCAGTAAAAGAACCAGAATGCAGAGATTTACTGTTTCTTCTTACAACAACAGTTAAAACAATAAATAAAGCTTCTGATTGGTCCATCCCTGACTTTCTCACCTTGGGACGTTTGCTGCTCTCTTCTTTTTTGACTTTTTTCCTCTTCTGTTTTTCTTCTTTTCCAGTTTTGGCCCTCTTGTCCTGCTCGTCCTCAGAAGAAGGAGGTGAGGATGAATCCGAGTCTTTCTCTTTCTTTTCCACCGCTGCTTTGTCTTCTGTGATGTCATCAGAAAATCAGTGAAAACGACCAAAACAACAAAAACGTACTTATAAAAGTCGTGAGTTACCTTCGTCACCGCCATCAGATGAGTCACTTTTGTTGTCGCTCTTGTTGTCAGTCTCAGATTCACTCTCCTCGTCACTTTGTGGTGTTTTCTCCTCCCGACTCTCCTTCCTGCTCTCTGGCTCTTCATCGTCTTTATCCTTCTCTCCTGCACCGTCATCTTCCTCGCTCTCATCCTCGTTCTGTGAGGACTCCTTCACCTCCTCGTCTGAAGAGTCTTCACTGTCATTCTGAACTTTCTTCTTCCTCTTCGTCTTTTTCTGGGATCGCTTCCTTTCTTGCTCCTCCTCAGATCCTGATTTGGTGTTTTTTTCCTCTTCACTCTCATTGTTTTTAGTGTTTTGGTCCTCTTGATCATCTGACCCTGGAAACAATCATCAGTTTTGGGGTTTTGATTGATATCTACAAAGATTTCCAAATTTGTTTTGGTCATACAATCAATGAAACTGTACGTTAAAGCGTTTAAGATTATACCTAAACTATACACAAAATAAACTTTAAAGGGATGGTTCAGTATTTTTGAAGTGAGGTTTTATGAGCTCTATATGGTCACTAAGTACATTAGATGCAGTAGAAAGTCTCTCCTCCTAAAAACAAAAGAATTACGATTAGAGCTGCAGCTACCGAATCTTTTTGTAATCGATTACTCTATCAAATTTTTGTCGATTAATTGAGTAATCGGATAACGGATACATTGCGCTCACTGCTATTTTTTTTACATTGAATCACTACACATTATTATTATTAGTAACACACAAAACAGAAAAGCCAGGTCACTTAAATTAACAACTTAGTTTTCTTATTTTGAACATTATGAGCATAAATGAGATCTCAGAATCAAAATCTCTACTTTTATTTTTACTCTGGGGCATACCTTGTTTTTTTCAGTGTTTTAAAAGTTTGGTTATTGTTTTTTATTTGTATTCATGCTCGTCTCTGTTTGCTAAATTATTGCCTTTACTACTGTACCATATTGATGATCTTATTTTTTATGAAAACATTCCCTACACCTGCTTCCTCTACTCACTGTCAGTGTTTCCTCTTCTACTCTCTGCAATCAAATTAAAAGTAAAGTTATTGGATGTGAAAAGTATGAGAACAACATACACATGATTCTGGGCAAGTAGCCTCCGCATTGATTTACGTTCTGAACCAGCCTTTACACGGAGCCATAATCAAAGTAGGTTATTTACTAGCCCATATCTCAGTTATTGATCAGATTAGCTGCTTCTCTTGATGTATCATGAGTGTCATCCTGTTGTGTCGCTCTGACGCACAGACCGGATGTTTACTGTTGACGAGCTGCAGCAGTGACGACGTGCTATCATGCTAAGCTACGTGCTAAGCTAACTCTGTTTGACATCAGACACACTGCACTGTGTTTTCTTTTCGTCCTTTCTTGTAGTGACCACACACTTGGGACACTCTCTGCCATTTCTGCTGCGGACTCTCTCCTTTCTGTCCCTCTTCTCTTCCTTCATGATTTTACAAGCCGCGCAGCAGCGGAGGTAGCAGGTGCGTTGTGCCACAGAAATGACCACCTGTGTCAAACACTGTGCACTGTATAGTAGTCCAGATATACATTTTATATGTATAATTATATATTAAACTACGCTTCGAGGCACACAATTTGCCTCGAAGATATTTTGTAATCAAATGATCGAGACTATCGTTTCAGCTCTATTTACGATACTTGATAAAAGTTACATGAAGCTACAACCGGCGTCCAAAGCCGCTAGCTTGTATGTTTTTATGGGCTGAGAGGGAGGTGGAGTGATTCAGTGGCTCGCAGCAGCGCTGCGCGGAGGGATACATGACATGAGTTTGCTAAGGTCTGGATAAACTTTATATTTCTGAAATGTCAATGCACTCAAAAACACTCATATGGAGCGTACTCTTAAACTGTGGTATTACTTTTTAATTTGAGTTCTTGTAGGCGGACAAAATAGCTTTTGTTTTTGGTACGGTATTTTCCTGTTAGCGGCTATTTCTTCGTTTCAGACTGTTACAGTCTATGTCTTACTGAGGGAGAGGAGAGAACTTTCTACTGCATCTACTGTGCTTAATGACCATATGGAGCTCATACAACCACACTTCAAAAATACTGAACTATCCCTTTAACTAGTAAGAATAAAAACAAGCTTCTTCAGCCTTCCATTAGCTGATATTTCCCTAATGGACAGTGTCTTTAAGGTTTAAGTTTTTATAAGTAATATCGATATCATATCCATGATATTGTGCATCTCTTGTGGTTTGTATAGGAGATGAAGCTGATTTACATCAGTGGAATTAAGACAATGAATAAATAATATTTACCAGATGCTGAGCTTGACTGTGGTCGTGATTTCTTTGCCCTGGATTCAGCTTCATCTCCTCTCTCATTGGTCTCCTCTTCACTGTTTTCCTTTTCTTCTCTTTTCCGCTTGTTTTTGGTCTTTTTGGTCTCAGCCTCTTGTCCGTCGTCTTCTTTCTCCTGTCAGGGTGAAAACAATATGATGGTGACAGGAATATTTACTGTGAAATGATCTGCCAGTAAAAACTCACACAAATATCTGATCTGTAATGGAAAAAAAAAACAGACCTGCATCTTCATCAGTTCCTCCTCCACCACCTGCTTCATGAAGGATTTGGCCTCTGAGCTCAGAGAGTCACATCGCATGTGAGCCAGATATCGTTTCTTCAGGATCCCGATAGTCAGCGTGCTGCAGAGACAAAGAAGATTAGATTAGATCGGACAGAACTTTATTAATCCCATGGGAAGACTTCTTCAGGGACATTAAGAATTAATCAAGACAACAAACAGCTTCATACAGGAGGACAGAATTTACCATAACTAACAAAGTTCATTTGCAAAGCAGAAGTAAGTATTTATTTCACAAATGCACATTTTATCAACTTTATTAACTTCACTGAATAAAGAGTAACTTTCAGTTAGCACAAAGATTTAAAGAGCTCACATTTGGCCCTACATCGGGTTTGTGTGTTCATTTTTCATGACTGGATGTTGTGAAAAGCTTCTAAAAAGTTCCCCTGATCCAGCTTTATTCTCGCTCTGTTGGAGCTCCTGCACCTTTAAGACTCACTTCCTCACTCTGATTGGTTTGCAGGTCAACTCTATGGTAACTGGTCACTACAGTGCTGCTCGGTACTATGTTGTCAACAGCTCTGCAGTCATTCCAACATCTACCCTCTGCAATGGGCTTAATATCATGAAATTCTCTTATTTTCCTAACAGTCATGTTGCCCCTACCCCACAACTCCAACACTCTCCAGGGTCCCCATAACACTGTATTGTATTTGTAGTATTTCAGATTGTTTTGTATTTATTTGTAATTTGTTAAGCATGTAAATAAGGTGATATGTTATCTTAGAATTTTAAGACAATGGTAAAAGCAGTGCTTTTTGATTTTTTTTATTATTTATCTCAAACTTTAAAAAAGAAAACAAAGGAAATAAAGAAATAACAAACAACAACCAAACCCAAACAAGTTATATGTAAACAAAACTGTACTCTTGCTGTACATCAACAAATTAAGCATGTGGGTACAAACACATGCACAGCAAACAGTTTGAGAAGGAACAGAAAGAAGCAAAGAACTTATCTATTCCTGCCCCTTCCTTACAAATCAGACACAATACTGAATTATAACTCAATACCCACTGTCATTATTCATGGAAACAATGTAAATTCATGGGTAATAGGAACCCCCTTCTTTATATTAATCACCACGACAACAAACAAAAACATCCTAATTAGTGCTGAACAATTAATTACAAACTAGATTAAATCGCAATATGACTTGTTGCATTTTTCAAATCGCAGAAAGTTCAATATTTTTAGCCCAAAATGTGTTGAACATTTTGGCATTGTGATGTAGTTTTTTTTTTTTCAATTTCATGCCTATTTTTTCCCCTCTATTCATACACTTTTTCCCCCAATTTTAGACTATTTTAAACTTTTTTTAACTCAGTTTTTGCAGCATTATGCCTATTTTGCCCCCTTCATCTTTTTTTGGCCACTGTCAGAACCATTTTTGGAATTTTTACATGATTTTTGAGATTAAATTTCAAATTTAATTCCCAATTTTGCTGCCATAATCAATTTTCCTAAGCCACTTTTGGATTTTTTGCCAATTTTACCCCATTTTTTTTTGCACCTTCATTCCTATTTTGCACCTATTTTTCAGCCCTTTTCCGCTTTCATACTATTTTTACCCAGTTTTTACAATTTCATACCTATTTTGCTTCTGTTCTTCACTTCTCCACTTTTTCTCAAATCTTTTTCCTTAGATTAATTTAATGTCATATTGGTTTTACTATAAAAAGATCTACTGCTGATGTTTGTTTAAGAATACATGAGATGAGGAACATTCAAACAAATGCAGAGTAAATCTCAATATTGGGGAAAAATATCGCAATTAGATTATTTTCTCAAATCGTTCAGCCCTAATCCTAATAATAAGTAAGCACTTCAGAAAAATCAGATTTCTTTTGTGAGTGTATGTAAATCATAGATGGATGGGGTGCCATATTAAAACTCGCCCTGGACTGCAGCTTAGACCAAACACCGGGGACCACTGACTGATAGAGCATGTGCAGCCTGCTGAGAAAGAAGATCCAGCTCTGCCCCTTCAGGTTCAGGGCATCTGTGTTTACAGCCCAGGCCAGCTAGTTGTTAAGGTGCACACCTACAGACCTAAAGGTTTGCACCCCTTTAGTGACCTCCCCTATCACAGTGACTGGCTGGGACGGGGGCTTAGACCTCCAACAGGGTTCCACTCTTTTCTTTCTGGTGTCCTTTTCTACAGTTCTGCCTTAACTTTTTTGCATTTAGCAAATTTTTATGTCGATGCATCTTCCTTCCCAGAGGTCTGATTTACAAGATGTGCAGTCTGTGGCTGTAATGAATAGGGCTGGGTATCGCTTCAGATTTTCTGGATCGATATTACAAGGTCTCAAATCGATTCGATTCCTGATTCAATTCGACATTTATTCAGTCTGGGATACCGTAGTTAAAATAGTGCTGTAAATGTAAAAAGTGACCTTTTGACCTGGTAGATCATTAAAAATTGTTTTAACATGAAGAAGAAACCCAAAGCAGATACATTAATCATATTTTAATGATATGCATTAATGCATATTCTGCATATTACTTGTTTTTTTGTCCAACTCGCCTTTCCCTTTGTACTTGTTAAATCTAAAATACTGTACATCCAAACATCAGCTTTTAAACTTGCCAGTGGTGCCCATATAGAGCTTCACCATGTTTGTTTGCAGTAACATCTCATGAGATCTTGTTCAGTAGAAAGCAACGCTAAACGCGGATCACACCAGACTAGCAGGGTTGATACCACAGGCTGCTTCTCTGCACATCCAAAGAAGAAAAAACTACCCAAGTTAAAAGATCGATCTTAGGATTTTATGGATCGATTATGAACCAGTTAAAGGAAAATCGATTTAAATTGATTACATCTATTTTTTTTAATCCAGCCCTAGTAACAAATCTATGAAATATCAGACATTTGCTGACATTCTTAGAAATTACAACAAATTTATTGTAGAATAATGAAATGACAGAAACAGGTTCCAGTGTCACATAACAAACTGAAGTTACAACATTGGTGTGGGCAATTCTTCTGTTAATTTAGCCTTCTACAAAAACAAGACTAAAGGTTGACATCTAGCTACCTCCACCGTTTCATATTAAACTTAAAATGTATTAATTTATAGCTGATGAACATTGTCTGCTGGCTATCTTCTTAGTCTGGCTTTTATGTAGTGTCTTACTATTACTAATGTATGGTTTAAACTTCTTTTCATCTCTATTTACTCTGCTTTTCTATAAATATATTTTGTTGACTTACTGTTTAAGTAGCCTAAATTTATTTTGGCATTTTTGTCCCCATTGTTTTGAGTTTTTATATTTTATTCCTTAACGTACATTATTTTACTTTATCATATTTTATGGCTCAGTGTTTATTAGTTACCAAATACATTTTTACTTAATTTCCTATGTTTGATTTTGATTTATTAACCAGGTAAAAGGTGGATAATTAACAGGCTAATTCAAGCTTTTCCAGCACATTTTACTTCTTCCCAAATTTCTATATTTTCTCCATGACTGGAAAACTGGTCAGTGATTTTCCAGGTTTTCCAGGACGTGTAGGAACCCTGTCCTACAGTCAATCAGGGCTGACATATAGAGACAGATGTTACCTTCACACACTGAGACCAACATGGGAGTCGAACCTTCAACCCTCCTGCTGTCAGGCATTAACCTGATGTGGACTCAGGGGCGTACTTACCATTAGGCAAACACATGCAATTGCCTGGGGCCCCAAGATGTCCAGGGGCCCCCAAACATCTCACAAAAATGTATTTTTAAAGTTTTCTTTGATTCAGAGCAGTTATTCTTATTTTAATCTTCATTTACACGCAGTAGTCTGAAGTAGAGGAGATCAACATCCATATTTTATGATCATTTTGTCGGTAGACCTCATACATTTGATGTCATTTTCTTTATTTTCATTTATGATATCCTTTAAAATACTTTAATTCATAACTTTTCAAACTATATGACACGTAGTATATAAAGCTTACGGCCCATGCACTGGACAATTTTGCGTGTGCATGATAAACTTTTTATGCATTTTTTGCCGATGTCCCTTCAGTGGCTCTGTAATCATAAACATTTAGATTCATAATCTTTTTATGGTCATAAATATTATTCCCTGGATGTGGAGGACATATAAACATGGGTATGTAATTGTAACTTAAGCTGTCAGATAATTGTAACAGATTTTAAAAGCAGGACAAATTAACACACTCGCCTTCTGTCCAAATTAAATTAAATTACAGAATTTAAAGAAATTCATTTAGTTTGGTTATGTTACCTGGTGCAAGATTAAAATAATCATTAAAAATGAATCAGCTTGCTGAAAACCAATGAAATACTGAGTTATTGACCCTGTTTGCTTTTCATATTATTATTTAATCTAATTTAATTTTAGTTTTTTTTATTTAATACCCTCCATTTCTTCTTCTTCTGCCCCCTTTTCCCCTCTTCTTGTTTGATATCTGTAAGTTCCCTTTTTATTTTTTTCTCTGCACCCATTCCATAAGTTGAAAAAATGAATAAAAATGATTTAAAAAATGACTGGGTTTGCCTTGGGCCCCCATATGACTAGATCCGCCCCTGTTTGGACTGCGGGGTTTCGGCTCAGTTTTGAACAGTCTCTCACAAAAATGTGATCCAAACTCTTCTGAACTTTGTGCAGAGGAGTTCCAGCTTCGTTCCCATCAAATCAAACTTTTATCAACACTGTTGGATTTTTTATTTTTTGGTGAACAGGGGGATGAAGTTTATCCTCCGTGTTTCTGTTCTGTGAAACTCTGAGATCAGATCCTGTCTAACTTAGTTTATCGTACTTTAAACACAAAGAGTGCATTATTTCCATAGAGATATATCATTCTTTAACTTCAAAACAGACCAGCATGCACCACCTGAAGTCACCGCCGGATCAGCCTGAGGTCTGTCCAGTTTATTGACGTAAAGTTACGTAAATCACTCGCAGCACAAACGAAAGTGTTAAAGATCTTAAAGTCTCTTCTCACCTTAAATCTGCTTCTTCGTGAAGTTCATCCGTCACAAACATGCGGATAGTCGTCTTCTCCTCCTCCGTCAGCGTCCTTTCAACTGTGTTTTGGTCCCTTTTTGGCGGCGGAGGGACGACTGGCAACGGGAAGTGACGTCAGAACGTCGTTACACTTGCGTGCCCGTGACCACGCCCCCATCGAAAGAATAATAGTGCAAAGAAGTCATGGAATTCAACTCATCAAAGGATTAAAGAGGATCAGAGCAGCTGCTGAGAGTATAAAATGAAGAGCTCGAGAGAGAGGCCCCTCAGACAAAGGCCCCTTAGACCGAGGCCCCTCAGCCAGAGGCAACTCAGCTTGAGATCCCTCAGACAGAGGACCTTCAGCCTGAGGTCCCTCAGACAGAGGCCCCTCAGACCGAGGCCCCTCAGCCAGAGGACCTTCAGCCTGAGGCCCCTCAGCTTGAGGCCACTCAGCCAGAGGACGTTCAGCCTGAGGTCCCTCAGACAGAGGCCCCTCAGCCAGAGGACGTTCAGCCTGAGGTCCATCAGACAGAGGCCCCTCAGACAGAGGCCCCTCAGCCAGAGGACCTTCAGCCTGAGGTCCCTCGGACAGAGGCCCCTCAGCCAGAGGACCTTCAGCCTGAGGCCCCTCAGCTTGAGGCCCTTTGGCCAGAGGACGTTCAGCCTGAGGTCCCTCAGACAGAGGCCCTTCAGACCGAGGACCCTCAGCCAGAGGGCCTTCAGCTTGAGGACCTGCAGCCTGAGGTCCCTCAGCTTGAGGCCCCTCAGCCAGAGGGCCCTCAGGAGGAGGACCTCAGCCTGAGGTCCCTCAGCCAGGCTCAGCTTGAGGACCCTCAGCCAGGCCTCAGCTGGAGGACCTTCAGCCTGAGGCCCCTCAGCAGGCCCCTAAGCCAGAGGTCCCTCAGGCTTGAGGCCCTCAGCCGAGGACCTTCAGCCAGAGGTCCCTCAGCCAGAGGTCCCTCAGCTTGAGGCCCCTCAGCCAGAGGCCCCTCAGCCAGAGGCCACTAAGCTGGAGGCCCCTCAGACAGAGGCCCCTCAGACGGAGGACCTTCAGCCTGAGGCCCCCCAGCCAGAGGCCCCTCAGCTTGAGGCCCCTCAGCCAGCTCAATCTCATTCTTGGCATCAAGGTCATTCTTGGCTTTTTTCAGCTCTTCGGCTATGTCACTGGCTGCTTGTCCATGGGACCATGGACTGTCCTCCAGCTGAGGGGCCTCTGGCTGAGGGGCCTCAAGCTGAGGTACCTCTGGCTGAGGGGCCTCAAGCTGAGGGACCTCTGGCTTGGGGGCCTCAAGCTTAGGCACCTCAAGCTGACGGTCCTCAAGCTGAAGATCCTCTGGCTGAAGGTCCTCCGGCTGAGGGGCCTCTGGCTGAGGGGCCTCAAGCTGAGGGGCCTCTGGCTGAGGGGCCTCAAGTTGAGAGACCTCTGGCTTAGGGGCCTTAAGCTGAGTTGCCTCTGGCTGAGGGGCCTCTGGCTGAAGGGCCTCTGTCTGAGGGGCCTCAGGCTGAGGGTCCTCCAGCTGAGGGGCCTCTGGCTGAGGGGCTTCAAGCTGAGGGACCTCAGGCTGAAGGTCCTCTGGCTGAAGGTCCTCCGGCTGAGGGGCCTCTGGCTGAGGGGCCTCAGGCTGAGGGTCCTCCAGCTGAGGGGCCTCAAGCTGAGGGGCCTCAGGCTGAAGGTCCTCTGGCTGAGGGGCCTCTGTCTGAGGGGCCTCAGGCTGAGGTTCCTCCAGGTGAGGGGCCTCTGGCTGAGGGGCCTCAAGCTGAGGGGCCTCAGGCTGAAGGTCCTCAAGCTGAAGGTCCTCTGTCTGAGGGGCCTCAGGCTGAAGGTCCTCTGGCTGAAGGTCCTCTGTCTGAGGGACCTCTGTCTGAGGGGCCTCTGTCTGAGGGACCGCAGGCTGAAGGTCCTCTGGTTGAGGGGCCTCAGGCTGAGGGGCCTCAAGCTGAGGGGCCTCTGTCTGAGGGGCCTCTCTTTCGAGCTCTTCATTTGATACTCTCAACAGCTGCTCTGATCCTCTTTAATCCTTGGTGAGTTGAATTCCATGACTTCTAAATATGTAACATAAAACCTTAATTTATTGACATCACAATTTTTCAGTTTTTCCAAAGATAGTTTTTGTTTTGGCAAATGTACAAACTCTAGAGAGTTGCCCTTGTGCCCCAAAGATTCTGAGACTTAAACCTCTAATTCCAGCCGAGCTGAGGAAGCAATACAGTGAAACCAGTGTTGGTACTAGGGATGTAACGATATGAACATTTTGTATCACGGTTATTGTGACCAAAATTATCACGGTTATCATTATTATCACGATATTGTTGCAGTGTGCTCAAAATGTTCAAAAAGTACTTTTACACACAATTTAATCACTTAATCACTTCAATATTATCATCATAATGATTCTTTTTTGTCTTTTTTATCAATAATATGTCAAGAAATGCCCTTTGAGTACATTTTTATCCTATTTTCATGAGAAATAAAAATAAATATCCTGGAAAGTATTTGTCATTATTATGTTATAAAAGGTGTGATTACAAAAAAAGAAAACAACTGATCTGAACTTCAAACAGGATTCTCTTTATAAACAGCTGTAAATGAACATGTTCAAAGTTTTGAGATGACAAAAAATGAGCTTAGCCTATTTTGTATACACTCACACATTTTTGTTTGCCTGCAGCATTAGTGTCCATGTTACAGCTCATTATACTAGACCAAGTCCAGGACTTTCTTTTAATGATGATAGTCCCTGAAGGAATTAACCCCCTTCATGATTCTCCTCTGGTCTCCCCTCTCCCTGGCAGATCTCCTCTGCATTTTCTCCTCTAAATATTTCCAAATAACGATCCATGAAATCCATTAAACACGAATTTTGACGAAAAAAGACGATCTATGTCAAAATACGGCGAACACACGGCAAATCAAAGGCAAGAACACAGTTCAGAATGATACTAATTCTGTTATTCATTGATTTCTACATTTTTGAATAGAATTACTGATAAGTCGCCTGTTATTCTCTCAGGCTCACTGAATCCTCCCTCTCTCTCTCTCTCTCTGTTTGTCTCTGTCTCTCCCTTCGGATCCGTCAGTTCATTTACCCAAAGAGTTCCTGCATGCCTTTTTCTTTCACTGCAGTTTCGTGTTTAGACAGGGAGACTGTCTTGTGTCAGTTTCTCCACAGCATCCTTGTAAAAATCCAAAATTCAACCTGACTCTAGAGTCAGTTTCGACAAAACTCTGCTGTGGCTCGAACTTCGTTCTGAGACTCAGAGGCCAAACAATGCAAACTGCGCATGCTCGCACCAGCTTAGGCTGTTTAATCGAGGGCAGATACATAGGTCCGGCTTTACCAGGCCAACAGCAGCATCACCGTGTGTTATTGACACAGGGTGGTGATCAAACACGGTAAAACGGTAATTTTAGAAACACATGGTAATGATTACCGTAACCTTCAGTTACCGTTTTACCGGTAACCGTTACATCCCTACACTTTATTCCGACATATAATTACATTCATGAAAAAAATGATGTTTCAAAATAACATTGACAATAATATTGTTTATCTGCAATAATTTTTGGGACAATTATCATCCAGCAAACTTTGTTACCATGACAGGCCTAGTGTTACTTGAGTCCTAATTTGATTTTATTGTGATTCTTAATATTTGATTATGTGGCGAGTGTTGCAATACTTAAAAAGCTTTTATGTTGGGATTTGTAACCCTTTGTTGTCTTACATTTACAGCCAAACAGAAATCTATAAAACTGCATTAGAAACATCTCAGTATATCCATCGCGTGAAATCAATTGTATAAAAAATATGGATGCATGATTTTAGATTTTTGGTAATATCCAATAATGTCAATATCTTAGAACTTTACTGGCAAATATACATACAAGGAAATGACTGAAAGTAGTTATTTTAAGTGATTTTGGTGCACTATCCATATGTTTAGCTGTGTTGCTTATTCTACAAATGAAATATCCTTACATGTTGTACTCTGTTGTGTAGTTGACTAATCAGGCTCTCCAGTATACCAGATGGTATTAAAGGGAAGAAACTATGAACCAACATAAAGTTACCAAGTGGTTTATCTATAGCATGTATAATAGAAGCATAAACATCAACCCTCACTCAGAGTTTTTGTTGCACAGTATAATCGCATGGGCCTTGAATAAACATGAAGAAAGCACCAAACTGAGCCTCTGAGAACAAAATTGCAGCTGAAAACAAAGCAATCATAACAAATTCTGAATGGAGAAGAGCAATTTAGTGCTGGAGTGAAACAAACAAATCTCTAGGTGCTGTTTTAACGGGTAAGTGGCTCCTGCTATGATTTCACAAATCACAACGATAGAAAGTCAGAGAGGAGGGGTCGAAGCTCAGCACAAGTTAGGTGTAGACAAAAGAGGGGACACATTTTCTTTCCAGCTGTGACTGAAGGGAAAAGTTTCAGGGCCGGTAAGTAAGAGAAAACAAGGAGCCACACTGCAAAATCAGAGGTTTTGGTGAAATCTTATTTTTTTTGCATGGTTGTTCAAGCCTTTGAAAAATTGTTTACTTTCTTGATTATTAGAGGGATCTGTTCTGATTTTTTAAGGTAGATAGCTGTATCATCTGCAAGTTGAGTGATTGACAAATGTTTCCCTAAAACATTCAATGGCTCTATGTCTACACTGTTTTTAATGTAAATAGATAAAAGTTCTGCAACTAAAATAAATAAAGGGGAAGAAGGGCAACCTTGGTAAATGCCTCCTTTAACCTCAAATCTTTTAGTTGTGCCTTGGAGGAGAGAGACAGAACTGTTTATTCCATTATAGATTATATAAATAATTTTAATAAACTTTGAACCAAAACCAAAATATTTTAGAGTTTTCATTATAAATAGGTGTTCTACTGAGTCGAATGCTTTATGAAAATCTAGAAAAAAAAAACTTTGTCTTCAATCAAATAATTATAATCCAATAAATCCAAGACCAATCTAATGTTGTTGTGTATAGATCTCTCTTTGATAAAACCTGACTGTTTTTCACTAATGATTAGATCTATTCCCATTTTCAGCCTATCAGCTATAACAATAGTAACTAATTTATAACCAACATTTAATAATGATATTGGTCTTAAATTATCAATATACCTTTTGTCTTTACCAGGTTTAGGTAAAAAACAAAGTTATTACCCCTTTTAAAGATTTCTGCCTTTTCTAATTAATTTTGTCCCAAATATTTGTGCATTTTTATGTCATCACAGAATCAACTGTTGGCTTTTAAAACCATTAAATCCTACACCAAGAAAATATGTTGTTTGTGTGTTTTTCCCCCTGAAATGTTAGTGGAACCAAACAATGACTTGATTTGTTCTGTTTCTTAAATATGGTATGAGGAGTTTCTAAGTAGTTACAAAAAAGTCTCACTTTTAGATATATGCCTGATGGAAATACACACTTTAAGATGAGTTTTATAGCATCAAAATAGGTTATCTATAAATGCTATTCCTTAGCTTCACGGTCGGGTCAGACAGGGCTGGACTGGCCTGGATACTCAACTTCAGGAACAAGACAATTAAAACTAGAGCAAATTTATATTATTCAGACACGCCTTAGGGCACCGGGCTGTAAGTAGCGATATATAGCCGGCTACAAAACTACGATACTAAGTTTTCCAAAAACTGCTTGTTGTCACACATCAAAAACTACCGCTACGTAACAAGAAAGAGATACATTACCTCGTGGCTTTGCATCCTGTAAGTTGTTTAAAAAAGAAGTTGTAAAGCAATGCAGAGTTCTGAGGAAGGTCCGAGCTGCATTCATTAGCATCACAACAAACGCACGCTTTAGCTTGGGTCATGTCTTAACAACAGTCGCCGCGCGGGCTCATGGGTAGCAGAGTCTTTATGTCGCCGGAAAAAGATTCTCCTCATAGCACCTTTAAAAAATGAAAAATCCCCAAATTTTATGATAACATTTGCCAAACAGCTGAGCTGGTGGTAAAAGAGTTACACATAAGCATATTCTGAAAATAAATAAATATTACAATACATTAGAAAAGACTGCTTGTATGGGAGTTTTATATTGGAGATTTTAGATGCAGGAAGATATAATCCAATGATCGTTTTTTTGCTGATATTGGACTGATATCTGATATCAATATCGCATCAGGACACCCCTTATGGAGATGGCTAAAATAGCCGAAGTAAAAGTAATTAAACTGAACTATTCTGCTGTAGGCAAAGATCCTTTACATCTCCATCCAGCAGTGAGGGGTGAACAAATCAAAGAGTGGAACTGGTCCTCAGATTGTGCAGCATGTCATTGAGGTTTGGAGCTGACAGAAGAGGATTAGGGCCAGTGAGAAAAAAAAAGTCCATATATATATATCTATATATATATATATCTATCTATCTATATATATATATATATATATATATATATATATATATATATATATATATATATATATATAAATATATATATATTAATCTAATTAATCGCATTTTAATCTCATATTTGCTTAAAGTACCCAAATAAAGAATTTGAATTCTAGGATATTATAAAATTGTAGTGCATGACTAATCAAATGAAAACACTAAGAAGTGAAGATTTGTAAATCCACATTTTTATTGGTGACTAAATAAAACCAAAGTCAGGGCAACTTGTCCAGAAAATTCTAAACTCAATCAGGCAACTCAAATTATAAATCAAACTCAAAATAAGAAAAAGGTCGAGGACATCCAGCAAACCAATTACGCCTGATGAATTATTAAAGAATGTAATACAAATATTGATAAATACATTCAAAAATAAAATAAGACTAAGTCTTAAGTATGCCATTCCTGTTGTCACCTGGGCTTTGTTTGGTTTGACTAGAGACGCATGTGTGAAGAGACGTGTCACTGCCATGTACGGGTTCTCCAGCTGGACAATATTAAAATGTTTGTGTGCTATGATTAATCTTGCAATTATTTTTTATGACACATTAATTTGTGGTGTAATTAATTAATCTAATTAATGCACTAAAGTGACAGCCCTAATACATATTCTGAGGAGCTTTGGGCCAAACAGTTTCTTCCTTCTTCAAGTCTTTCCCCCGTTGGTGTCGTTCGCTGATTCTTGCCGTAACAGAATGATAGAAGCTCTTTGTTGAGGATGTGAAAGAACCTGAGCTTCCTTCTCACCTACAAAGATTAGTGGAGGTTCAGAAATAAAAGGACAGGAGCTGCTGATGGATTGCACAAGTGGTTTATTCAGAATATTCCCAGGACCATTACAGGACGGATGTTTAATTAGTGCATATAAAGGTTTATTAAGGTGATTTTATTAATGGTGCGTTATATTGACGGTACAGAGTGATACAAGACACTGGTGAAATTATAAAGACCATATTCATCCTCTCCCTGAGGAACAAACAACCCTGTGTTAACGTCGTCGTCAGTTTATGGCTGATCATGGTACAAATATCACGGGTTTGGGGTGTAAGACATCAAGCTAAAGTCAGAGATAATGGCTCAGAGGTCAAAGAAATGGTCACGGTTTCATCTCCTGAAACACTTTAACCAAAAGCAAGTTCACCTTTTTACTCACTGTAAAAATTCAAAGTGTGATGTGTGCTTTAGGTGCATCGTTCCATTCCAAAAAAAACTGAACATCACTTTCAGACCAGTTAACACAAAGATTGCAAACGATACATTAAATACCAACAATAAATTAGGTTCATAAATTAATCGATAAAAAACATCTTTAAGCAAAAGCAGTAATAATTTAAATAAAGAAAATTGAGCTGCTCTCATTCATTCATCTCCGCTCTGGCCATGGCTGCTCTGTTTTACTCCAGTGTTTAATCATCTAAACGTGGTCGTCCTCGAACCGACAAGCGAAAGGCAGCAGATGTTTGACAAGCTGATCAATGAACACACTCAAACATAAAGGACGCCACCAGTGCACATCCAACATCCACCTGCAGAGTAGGGCTGGGCAATATTCTGTTATTAAGGTCACAGATGTTTTTAGATTTTATTTGTCCTATGTGTTTAGTTAATTAATATCTTGTGAGAAAGAGGCAGACTAAAAGATTTTTCTTCATTCTGCTCCTTTTCATTCACGTTTGAGATTTTTCGTTGCTTGTATGTTTAATACACTAACAGAATGAAATAACTTTACACACCAACTTTGCCGCAACTTGGCCATACGTTCCCAGAATATTTTTGAAGTTTAGTGCCTAAAAATCCTCCCAGTAGGCCTGTGCTCAAAATATCGATACGACAAAATATCGTATCGCACTCCTTTGGGATACGTGTATCGATACGGCCTAAATATTTTGACAGTTGTTGTAAATACACTTTGGCTAATGTTAACAGTGGCACAGTTCAAGGTAGAAGACGAGCTACATAATAAAGCATATGTTCTTAATTTGAACTTCGGTCTACCATCTTTGAGGATCTGAATTTATGTCTCTCCAGTTGTAGAACCACTTAAAACTCATCCTTGCTCTTTCTCTTCTTATAAGAAAAAACTAAACTTGTCAAGAATTTTGCTTAAAGCATAGTCAATGTTCACAATTTACGTGTATCGGGATACGTATTGTATTGTGAAGTTGCTGGAAATACCCAGCCCTACCTCCCAGATACTTGATTCTGAGATATAAACCCTTCAGTTTCAGCCTTTTTCAGAACAGGCTGTTTCAGTGTGAATCGTCTTGGTGCACCCACATGTACCAAAAATCTATCTGATTTGCTTTAATGTTGCTGAAAAGGCTTAGCAAGCAGAAAACCATCTCTTACTAAACTCTCAGTTAACAGAGAAAAGCTCTAATGCCTCTTAAAAATGCCCCTCAGAATGCTCAGTTTCACTTCCTGGTATTTATGATGTCATAGCTATACAGTCTCCGCCTACATGAGTGCGTCTGATCCACTACAGAGACAATATTTAGATTTTTTACTCAACTTTTTTTTAAATCATTGCTTATTAGACACTCAAGACATGCTTATACACAGTGTTATAATAATTTATTACTCAATAAATCCCAAAAATCTGGGATATTTGGTGTGTATTTAAGTGCAGCAGCCAATCAGCGATTTGACTCCGCCTTTCTCCATTTCTGTTGTTGCTTTTATTTCTGCCTCTTGGACGGATTATTAAGGTTAGAAAGGCAGCAGTGACTGTTTTATACACTAACACTGGCTAAAACTGTATTTCTTATGAATTTTACACTTTCGGTTCACAAAACATTACATTTTTAGTGAAATAATTGAGTTTTTTTAGTATTGCGACATATTCTGATAAATTGTACCGCCATCACTGTACAATACATACTGTGGATTCTTGTTGATACACAATCCTAATGAGAGTGTGTGTGAGCTGCAGTGTAAAGCTTTGGAGTAGAAAGACTAGATAGACACAATAAAGGCTCAAGTCCATTAATCATTTACATGGACAACCATTTGACAGTGTTTTTGTAGATTTTAGAGAATGTACAGGAAGATGTCTTCCATTTTCAAACATTAAAAAGAAAGCTAATAAATTGTTTATTTGCTTTTCAGCTCTCAAGAAATCAAGAAACAAGATAAAATATCATCTGATTTTAAGACTATGTGGTGTTCTGGGGGATAAATGTTCTTTATTTTAGGAAATAAATGAGTTATTAAAATGCATCCTGTTGTGAGTACTGGTTGATATTGCCCGGCCCTTCAGTGGGGTGTCGCTTCATATTTCTTCGATCAGATCAGCACCTTTCAGGATGTTCCTTATCATGTCCAGAGTAAAGCCTAAGCCAGTCCTATTTTCCAGAAAATGGGCTAAATCCTATCTAAATAATCTAAACTATCTTTCCTGTAAACAGAAGCGCGTTCCTCTCTCAGAAGTTTCTCCATCAGTCATCAGGACAGACCAGAACGACATACTAACCGCTCATCTGTTGCTATGGTAAAGGACACCTCTCTCGCTCTTCGGACATCCACACCCACACGAGAATTCTCTCATGTCGCACATTTTCACATTTTTAGTCCTTATAGACAGTCTGCTGCCCGTGCCCTCGCTCGTCATGCATTATGTGCCTCCTTACGTGGATTCTTCGCACCCGCCTGTCGCCTCCCACGGCGCCCTCCTCCTCTGATTGGCCAGCTCCGAGCGATGAACCCGAGCCTCGTGAATCTAGAAGGTGCAACCCGCCGGGACCAGATCCTCTGTTGTTCTCATAAATCAGGATGTTGAGGGTTTCTTCAAAGATTCTGGCCTCGGGGAACTCAACCTAAAAAAGACAAGTCTATGTTAAACACTTTATTTATCCATTTGTTATCTCGTGCAGAACGTTTGATGAATAAAGCTGGTTTAACAGTAACACTTGAAGTGAAGATGTGCTTCAGTTTCTTCTAATTTTGACTTATTCGTCTTAGTTTTTATCAACAACCTTTTTTCCTCTGATGAAAACAAGTGCACATGAACTAGGGGTGTGCGATATGACGATATGAAATTGTTAAAGACTATAACATGGGGATGATCTCATAAAGCAGAAAGATCATCAGATCGTCTTTGACGACTTTGGCTAGTGTTGATTGGTAAGAGACTTTGGCCTTGCACCCGACTAATAATAAATAACACGATACGCGCAGTGCATGGTGGATCTCCTGTTTGGTTATGTAGCGTGAAGCCATGGCGAAAAGAGAAAAGGAGATAAAAGCTTGAAGATGCCTGAACAAAAATCTGTTCTAAAGCAGCTGTATTATTCACTCAGATTATAGACATTACAGTTTGATAACATTTGTTTTAAATTGTTGCACTTTCAGAGATAATGTTGATGTTGTTGTTCATTACCTTTTATGTTTACATTTACACACATTTTTTTGCACTTTTGCACATTTTTTAAAAACTGCACTACTCAAATTAAAACCTGTTCAGAAAGTTTCTTTGGCTTTAGTTGTCCTTTTTTTTCCTTTTAGGGTATTACATGTTTTATATGTCAAACATAGGGAAAAACATGATCAAACATGGAAATTAGTCTAGAAAAATCAACATAAAAGAATCGTGATAAAATCGTGATTTTATTTTTTAAAAATCGTGATATGATATTTTTGCCATATCGCCCACCCCTAACATGAACATACATTATTGTGCAAAGATCTTTTAAGAAAAAATGTGCCAAGTACATTATCATTCTTTAAATTAGTTTATGTTCACCAGTTTTTAAAACCTTACAACTGACAAAGGGTTATTTTTAAATCGTGAGCAAACATGGACGAAACACGAAATGTCACCGTGACACTTTTACGATACCAGCTGCACAAAACAGGGCTACAAGCAGGCTGACGGGCAGCGTTAATTATGTTCACTAATTATATTTTCATAGTTTCATTAACAACCTTCTTTCCCCTGACGAAAACTAGACAGTAACTAATAAGTGCACATGGGCAAAAACAAAATCTAAATGATCTGACATTTTTATCAACAAATAAAAACTAGACTAAAATGTCTGACAAAGATTTTATCAATCAGACCTAATTTGGTCATGTAGAAAGTAGGGCTGAACGATTTGAGAAAATAATCTATCTGCGATTTTTTCCCCAATATTGCGATTTACTCTGCAATTGTTTTAATGTTCCTCGCATAGACTGTAAAAAAACATAGACGCCATGTCGCTGGGCTCAAATTGAAGCCGCCACGGAAACTGCTCCCCCTGGTGACTGGCTGCAGTATAGGTCAAATCTCCGTCTCCCCCATTCATCTGAACGGGCCGTAGCGAAACTTCAAAAAATTAATACACCTCGTAGAAATATTTCTCCCATCCGTATGCTGTGGTGATATTAAAGTATTATTGGGCTGCATGTTTTCCAAGTCCTCTTTTTTCTGAAAAGTTTATTTTTCATCAGCTTTTAGAGTTTAAAAAATAACTGCAGTTTACGGCAGCTTCACAAAGACTGTGTACGGCGTATGCGGGGGGAATTTTGCAACCGTTTACAACAGTTGCGTCCAAATATGGTCCAGATTCTCTACTGGCTGCACAATGGCGGCGCCCTGAGGGGGGATATTATGGCTTCAAATCCGTTACATGGTAGAAGGTGGAGCCACGCTATCCAGTTCTTATAATACATCCATGGTACCTCGTCTTATGTATTATTAAATAAACATAAGCAGTAGATCTTTTTATAGTAAAACCAATATGACATTAAATTAATCTAAGGATAAAAGATTTGAGAAAAAGTGGAGAAGTGAAAAACAGAAGCAAAATAGGTATGAAATTGTAAAAACTGGGTAAAAATGGTATGAAACCGGAAAAAGGTTAATAAATAGGTGCAAAATAGGTATGAAATTGCAAAAAAAAAGGGGGAAAAATTGGCAAAAAATATCCAAAAGTGTCTTAGGAAAATTGATTATGGCAGCAAAATTGGGAATTAAATTTGAAATTAAATTTCAAAAACCATGTAAAAATTTCAAAAATGGTTCTGACAGCGGCCAAAAAAAGATGAATGGGGTCAAAATAGGCATAAAGTTGCAAAAACTGGGTTAAAAAAAGGTAAAAAATTGTCCAAAAGTGGGAAAAAAGTGTATGAATAGAGGTAAAAAAAAATAGGCATGAAACTGCAAATAACTGCATCACAACGCCAAAATGTTCAACACATTTTGGGCTAAAAATATTGAACCTTCTGCACTTTGAAAATTGCAACAAGCCATATTGTGATTTAATCTAATTTGCAATTTATTGTTCAGCCCTAGTAGAAAGTAGAGACAAGTGATGAATCTATCCAATCACAGCTACTTTGGTTGTGTTAAAGGTTGGATGAGTTCAGAGGGACATCCAATCACAGCTGCCTTAGCTTGGTGGTGGTGGGATAAGCTGTGGAGCGATCCAATCAGAGCTGTTCTCTTTATGAATTGATATATTCATGTAGAGCAGGTTCACTGTTTGTTGTCAGTTCTGGTATTGTAACTGAGATGCTCTGACAGGTAGCCTAAATAAAGGTGACTGCATTTCACACAAAGGAACATTTGTTTCTGTTCATTTAGACATTCAGACTTCACTAACATTCAATAAAGGGTTATTAGATGTTTCATTTTATCCAAGTGTAAAACATGACTTCAGTAATTCAAGGAAACATAAAAATGCCTTAAAATTAAAACAGTTTGAATGACTAAATTATGTCTAAAACTACAAGATATTTGATGCAAAAGACAAAAACTAAAGTAAGAAGTGCTGTCTAAATGAACACTGCTCCGGGTCCTCTTCTCCACATGCACTGATGCTTACTTTGGTCTGCTTCTTCTCTGTGGCGTAGACGATGGACGTGCAGCAAACTTCAGCGATCTTACGGCCTTCACCGTAGAAAGACCAGCAGCAGATCTCGTCGCCCAGGACGTCTTTAACAAACAGGACCCGGCCGTTAAACCGCAGCACCAGCTTGTCAAAGAGCTCGATGTTCTTCAGCAGGTTGTCATCGGAGTTGCTGGTGAGAAGAGGAAAAACAAAGAGGTTACAGATTAATGAGTGCACAGTACTAAGCAAATACTGATAGTTTGTGATGGTAGGATGTGATGATCTACCTGGTGTAGGAGTATTTGTTGTTCCCTCTGTTGTTCTGCAGTTTCACTACAGGCTGCAAAGACAAAAATAAACCTGGTTTATTCTGCACTCTGAGTCCTTTGTTAACTTCACATTTAAATGGCATTTAGTTTTTAAAATGGCAAACAACTTATAGCAGTGTACACCGAGAAACAAGAACAAGTCCAGGCACAAAGACAAACAAGCCTTCAGCTACTACTTCATAAAGTTTTCTTTTTGATATTACTGTATTTGATTTTCCAACAACTATAATGTGTACAAGAGCAACTTAAAAAAAACAAATCTCCCCTTGGGAATCAATACAGTATTTCTGATTCTAAGACTTTCTTTAGACAGAAAGACTGGTCATTCCAACATAAAGACAAGCTCATATGGACTTCTACACACTTTTACACTGTAGTCATGGTGGCATTCGTGGTTTTATGGTGTCAAACCGGCACACATTATTGTCAGTGTTAATGTTATGTTACCTTTCTACAGGTGGCGATCATCTTCTGCTCTTCTTTGGCGGAGGTGATCATCGGGATGCGACAGACACTTTCAAAGACATCTTTCTGTTTCTGAAGATAACAAAGAAGAAGAACTCATTTGGGGTGCACGATAACAGATTTATGTTAGTATATAACAGGCTGATATTTTCTAACTCATCATTGTCAATGCTGAAAAAGAAGTCAAAGCCTCCACTTCACTAAAATGGACCTGCTCCTGTCATGATGACGGTTTGTTTGTGAACAGGTGTGAAGCAAGAAAAACAAACTTGATGAGACGATGAAGCACAAAAAAACTTGATAGACAAGTTTGTGGAAGAGAAAGTGTGTTATCTATAAGACTGATGGAGAAATAAATAAATTATAAAAGTACTAAGTTAAAACTGAGTAATATTGGCTGTATAGTGTATCGATATTAGATATAAATACCATGTTAATATGGATATTTACACAATATGTATATCCATGTCAGTATGTGTACATAGGTACAAGTTGTATTTAAATAGATGTTTATGTAGTATATGCACATTATGTCTGTATTGATACTTGTGATTTTTTATTACATATAATCCACTTTGAAGTGTACATGTGTATTAACATATTTATATGCTTTATATAAGATAAGATAAGATACACCTTTATTAGTCCCACAGGGGGAAATTCCAGTATGTTATTCCATATGTAATACATTTGTATAATATATTGGTTTTTATACAAACTATGAAAAAAGGAACAAGGTGTAGGAGTTAAAAAGTATTTACTTCTTCCAACTCCTTTTTAAACGTGTACAAATACTTTTTTTCTTTGTATAGGAAATGGTATTTCCCTGTCTTCATTTCTTTGTATACATATTCAACATAAATTCAAATCAATTAATCAATCAAATTCTCAAAAATCTGTACATTCAGTCAGTTTACAGCCAATATAGGGAGTCAACATTGCTGCCAAAATATCTGCTGTACATAAACAAAAATCAGCTTTAGGAAATTATCTGCAAATACTCTTACTATTCCAGACTTTAATGCATCTAAGTTATAGTCATTATTTTAAATCAGCAAATGAGCTTCCTCTTTATGTTTAAAGTGGCTGGGAGATCACTCAAGTTCACCGAACAATAGAAAAAATAAAAACAGAGCAGCTGAACACAGCACGTTTTCATACCGTTTCATAAAAAAACCCAACATGAATAAAAAAACCAACATGTTGTCTTCAAAAGTTTGAACATTTTTAGGAGCAAACCTTGGCTTATGAAGAACAAATTATCAGAAAACAAACAGTGAAATCATCTGTTATTGTGTCTGTAAACCTTCGGCTGACCTGCATGGCACTGAGGCAGTGCTGGACCAGGCCCTGGACTCTGTAGTACTGAGCCTCTTTGAGAACCTCGTCCAGCTCTCTGTGGTCTTCAGGAAGTGGAACTGAGCCGTCCCGCAAGAAGTTCAGAACCAGACTAAAGTGTCGGCCACACCGATCCAGAACGACCCAGCCTGAGTGGGCAGAGAGGATTATTGTCAGATGTTTCTATCCTTGAATAATCTGTGATGGTTAACGAGGGAGCTGAGAGAATGACACTAAAAACATTTAGCACAAGAGCAGCCTCCACACATGAGAGTTATTCCAGAAACATCCACAGAGACAAAGGCTCACCCTCTGAGTCTATGGTGACCTCGGTGCTGCCGTTGCAGATGCTCCTCAGCAGACTGTCCTCCTTACTCAGCGTCTGGACGGTGGTGTAATGCAGCGAGCCCCCCACGTTTAATTTGACGTACTTGCTCCCCAGCAGGCCTCGGGCTTGGAGCTCGTCCGTGTCGTGGAAGGCAGGCTGGGGGACGGCAGGCTGGGCCGAGTCAGCAGCATGACTGCCAACTGAAGCCTCAGCAGACATGGAGCTGAAGAATCAACACTCGACTGAAAACAGAGGAAACACGGCTGAGCTGAGCTGCTGGGAGGAAAGAGTTTAATCCTGCTCTGAATGGAGACAGAAACTGAGAAATGAATTTAGAGAAGTGATCGAAATGCTTTTACATTACTTCAATCAGTTTCTGTCTCTTACTTCCACCTGCCTTAAAAATGACAACATTACACTCTGGCGAGAATCAGGAACAACACCAGTGAAGCAGAGGAAGTAATCATGGCTGACATTAACATGGCAGACATGTGGACTGACATGTGTTTGATGCTGATACTGAAAACCTGTGCAGGACGACTTTTCACAATCAACAAAGAAGTTTGGATGAAAAAGCAAAATCAAAAATGGCATTAATAGCTGTGGTCTTATTCCAACCCTCATCTCTAAACACAGGTCTGTGATGGGCACCAAACTTTTGAAACAAACTTTTACATTTAATCTGCTATTTTCATGTTTAAAGTTGTGATATAAACGGTACTCTCAGAGTCTTCTACTCCTCCTTTATCTCAAAAAACACAGACCCTGGAGACAGAAGTCCACAGAAAACACTGTCACTCTTCAAAAAGTGAAATAGTTATTAATAAAATTCAGATTATGTTTAACGAGCACTGCATCAAGATTAAAAATCTGATTTAGTTTTAGGGATTCACTGCAGAAGTGTTCTGCATATACAGATTTGATCATAAATCCCTCAATAGTGACTAGGGATGCAAACAATGAATCGATTATCGATTAATCGTTGATAAAAAATTACTCGATTAAAGTAAATTAATTGCACTTAATCGAAGAAGAAGAAGACGACAACAACAACAAGACGAGAAGTGGTAAGCTGGCAGGATGAAGAGGACAAGATGGAGTTTGGTATGGAACCACTTTAAGTTGGTCAATGGCGACAAAGACGCCAAATGCACCATCTGTGGAAGTATTTTAAAATACAACTCCTCCACAACTTTGCTAAATTATCACCTCAATACATCACATTCTGTTAGGAATAAATCTTTTATTTAGGAATATGATTTGCTTTTTCTCTTTCATAAGAAAGGTAGCATTTTCGTAGAAAGGAACCTTTTGATTCAGAGGGGAATTCAGCTCCGCAGAACAATTGCCGCTTATCAATTAATCGATCGATAGGATAAAACAACTATTGATTAATGAATTACTCGATAATTTGCATCCCTAATAGTGACAGTTCATGCTTTCACAGTTGTAGTAAAACCAAGCTCCATCAGTATTTAAGAGCTGCAAACAGTGATTCTGCTTACAGAAAATCTGCCTTATTTTTAAATCTCTAACTTTAAAATTTAGATGAAATCAAAGATCTGAAAAACTGATGCTCTTTGACCATCTATCTTTATGTAAACAACATACATATTTTGTAGGGACGCAAAATATTGGATTATTGCTGATACCAAACATTGCAATATTTCCAAACTCAGTGTTTCTGATGCAGATATTAGGTGTCAAGGGCTGAAATACTCTACTAAAACTGACCCTATGGTATGTCTATATTTCAGTAAATATCTGGTATATTTATGGCAAATTTATAAAGTGAATACAACAACTGTAAAGATCAACACAAATTCTGATTCTGGGCCAAATATCTGCCAATACCATAATTAGTCTGATAATATAGTACATTCCTAATATAAGGTTATAATATTCCCTTTAAATATCATCAGAAATGCTCAATATCGACCTATTTCGTTCTGTCAATACTTAGCATCCCTAAAAAAGAATTTAAATACGATCAAACTTATATATTTTACTCCAGGATCAGTTAAACTGAGACTGGAGTAAAACTTTAAGACATTTGAAGAGTGACTTTGGACTAAACTTGTGAGATTTGCACAGCAGAAAAAGGCAGAGTCTCTCAGCATAAAGCTTCGGCATTAAAATGGGATCTTTCTGATTGAAACATAGACCTTTAAGTTCAATTAGTTTTCTTATCCGAGCTCACAGGAGCTGCACTGGCAGCTTGAGAGTCTGATGATGACTGTAGAAAGATGCTAACTCAGCAGGCTAACAGCGTTAGCTCCGTAATCAGGCTGGACTCACCTCTCTGAACATCAAATGGAGCTTCAGCGGTGAACTCAGCGAAGCCAGGAGACCATCAGACTACAGATTTATAGTCAGAGTCCAGTCAGAGGAGAAGCAGCCTCCGCATCCGAGTTAAACTCACCAATGAACCGCAGCCCGAGGCTAAATCACAGGCTAACAACAAAATGCTAACTCCCCACTTCCGCCGCGCTGCGGAAGCCCCGTTCTATTTATTATAACGTTAAACAGAAACTCAGAGACCGGAAACCGAAGGAGGCAAGTCTTCATCTAAGGTCGACAAACTCCATTGTTCATCATGAAGAATGTCAAGTGGATGCTAACAACAACAGCTAACTGGGTCAGTCGGAAACGAAACCAGCGCATCTGCTTCCGGTCATTTCTTCTTCGGGTAATAAATTCAGGCAGTGTGCAGATGGACGTACCGCTTACTGACACCTACTGAGCTAACACAGGTATTACATCAACATTTAAAAAAAAACTCTTACTGAGACAAAAACAAAACAATCAAACCTCTCTGAAAAATCTGACTTCAATTACAAAAACGTAAAAATATTCAACAGCTGTCTGCTTGTAAGGAGAAGGGTAAAAACTGCGTTAAATATATCCAGTAATTATCTAGTCAGATAATTTCCAAGATGTTTTGGTAAAATTGAACTATTTTAATTGTTACCTATTTGCCTCCACAATTAAAGGAAAGCCAAAAATATTCTCGTGTGAAATGAAAAGTATAGATTGGCATTAAATAACACTATCTACCTATCTCAATGGCCACTATATATCCATCTTTATCTATGTGTATATATACACACACACATACATACATTTTCTTCTTTTGTATGTTTAAGAATCTATACATGTATCACTGCATATTTAGTGATATGTGGGTGTGTGTAAGCATGTATTATATATATATATATATATAAATTTGTCTTACACATTTATGTAGGTATATGTATATACAATTCTTTGATATGTTCTCTTAAATTAAGATAAAAATAAGTAGGGATGGAAATTGATAAGATTTTATCAATACCAATGCTGTTAATGATCCTGCTAATCGATCCAATTCTTTAACGATTCCCTTATCGATTCCAGCAAATTTTGCATGTGGGCAAATGGTTTGATTTTCAGTGGCAACAATGCCAAACATACATCACAGCATAGATAACTGCTTCTGCAAGTTGCTGATGTTTCCACTCACTTAAGGTTGTGTAGTAGGTGCAGTGAAAATTAAGCTACAATTCTGACACTTCTGAACCCTGTCAATTGAATGGAATTGATAAGCAAAAAGATTAATGATATCGATTCTTTGATGGAGCTGTGAACGATTCTCAACTGGAATTGGTTTTCGATTCCCATCCCTAAAAATAAGTCCTCCTTTTGGACATAATTGTAATAAAATAACTGCATGATCATAGTAAAGTTATAAAAAAATAAATATTTTGTATTTCTATAAATTTAGGTTTGTTTTTTTTGGTAAATGCTGCATCTAAAATGCCTCTGGTGTTTCCTGATGACGCCTTGTTGTTGCGTGTATGCACAAACATTATTATTAAAAACATCCTCACCAGTGAGTCACCATTCAACAGAGACTTTATTTCCAGCTCAGCATTAATTTACTGCCTTCAAAAGAGTGTATTCATATATGAAGCAAAGAAATGCTACTGATGATAAGAGAAGAATTAATTCTACAAAGCAACAGTCTCCAGGATCCTTCGTTTGGCACAGCGAATGAGAGCACATCCACCGCTCAGACAATCCGTCTAAATAAATACAGATGCATCACAGCAAGCAGCCAAGTTTGTAGTTTCATCAACAGAGTGCATACAACATCAAATCTGAGAACGATGACGACTGTCCAGAACTAGGATGGAGATGTGGAGGTTGAGCAGAAGCAATATAATTTACAATCAGTGCATGCTTTAAGCATAATGACATTCATGTCCTCTCCGCGTCCTACATGTGGGCGTGACGCCGGGCGACGCTGCACGCCACCCCGAGTAAAAGAAACAGGAAACAGTTTGCAACAACAGATGAAACACTTAGAGACATTAAATTATTGAACAGTATATTTTGGCACTGAATTTTCATTACGTACATATAATGAAAATATATAACCTCCCACACCTTGTTCCAGTGTATACATGAGGCTTATATATCATTTAGCATAAATCGACCTCATCAGTAATAAGTCAGATATTTACATTCAATCTGTGTGTGTGTGTGTGTGTGTGTGTGTGTGTGTCACATAGAGAGAAAGACAAAGTGAGTTAGAGAAATGTCGATGTCAAACTGTACTCATGATAATAAATAAACATTTTCATCCCCCAAACTTTAGCATTTTGTAAACATGTAAACATAAATAAAAAAAAACATTCAGCGTGTTCTCTGTGGTCACGACCGTAACGTCGTTAAGAAGTATTGCCAAGTTCTCACATGATTTAACAAAAGCGCATTAAAGCCACTTTAAAACAAACTTTAACAAATAATAAATAAATAAGTTTGACATTTTCTGAACAATTCTAAGATTTGAAAGTCACAAATTTACCAGAAACCAAACTCAAGGTACAAAACTAAAAAAAAAAAAAAAATTCTGTCATTTTAGAGCCTTGAATTTAACTTTTAAATCTTTTTTTCCCTTTCTGTCACGACTTTGAGAATTCTGAACATCGTTTCTCATCAATTTGTGACCTTTAACACAAAAATTCAAATTATTTTTTTTAAAACAAATGTGCAACTTCTTAAAAACTATTTATATACACATGTAATGTTCTTACTTTTAAACTACAAGATTTAGTTTTTTGGCCACATAAATGCAAGAATACTTAGTATTTCAAGTACATATTTGGTAAATTTACTTTTTAAACCTCAAACTTTGAGTTGGGTTTACAGTAAATCTACGAGTTTTAATCTTGACATTTCTGAATTTCAAGTAAATATTTTGATTTTTAAAATAAAAAAGATTAGGTAGGTTAAAGATACATGTACACAAAACTATCTGGTTATTGTTTCTCTTTAATTTGGGACATTTTCAACTCAACATTTTGGAGTTTGGTTCTGGATAAGTTCCATTTTTGGTAATGTAAAACTCAGAAAATGATCTGTGGTTTATCTAAGACTCTTGAAACTAAAGATGAAGGTTTGGTTTCTCATAAATCTCTGACTTGTGTTTGTAAATGTTTGACCTTCTAAACTCAATAATTCTGAATATACCTCATTTTAATTAAAGCTTTTAAAACTCATTTCAGAGTTCACTTACTTCTGAAAAATGTTTTAATTTGACTTGAAAACTTGGGTTTCTTGGAAATTTATTACATTTTAAACTTAAAAATTCTGAGTTTGGTTTCTCATTGATCTATGTCTTCGCCACAAAAAAAGAAATTAAAAAAAGTGTCCCTACAAAAATTGATTCCTATTTTAATTTTTCAAAATGATTTTAAAGTGACCATAACACGCGTCTGTTTGATTTGGCTTTGTAATAATTTTACTTCATAAATACATCCATCACATTCCAGCATGTTTCCCCTCATGCCTCCTCGTTCACGGTTGGTTTTGTTGCCAGTTTAATTTTCCCCTTAAGGCACCGGTCCTGATGACACAAACGGTGAAGAAGGACCCTCGTTTGGCAGACCACCGAATCAGTGCAAAAACAACTTAAATAAAACACATCCATGGTTCATAAAGCTGAGATAAAACCATAAAAAACGATGATTCAAAAAGGGAGGGAGGCCTTATTTTAATACTAGGAAATTTGTTTTTCCAAAAGAATTTTTAACCTTTGTGGTTTTCAAACCTCACACCAGTTTTTTCTCCTTTAAATGGAAACTTCGTACTCCCGTGTGTCCTGTGGAGAAAATGAGAGATGAATTAAAACAATAACTATATTAAAATAATGGAAAAACAAACAGGTACGTAGGAAAGATGACAGATTTTAACCCTTTCATGCATGATGTTTGCTACAGCAGACAGATATTTGAAATACATTTTATACCCTTTAGGCTGCAGTACAGTACCCAACTACCAGGTGGTAAACTCCCAAACACTTGTCTTAAGTTTCATAAAAATATTAACTTTGCACTTTTTTTTCTTTTTTTACCATATTGAGATACTGCATCATAAATCCAAAATAGCCAACAAAGGGCAAATTTGACGTTATACCTGCATTCAGATTTTACATAATTTTGTATTTTTTATTTTAATTTTGGTGAAATTCACAAGTGAATAGTTTGATTAAACAACAATACATATGCTTTTAACACTTCTTTTACTTTCATTTACTCCTTATAAATGTTTGTCAAAGACGTGTTTGTGGATTTATATTTAGTTCCACTAAATTACTATTTTATACCACTGATGCACGGTGAAGTTGACAGCTGCCTCTAAATATAACCAGAAAAAAATAAACATGATTTTTAACTTGATTGAAAGTAAAAACAAACATTGAAAAAGTCTTTCTTTGTGATTTAATAGTTTATGCATGAAAGGGTTAAATGCAACTGTTAGACATTCAAGTATGAAAGATGAACATTGATATAAAAAATGAGGTCACACTTTAGAAAAACGATCATTTGTACATTTATAAACTATTAGTCGATATTAATAGATAGTTTACTAAATCATGAACAAACCACTGATATACATGTGTAAATAATTATATCATTAATAAATGATTATTAAATCAATAACATTAAAAACACTGCACCAACATTATTTGCAAATGATTTATTCATCATTAACTGCTGTTATTTTTATGTGTAGGAAAACATTTTTTAAGGATTTAAGGAAGCATTTTTAACAACATCTATTATGTTTTTCATGATTAATAAATGATTTGTAATAAGTAAGTATAAATCGCATGTTAACTCTGTTGCTCAAGTATTTGTGGAAAAAACTCATCATATTTTTAATAATGTATAAATCATAAATAAATGTGCAAGTTTCGTTAGAAATGGCTTAATAATCATTTGCAAATGTATATATATTATTTATTCATGAGTTCAATATCAACTAATAGTTGTAAATGTCTTGTAACTGAAGTTGTAACTGATTTAATAATCATTTATTAATGATATAATAATCATTTACAAATGTGTATAAGTGGTTTGTTTAGGGCTGGGTGATATGGCCTAGAAATAAAATCCCCGATTTTTTTCCACAACAATCGATTTACGTTTTTTCCCTCCCTAAAAGAAACAAAACTCCCAGTGACATAAAAATGAAACAAATCAAGTTTTGCCTTTATGTTGTCTAAATGTTTCCCTCTTAAAGTCAAAGTCTGGGTCATAAAAGGTTGATTATGTAGTATAAACGTAGGCAGGTTTGTCTACATAAACACTAAAAGGCTGAGGTATTTTTACAGTATTAGCATGAAACTCTTTGATCAATATTTAATCTACTTAAATAACAAATACAAGCCTATAAAAGTGCTTGTGCAAACCCTACAAGGCCGACCATCATGAAAATTGTAATTTTTTTCAAAAATTGCAACTACTTACAATTGGACTAAGGCAAGAAAAAAAATCTCGATTTTTAATTTTTTAAATCTTCTGCAGAAAATAATTCAAATTAATCGATTTAATTGATTTTTTGCCCAGCTCTAGATTTGTTCATAATTAGTAAACTATCTTCTAATGTCTATTAATAGTTTATAAAAGCCTTACAAATGGTCGTTATTCTAAAGTGTTACCAAAAATGATCATTAAGCAAAATGTCAAACTGGGTTAAAAAGTGAAACTACAAACTTGAACTGTCAGACAGCATGAAGCACAACAATCAAATGAAAATATAATAATTATGATTTCATACAATGACGTTCATGCAGACTTTGTAGAAACCAAAAGGGGTTGTAAACTGTGTTAATAAATGAAAGTAAAATAATAAACCAGAGGATGATCTCAAATGCTCACCCCGGCCTCATACAGAGGGTTGTTAAAGTCCGACTCGACTGTGATTGGACTGTAGGAGTGTGTGTGAGACAGAGACTTCCAGAAGAGCGGCTTCCACTCTAATCTGCAGATACTGAGAGAGGAGAAAACAAATTTAGACAAACTTATGTCAGAGCCAAGTCTTCTGGGAATATCAAAGAGGTTCCACACAAAAACCCACAAAAATAAGAACTTCTCTGGTCGAGAAAAAACACAACAAAATGAACATCAAAATAACATGAGTGCCTAATGAAGAATATATGACACACAATTCTAATTTTTGTGACTAATAATAGCTTTCAAAAATGTATTGTGTAATTAAATTTACTTCTAATTAGGGCCCGACCGATATGGATTTTTTGAGGCCGATGCCGATATTTGTCAGAAAAAAAATACCAATTACCAATTAATCAGCCGATTAATTACAAAAAAAAAAAAATTGGAGTACAAAAACAAAGCATTGAATGCATATAATCTTAAAAAAGAGTTATTCTGTATCTTGTACTTCTTATTGATGAAAATTAGAGGAAGATTAAAGTAAAGATAGAACAACTTTTTAAAAAGTTGTAAACAGGAAAAGAACAAAAACACTTTAGGTAAATTTCTTTTCATAGTCATCTTTTATTTTCCTTCTCTGCAGCTTTCAAGTATAAAATAAAAGAGTGTGTTAAACTGAGGCAAACTCCTGCAAAAGAAAACAAATTATCTTTTTAAAAATGTAAATACTGTATATAGATAGTTTATGAACTCTTTGTCACATCTGCCTGTCAGTCCTCATTAGTTTATCAGAAGCAGGTTTTAGTTCAGGTAAAACCACTTTTTTATTGTAAACATGAGGTAACGTATGTGAGGAAATCAAAATATTTTTTTGGGACACTGCACATATTTCACAAACTTATTTAAACTACGCTGAAGTCTCCCCTGGAGGAGTCTGCTGATGATGACGTAGGGCTCAGAGGAGCTATGCTAACGCTAGCATAGTTAGCTCACTAGCTAGTTAGCTTAGCTGCCGTGTCGGGAACAAGCGGATAAAGCCAGATTTCCGTCATAATCACAATAAAACAGTCACTAATAAACTGACCGGTCTGTCTGTGAGGCTGCTTTGGTAGCCGAACTAGCAGAGAGCCCGGTGGTCTCTGTGTCCAGCAGCAGCGGGACATTGTGCACCGCTGAAAGTTGGGCGAATACTTTTAAAAGGGATATAATGATGATTAAATGATGATTAAATCGAGAGATAAAGGCTGTTTTTCTTGCATGCTTCCATCACACATATAGACTCTCACACTGAGAGCAACAAGTCAGTTTTATAAAGTTAACACTCCAAGTTCTTGATAAAAAAAAATAAATGAGTTCAGAAATATTGACATATCAGTTATCAGCAGAAATAAAATATTTAGCATCCCTACATTTAACAAAAGGAGAATGTTTTTGGTCTGTGGGAGGAAGCAAGAGTGAACCAACCCATGCATGCACAGGGAGAACCTGCTGCTCCACCGTGCCGCCAACATCACCAAACAGTTTTATTTTTTTAGTCATGTTCTTAGAAGAGATAGGAGCAGACAAACGAAGGGTCAGAGCTCAGCGTCTGACTCACTTTGTGTAGTACATGTAGATCCCTCCGATCAGGAGGATGACCAGGATGATCGGTAAAATGATGGCCAGAGCGATGTTCTCACTCAGGATCTGATGGGACGGCTCGAACGACTGAGACACTGCGTCAGAAAAAACAGACATACACTTTAATAATTCTGATATTATATTTCATCCACCATCACCAGATGGAGCCAGAGCAGAGATTCACAGACACACAGACGGAGCAAATTGAATATTTTAGGCCCACAAACTTTACTGGTTATTGATTTTAGGGTCACAAAAAGGAGAGGGAAATAAATCACCTTCTAATTTGTGATCATCCATCAGCTCCCCGTACGCCACTGCGAGGAATGAGAGAAAAAAATCTTTAATTAAAGGACAGAAAGGAAACCAGAGACCAGATTTTAAGACCTCAAAATCAGGACAAGTTAATTCTACAGTCCAGGAGACAAACAGATCTTCATCAGAGCATCTTTAACACCAACGACGCAGCAGATAAACCATCAAACCATCAGTATGGACACTTTCATAACACAATCATTGTTACATATTATCCTGATTATTTTGTCACTAACTCTGCTCTGTTTACCTTATAATGTTATTTTTAATCTTTAAATATGTGATTACTTGTGTAACGTGATCCATCATGTCTGCTTCATAATTTAAGTAATTTTTCACAAGAATAAACACATCATAATTTCAGAGAGTATTTATTTTTATAGTGTTTTATAGACATAATACTGCACATCAATCTACATCAGTCTGGGCAAAAAGATATTCATATATTTATATACAAACAAATCAGAGTTTCGAGTACAGAGAAATGCTTCGTTATCTTAATTCAGTTTGCTAAAATAGTCAGGAGGACTGTCCAAAATCAGGATGTTTTGGCGTTTTTGGTTATTTTTGGGGACACAAGTAGGGCTGAACAATTAACTGCAAATTAGATTAAATCACAATATGGCTTGTTGCAATTTTCAAATCACAGACAGCGCAATATTTTTAACCCAAAATGTGTTGAACATTTTAGCATTGTGATGTAGTTTCCTGCAATTTCATGCCTATTTTAACCTTTTTTAACCCAGTTTTAACAACTTTATGCCTATCTTGCTTCCATTCATCTTTTTTTTTTGTCCACTGTCAGACCATGTTTGAAAATTTTACATGGTTTTTGAAATTTAATCCCAATTTTGCTGCTATAATCAATTTTCCTTAGTCACTTTTGATTTTTTTTTGCCTTTTTTTACAATTTCATACCTATTTTGCTTCTGTTCTTCACTTCTCCACTTTTTTTCTCAAATCTTTTGTCCTTAAACTGATTTATGTCATATTGGTTAAACTATAAAACGATCTACTGCTTATGTTTGTTTAAGAATACATAAGATGAGGAACATTAAAACAATCGCAGAGTAAATAGCAATTGCAATATTGGGGAAAAATATCGCAATTAGATTATTTTCTCAAATCGTTCAGCCCTAGACACAAGTCATGAAAACAGGGCGATCCTGACAAAATCAGGACGTGCTGTCACCTTAAATAAGACCTGCACCGTAATAATCTACAACAAGTTAAAATATTTCCAAAAAACCCACATTTTCTGACATTTTACGAAACATTTTTTGTTTCTGTGCCTTGATTTTAAAGTCATGCAACAATAATAAATATACTAATAATAATAATAAAAACCTGAAGGGTGTACAGTTAATGAAGACTGTACAGTTCTCTAGTTTCTCTATAATAAACCCACTGTGCTGAGGTTTGGGGAAACACTTTCAAGAGCTTGATATAATCTATATTCATTCTACAAAAAAGAGCATTAACAGAGCAAATGATAGAGATCACAAACATTCATGTTTCTTCTGTCAAAACTGTTTAAATTCACAAATCAAATAGAATATCAAACTGCACAAATCATGTTTAAATAAAAAAAATAATCAACTACCAGGACATATTCAGCCCGAGAGAGGGAAAATATCATTTAAGGGAATTTTTTTATTTAAGAATCTAAAAGTGAGAACTACCAGGAAAAGCTTTTGTGTATCTCATAAGACAATTGAGACAATGTCCAAACACAGAGTAGTTTAAGAAAAAGTATTAAATTATGATTTTTAAACGGTACAGGAATGAGACTGTATAAAGATCTGGGGAGGTTGACGTAGTTTCTCTTGTTCTTTTTCTTTCTTTAATTTCTCTGATTACTATTTGTGTAATTATATTATTGCTATTTGGTTTATTTTGTTTATATGTGATTATTTTTTATAATTTTGATCATCATCAAGACCTACCTGTTTAATCTGGCTTTTAGCTGATTTATTTATTATTATTTGTCATAATATTTTGACTTATTTAAGCCCTCATATTCTGTCTTATTTCTACATCCAGTTCAGATTTCTTATTTGGAATGTTATTCTTTGTTAAATGCTTTTTTTTATTATCTTATTTAAACTGATTTTATTTTGCACCTGGTGATAGGCTTTCTAATTTTACCACATTATTTATTTAAATTTTATTTTATATTATAACTGGATTATTTGATTTATTTATGTATTTACTTATTTTACCTTATCTAAATCTTATCATGATTTTTAACTATCATTTTAGTCTTAGCTCCTGTGTTTCCTCATTATTAATTTAATATATTGTTTCATCAGTCCTCTAATTTTGTTTTCTGTCAGAATTTCCATTTTATGTCTTTGTGTGTTTGAGTAAGTGAGTGTGTATATTTCATTTTAAGCAATTATGCAATTTGCTACTATTTTTTTCCCCTTATATAATTACCTCCGCCAAGGAGGTTATGTTTTCAGGAGAGTTTGTTTGTCCGTCCGTCCGTCTGTCTGTCTGTGAACAAAATAACTGAAAAAGTAATGGATGGATTTTGATGAAATTTTCAGGAAATGTTCAGCACGGGAAAAGGAAGAACTGATTTAAATTTGGTGTTGATCCGGATCAGCGTCTGGCCGCCATGGCGAAAAATGTGATTTTTGTGAATAACTACTGAACTAAAATAGATACCATTATGAATCATGTTGCTAATGGTATGTTTTCATGGACAAGGAATCTAAATATTTCAATGAAATAAAGGTAGGAGTAATATTTATGGTCAAAATGACAATATGACAGAGGACAGTGGCGCTGGCGGAGGTCTGCGCTCTTTGAGTGCTTTTCTAGTTTCATTTTATGTTTTACAAAGTCCTGCATGAAAAGTGCTATACCAATAAAGTTTGATTGATTGAATTATTGGCTACTTGTGTAAAGCAGAGGGGTGGGACTAGATTAGTTTTGACTTTCTCCTACTCCTTTATGAACATTCAAATGACAAATTTAGTTTGGCCATTATTTTTATTTTTGTTCAGTGTTTGGTTATTTGATCTTGTTCATATTAAAACATAAAATAAAAAATGAAAATCAGACTCTGACCTTTGCAGAATGGCGGCGGGCTGTTCCACTGAGAGGGGTGACCGGGCACACAGGTGATGATCACCTCTCCGATCAGCTCGTAGCCTTCGTAGCAGAAGAAGCGCAGAGTCTCTCCGGCCTGGTAGTTGTGCTTGTACAGAGTCTGGTAACCGTTATCGGGAACGCCGGGGTTCGGGCACGGGTCGTACTTCACTGCTCAGAGGTAAAAACAGGAATCACAGTCATGGATTCACTCTTCTTCTTTTACAGACTTAAAACCGATGGACAGACGGACGCAGAGAGGACTTACAGACACACTTCGGGCTGCGGTCGCTCCACTTTGGTGTCCCGGTGTCTCGGCCGTGGCAGGAGATCTGGCTCTGACCCTCCAGCTGGTAACCTTGGTTACAGGAGAAACGAACGACCGTCCCAACTGCAAAGCCAGTCTCAGGACGCACTGAGCGCGCTCCGTTTACCACCTCTCCGGGATCGGGACACTGCTGGACTGTTGGAGACAGAGAGACACACAAGGACAGAGTTTTATGCTGGATGTCATCTCCGACTTATCAGTGTTCCAGTTACAAAGTCGGAAAAAACATGCCGATCTACCAAGTTATTGTTAGCCGTTGTGATAGCTGTTGTTAGCACGCCCTGCATTGTAGTTCACAAAAACCACATGGAGAATGTAAACATCACTATGGCAGCATTTTTGTAAATATAAGTGGAACAATACTGTGTATACGGCTGATTTAGTGCCACACACACTAGTCAGAAGTGCAAATAAACAAATTATTACAGGAGCTTAATAACTGTTTACACTGGGGGCAGCCATCTTTTGATTGTCTACTCGGGGGTGGCCAGGTTCTGACCTCGGGGGGCCTTACATTTGCAGATTCCTACTTGGAACTTGGAAATTCCAACTTCCAACTACAACTGGAACAGACCATTAGGGTGAATGACAATAACTGTAGCCACAGCTGTAAAAAAAGCTAGCTTGTTATAACAAGGAATTCTAAAATGGGACCAACATCTAAAAAAGATGATTAATATTTACTTAATGATAAAATAATTACTTATAATTAAGCTCTTCCTTCGGTCTCTGCTTTGCTTCCTGTCAGCAGGCGCAGTGCATTGTGGGAAATTCTCTTACCCCTTGGTTTCATGTGGGGTCCTGGTCTGTCTTTGTTTTAAGGGGGTTTGTAGCTCTTGGTCTTATGGTCCGTTCCAGTTGTAGTCGGAAGTCGGACTTTCCGGGTTCCGAGTAGGAAACTGCAACTGGGACGCCCCCCGAAGTCAGAATTTTCCATTGGTGAAACCTCGCCACCCCCGAGTTGACAATAAAAGATGGATGCCCCCAGTGTGAACAGTTATTTAGCTCCTGTAATAATCCACTTATTAGCACTTCTGACAAGTGTGTGTTGCACTAAATCAGCCGTATACACAGTATTGTTTCACTTATGTTTACAAAAATGCTGCCATAGTGATATTTACATTTTTCATGTTGTAATTGTGAACAACAACGCAGGGCGTGCTAACAACGGCTAACAATAGCCTGGTAGATCAGCATGTTTTTTTTCCGACTTTGTATTGTATTGTATTGGGACACCACTCACTCGACGTGAACACGTAAAACCAAGGGTAAGACAGGGCTAAGGGGTAGAATTGGGACGAACCCTAAATCCGCTCTGCACACTTGTAAAAACATTTCCAAACATGATCTGTGGCTCTTACGTTTCACACATGTGGGCGGACTGCTGCTCCAGGACAGGTCCCACTGGCAGGTGATGATGTCCGAGCCGATGATGTCGTACCCGGGCTGGCACTGGTAGGTCAGCACGCTGCCTCTGACGGGCGAGGAGTGAGACGAGCTGGTCCAACCGAACTCGATCTGAGGCAGGGTTGGGCAGGTGTCGTTCGGCTCCACCTCTGCAGCCAAAGACAGAGAGCAAACCTCACACCTTCTCTCCTACAGAGCTAAATATTCTTAATAAATGAAGAGCTGGACATCTCAATGCCAGATTTAACACAAACATGCATAATCCAGCAGGATTAAAGTTATCAGAAGGGATTAGATTTTGAAACCGGGTTTTTCTAAGGCCTGAAAATGGATTAAGTTATTAGATTATTGGGTATGATCAGGTGATTCAGTCACATTTTTTCTCCAGATGTTTTATTGGTGTTGTTAAAATTCACAGCTAGGATTTGGGTAACTGTTTTAAATACCAGATTATCCTAATCCTAGCTAAACCTTACTGTTAAGAGATTATGGATGATCCAGATTTGGTAATCTCTACTCAGCAGATCAAACAGAAACATAAAAAGATGTTAAAAATTAAAGATGATAAAACTGAGACACCCGAGCTTTTAAGAGGAGTTATTATTATGTTTGTTTTTTAACTTTACTATGATAATGTTTTGGTGTTTTCTTACTGCTGACTGAGACATGACTTGGTGTAGTGTGAAACAAAAACGTTGTGCTGAGGGTTTGGAGTTGAATCAGTCTTCTGGCTGTGAATCAGCGGCGCTCATGCATGTGAGTGGGGGAGGGCGTCATTTTCAAGGAAGGGTGGGAGGGGCTAGGAGAAGCTCTGAGGAGGTGCTAAATTCAAATTCATGCTAGTTTACCAAAATTACCAACCCTAGCTCTAAACCCGAAATTTTGGATTGAGTAATCCTTATCATGCTGCGTTCACACTGCAAGCGACCCAGCAACCAAAATTGCGTCGCCCACTGACATGTCGTCGCGCGTCCATAAATACCTCATTTTTGTCACCGTTGCCGTCAGCCGTCGCTCGGTAACGTCACGTCCGCTGGAGTTTCACCGCGATCATATCATATATCATACTTTGTATAATAGTATGTTTAAGCGGACATTATTCCAGCTGTATCCTTTTCATTCACTTATCAAACACAAAACACTGCAGCTGATGCCCTGCAGCAGCATCATCTGTGGTCCGTCAAGGCGGAACTAATGTCTTCACTGACTGATGTTTCCAACACGGACACAAATTGTTCCTCTGTAGTCCGGATCAACTTTTTTTTACTTTGACATCACACGACAAGCTATGTGGTAGTGTGAAAAGCAGCTGTCGCATCGCGGGAGGGTTAGCCCCGCCCCATCGCGGCTGTACATTGACTTTGAATGGAGAGTGATCGCTGAGGTAGTACAAGTAGCGTCCGGTGTGTACGCACCTTCGGTCTGCACCTGAATCTGGATCATTTTAATCTGGATTAAACCTTCTGAGCACTCACCTCGATAATGGATGAGGAAGCCCTGACTGAGGATAAAGCTGGAGTCGTCGGGGTCGCTCTGGAACTGAATGGTGACCACGGACCCCCCGGACGTGACCTGGAAGCGCTCTTTGGAGCCCAGGTACTGGACAATCACGTTGGACGTGAAGTCACGACCGTCGAACACGGTCAGCACATCAGTTTGGCGGATGTTCAGGCTAAAAGGAGAATGAAAACAGTGAGGTTTACTTTAACAGGTTGGTCTTGATGTGTTTTGACTGAGGTTAAAATCAACAACATGGCAGCACGTCTCCCTTTAATCTTCGTCTCTCTTTTATTGGGTAAATGAGGAAAAGGTGTGAACGTTAATCTGAACACAATCATCTGACTGTTTTCACTTTCAAAGTAAACTAGTGAAACACAAAAACATGAGTTTAAGCACCATCAGGAGCAGCCAGTGTGTTTATCTGACAGAGCTTTTTCATTATGAAGAGATTTATTTATTAAAAAGTCAAACACACTTTCTGTGTTTCTTTGCCATCTCAGTCTTCTCTGTCGTCTTTGGCCAGCCTCTGTCCTATGAAACATTAAATAGCAAAGGACTGGTGTGCAGATGAGATGATGTGGCAGAATCAGGAGGTCATTAAAGATGCTAAACATCAACTAAATCATTGTTACATTTCTGTTCAGAGCATGATGATACTGAAAGCAACAGATGACCTGCGTATCCAAAACACAAGAAGACAGATCAGAGTCCAGGCTGAAACTCTGGGAGACGCTGTCTGCATGCTAAATGATGCAGAATGTTTTTTAATTTTCAACAAACTGCCCGTGATGCATGAAAATTCATGAAATAAGACAAAGTCAGTAATGAGAGACAAGTTAGAGTTCAATTATCTGCTGGTCTAATCATCAGTGCGTCAAAAAATGTAAAAGTAAAAAACAGTATTGACACTTTTTTAGGGAAGAGTCTTCTCGCTTTGACTTCACAAAAACACAGGCAGCATCTGATTTTTATTCTTTTTTTAATGTATTTTTTGGGACATTTTGTGGCTTTATTGATAGGAGAGAGACAGTGGATAGGCTTGTGAGAGGGGAAGAGAGAGTAGGGGAAGACATTCTGGCAGAAGCAAGTACATGGGGGGCCTGGTTGCTAACCACTCCACCAAAGCAGCACCCCGATTCTTATTCTTTTTAATAAACACATAAAAGTGTAAGGACAGATTAAGTTAGATTCAAGGGTAACGCCCACAAAACGTCAAATGAGTGTCGAGAAGGACAACAAATCACTAAAGATGATTCCGAGAGGCTGTTGGCTGCAATGACACACAAAAAGAAATCATAGAAACCCAAATTTTAGGTTTAATTCACCAAATGGAAGCACACAACTGAGTAAAAAATCGCATTTAAACATTCTTTTTTTCTGATTTTCAAAAAGTCAGAAGGCTATCTGATGACTTACTGGTCAGCTATCATGACACAAAAATAATCCACAACAGGACTGTCAGGGCTTTTTTTAAGAAAGGAAACATGTTGGTGTACAACGATCGTACACTCATTTTGCTTTAAAAGAAAAAAATCACTTTCCAGGGTTTTCTTCTGGTCAGATTCTGCAAAAAAAATCGGCATGCATACTGATGTCTTATTGGTCAGTTTCCATGATGAAAAATATTAAAAACTGTGAATTTTGGGGCTTTTTTCAGGCACAATTGCAAGTTTGAACATAACTGTTGGTCATATTTCACATCTAAAATGAGTTTTTCATATTGGTCCAAAACACGTTGGCTTCATATTCTTCATAGAGTTTTGGAGTTGGTCCCATGTTGAATCTAAAATCCAAAGTTCATTTTTATTGCTTTTATCTTTCATTTAAGTTATTTTCTGCCTTTAAATTCCCTAATTACCGTGAATGATTGGACCTCACTCTTTAAAACACTATTAAAAATCTAATGTATGAATATTACATTAATTAATATATTTGTTACAACTAAATACAAATGAAAGAAAACAATATAAAAAAATAATACAACTACAAAACTATTTAAATGTAAAATCTTACCAACAGAAAATAAGTGGCAGAATAAGAATAAAAATAAGAAGTTGGCAGAACTATTAATTTATTGATTGCACCTCTTCTCCATAAATTACTGATGGTTTATTAATTAATCAGCTGCCTTATTAATATTTATTTGTACAATAATATGAACTAATTCTAACACACTTCCTGTTTAAGTAAATTTTTAATTATGTGCACATCATAGACAACCAAAACAACAGTTTAAATATATTAAGTATTAACCTGCCTTTTATATAGAACACAATCCAAAAAGCAGGTTAACACGTTAAAGAGTTAAATATACCATTGAGAGCCCACAATACCTACAATATGAAAAACTAACATTTCATATTAAATATATCAGCCTGTACATGTAATAATAATTAGTTTTTAACTGAAACTCTGACTGTGGGGAACAGATACAGTCAGATTCAAGGGGAACAGCTGATGGCTGCAAATAACTGAGGAGAAGAGCATTTTAGCTTCAAGCTCTCTGCAAAAAGACGAGTTTGGCTTCATGCTGGATCTGAAATCCAAACATGGACGTCTGCTGTCATGGTTAGGGCTGTGATGGGAGAGCTCTGTCCTGTTTTCTGTGGTGGATCAGAAGATTTTTGTTATGAACGTTCAGCCAACAAATCTGCAGCAGCTGAGAGATGCTGTCATGGAAATGTGGACCGACGCCTCTGAGGGATGCTTCAGCCCTGTGTTGAGTCTTTGCTATGACGAATGAAGGCAGGTCTGAAGGTAAACGGTGTACCTAATAAGGTGGCCGGTGTGTATATCAGCTTAAGAGTTTTGTGACAGAAGATGCAGATGTTGAGGATTTTTGCAGGTTAGTCAAACTCTGAATGAGCCTTCAGCTCTCATCAGAGGAGCTTCAGAGTTTGTAACAGAGAAGTAAATATTTCAGACACATGGAAACTTAAAGGTGCAGTGTGTAGAATTTGGCATTTTAGCGACATCTAGTGTTCAGATTCTAGAATGAGCCTAACAGTAACCAAAAACATCATGTCGCTGAGCAAAGGAACACTGTGAAGACTAAAAGGGATCGTGAACACAGCATCATTTACATAATTGACAAGGTTTACTTTTATTTTATAGATCATAGGTCAGCTGTAAGCTGCTGATTGTAGGTTTTGTAAACTTGTAGTAACACAAACAAACATTAGTGCATTCATGCTAATCAGATCAAGCCTGATGTGGGTTCGGCGAAGTAAGGAAAAGAAGAGAGAGAGAGCGTGGGTACAATGTGGTGGAAAGCTGGGCCGGATGAATGAGAGTTTTGTAAAATGATTAGTTTGCAGAGTAACAACTGTCTATACATCCACTGCCATCCTCTCTCTTCTTCTTCGCCTGCATTCCAGGTAGATTTCAGAACCAGCAGGTTTGTATTTTCTTCTTTTTGTCCCTAAAATCCACCTGTAGACAACACGGTGGTTCATTATGTTGGCCTACATGAACGTGGCCCACAGAATTGTAAATTTTTTAAAGGAGACATATCATGCTGATGCATGATTTAATACTTACCTATAATATAATAAATTTGAAAACAAGACCTCACACCCCCTTAATTTTCAAAAACTTAGATATTTTTTTTTTCTGATATCCTAGAACGAGATTTGATGCCTCTGAAAATAGGTCATTGCGAGATGTCCGCGAGATTTCAAACGTCGTGACATCACGAGGTACCTTTCTTTTTATTGGAGTAATCTGATAAAACACTTCCTCCTCTGTGATGTCCGTCAGCCCCAAACCCTCACCGAGGAACACATCCAGCAGCAGGGGTACAAAACTCCCTCGCTCACTCTCCCCCATTACCAGCTCTGGCCTGTAGGAGGACTCAATACGCAGTCGCTGCTTTGAGCCAGCTGGAAAATACAGTAAAAGAAGAAGGACAGGCTGGCTCAACCCCGATAGAACTGACCAATCAGAGCACAAAGGGCTGTGACGCTGCGAAGTAACTTTAGGTCATCCTTGAGACCGAGTGTTTCTACGAGAGCTTGATAATGGCCTAAAATGAGGATTTTGAGAACGCTATTGTGGGGCAATGAAGGAACTAAATGACTTGTACTGAGGGCAGAAATGCTTTACAGGCATCCTAGTCTGGCATAGTGAAAAGGAGAAACAAGCATGATATGTCTTCTTTAAAGCTTTTTCTGACTAAATAAAAATAAACATATGTTTTATGGGGACGATAGTACTCCTATTTGACGGACTTTACATACAAATGCAAACATTATATCCTATATTCACCGTTTCTGTTTGGTGAAATGCTGCCAAATTCTACACACTGCGCCTTTAAAGCTCTTCAGATTTATACAATTAGATACGTTTGATTTTAACCAGATGTACAATAACACATTTCCTTCTCTGCGTCACTCACATCTGGACGTCCAGCTCGATGCGTTTCTCCTCCCTGCTGTGGATCTGCCACACACAGTCCAGGCCCTTGGAGTAGCTCTGGGGCCAATCAGGGGACAGGATGGTCCCCGAGGGCTCGTTCAGCTCCCCTCCACACAGCGCTGGCAGAAGAGAGAGGAGAGGAAGAGTGAGCGCAGGACTCGACCATAATGAAAGGACTGATGAAACAAAATCAGAGATCGGAAAAAGACGAGCGAGCGGAGGGAAATTAATAATAAATGCAGAGAGAGAAAATAAATAAAGACGAAGAAATGATGAAGGAGAGCTGATGAAGACATCAGGAGGCTCCAGCTGAGGAAGAGTGTGCTGCAGGGGAAACGACTTCATCAGCTGCAGATTCATGAAACATTCAGTGGGACACATGTAATCATGCCTCTGTGACGTATTTTCAAATAAAGTTATTCAGCTGAGGCCCTGGTAGATCATGTACAAGATTTTTACATCAACTGGGGTCATTCAGAAAAGATGAAGAGTTTGTTTATATCATAAAGTTCTTAAAATGTTGGAACCTTACCACCGACTGTTTCACATATCCATGGGACATTTTAGGAGTAACAAAGAAACAAACACTAATATGAATGAAGGCATGAAAGCTATGGTTCTTAAGCCGAATGCCACAGCCGCAGTGTGAAAATATTTTAGTTTTAAACAGAATGAACAAAGTGTGAGCTCATGAACACCGACGAGACGATATGTCGCATTTGTTTAAAAGTAGTGACAATGAAGAAGGGGGGATGCAGCGGAGCCTTCGTCATGACAGTCAGCGCTTACTGAGCTATTTGGTCGGCAGAGTAAATACAAATAAAACAGCACAAAATGGTGCACGCTCACAGACAGTGTGAGCCAAGCCAGCAAAGTTATAAACGTTTGACAGTCAGAACGAATTGACTGGGAGAACGTACATGTCACAAACAATTCATGAACTGCATAAACTCCATTTTATTTTTTTTTTCTCTTTTTTTTTGTTCAATTTATTACATTGTTTGTTTAATTTATTTTTATTAAAAGCTCTTGACCTTCAAATTACAGTTAAATACTTTTAAGAAATTAAAGTTTATTGCTTTTGATACAGTGCACTCACTTCATTATGATATATATTATTATAACATTAATGAAAAAAATATGTTTCAAAACAATACTGACAATAATACTGTTTATCGGCAATAATTTTTTGGACAATTATCATCCAGCAAAAATGTGTTATTGTGACAGGCCTACATGTATGTGTATCCAGTTTTATGCTTCATTGTAAAGTGTCTTGAGATAACACTTGTTATAAATTGGTGCTATCTAAATAAAGATTTATTGACTAATTGAATGATCTTGTTGTTCATAGAAAACACAAAGTGAACAAAAAGTAAATAAACAATTAAGTTTAAAGACACAGTGAGCAAACAGTGACAGTCATGAAGATCAGGTCTTTGTTTCTCTTTTCTATTGTGAAGTTTCTTAAACCTTCATCTGCCCTGAGTTTACCAGCATGTGGGATGTGGTTTACTCGAGTGTGACTTAAGTCCCAGTGTTGAGAGCAGAGTGCAGGGATAAATGGGACACTACACAAACACAGCTAAGCTAACAGTGTGGATGCTCAAGCACAGCATGCACACACTTTTGAATAAAGTCAGTTGTTGGAGCTATATGTTTATTTTTTTGTATTTAGTGGTTTATTATAAATTGGAAGTAATTTGAAGTATTAGATGTTAGATTCAGCTATATCTTCCTTTCTTATAATAAATTCAAATTCAAGTTAGATTATTTGGGTTGAATATATAAATATTTATATATTGGCTAGTCATTTCTTTACTATAATTAGATGTTTTGTACACTATTAGCTTTGTTTGTCTGGTAATGACAAACTGCTGGTGTTATTTAAGTAGGTAGGTGAAAGACAGCCAGCATGCACCAGGGTGGGTCGATGGTTTTTTACCAGCGTGAGAGAGGCAGCACGAACCGTGATCTCCTTTGTTCTTTTGTTTGCTTGTTTGCCAAAAAAATAAACCATTGGAAATCGCAGAACTTTTGGACATTGGACTTATTTTGCCTACGTAAATCACATCCCCATGGTGCGTCAGCGATCCATTAAAGGGCAACTCCGTTTTTTTGACACCTGGACCTTATTTATAGGTTTGTGCATGCTCATATACTCACTCAGACAAACATCGTGCAGCTCGGAGTTCTTCAGAAGTTATTTAGATCCAACCGATTTAGCCGCACTTAGCGGGGGCCACGGCGATGGAGCTTCAGCGCGGGACATAATCTCTGCAAAATCGCTCATTTCGGCGATATTCTTTCATCCATCGCCAGTGTTATCATAAAATCAGCTCGTCTACCGTCTTCAGGTGGGTCAGCTGACCTGGTAAACAAACTTTTGATGACGTCATAGCCGCGCGACACAAAGGTATAGCTGACTTACTTTTAGCTGGCATTGCTGAGCAACATGGCAGAATATTTATCTGATGTCGAAAAATCAGACTACGACTTCGAGTTTGACGGTTGTCCTTACCGGTTTGAGCCTGAGTACACGGATGAGGAGCTCCATGAAAGAAGAACGCGGAGGGAGAGACGGCAGTTCTCTACGGGTTCTGACGCTGTGGTTCCTGGCCCTTCTTCTTTGGCTTCGTGCGAATAAAGTCCTCAGGAGCGAAGTGAGCACTGCAGACTCGGTGACTGGCCTGCTTCAAATCCTCTATTTCTGTATTCGGATCCATTTTCAGTGCAACGAGCCACACTTTTAGTAATCCCGGATAGTCCAAAGGAAGCCTGTGAAAGCTAAACTTTGAAGAACTTGTCATTTTATTCGGACAAAGTGGGAATACACACTGCCGGACCATGTTTGCAGCCGAGTGTGAAACAGCATGGATGAAATCAGCTGTACCTTTGTGTCGCGTGGCTATGATGTCATCAAAAGTTTGTTTACCAGGTCAGCTGACCCACCTGAAGACGGTAGACGAGCTGACTTTGTGATAACACTGGCGATGGATGAAAAAATATCGCAGAAATGAGCGATTTTGCAGAGATTATGTCCTGCGCTGAAGCTTCCTTGCCGTGGCCCCCGCTAAGTGCGGCTAAATCGGTTGGATCTAAATAACTTCTGAAGGACTCCGAGCTGCATGATGTTTGTCTGAGTGAGTATATGAGCATGCACACACCTATAAATAAGGTCCAGGTGTCAAAAAAACGGAGTTGCCCTTTAAGTTTGGTTAAAGTTTCAGTTTGATATTTGATTTTTTTTTCTTTGAGTTTTTAAACAAATGGTCACTTCATCAGCAGTTTTGGACCAAAAATGGCTCAACATGACCCATAAAGCTGCAGCCATGTTGCTCTCCTCTGTGCTGACTCGACATAAAACAGGTCAAAGGTTAAGTCAGTCAGTGATTCTCCGGGCTCATACCTCTGCACACGGGCTCGCTGTCGTTCCAGTGAGGATTGCTCGGGTCGACGCACTCGATCGTCGCTGACCCCTGCTCCATGACGAAGCCCGGCGAGCAGGCGAAGGTGACGGTGGTTCCCAGCTGGAACGTGATGTCGCTGCTGCTGAAGTTCCCGTGAGGCATGTACGGCTCCCAGCAGTGCTCGTCGTCGAAGGCTGCAGAGCAGAGACCAGAGACAGAGCTTCAGTCTGAGGACTCCTTCAGTGCTCGAGGATTTTAAAAAACCAAACAGCTTTTCAGTGGAGCCAAGACTGACCCAGAATCATAAAGCCTCCTGGTGGAAATAAACAGATGTGAAGTGCTAACAGCTTCAGAACTGTGCATCTCCAGAGCTGAAAATAAATCCCAGAGGAGCGTGGGCAGACTGTGAGCACTTGTGCGGCTCATTACTGCTCTTTTAAACAGAACAGCAAATGCATGAGAAGAAAGTCTCGTTTTTTATGAGTGCTGTAGTCCATTAAGTCCAAACCAGATTCAATTTACTGCCTCTCAATTATGTGACTTAATTAACTCAAATACAGCAAACAAAGTGCCCCCCACTGTGACTCCTGAGGTCTCATATTTCTGGTATTTCCACGATAAATCATATTTAATCTGCTCTCAGGTTGTGGGCTGACCCTGCTGTTAGATGTTATTTAATATGAAGCTTGAAAACCGAGCAGCTCTGCAGGGTTAGAGGTGGAAGGACAGGAGAAGGATGCTTTCTTAAGATGTGAGTTCATGCTGCTCACCCTCGTATCTGAGCGCCAGCAGCAGAGGGATGGAGGAGGAATCAGCGGTGAGCTCCAGGTACAGCGTGGAGCTCTCGCTCAGCAGCCCACGCTCCGGGACGTCGTCCAGGTCAGAGTCAAAGAGCGGAGGAGAGAGCGAGCTGTTTCCACTGCGGACAATTAACCTGAGAGGAACAAAACACCAAGATGACTCGAGCAGGGAAGGAGAAACATCCATCCATGTTTGAATATAACGCACTAACATGTTTGGACTGGAGAGAAATGAGAAGTCCAGCTCACCCTGACTCACTTAAATCCCCTTTTGTCCACATTCTGAAGATTGGTTTTATTTCAGCAGATCATCTTGACCATGACATTGTTTGTTAATGTCTAAATGCATTAAGATGCTGCCATGTGATTGATTGATTAGCTGTTCGTGCTGACAACTCGGTGAACCTTTGTGAATGGTGGGAGTAAAGGCATATTTTTTACAATAAATCTGTAACAAGCCTCATACATGCTTCCTCTGCAGCAGTGCAGCTCAGTCCATAAGGGCTTGAGCTGGGGACCGGAGGGTGGCCGCTTTAAATCCTGATAGGGCAGGGCTTGGGAGTTGCTTCAGTCGCTTGGGAGATGCAGGTTGCCTTCCTGGGCACTACCATCAGTTACAGAAACTGAAGCTAAAGGACTTGGTGTGTCTTGCCTCCAGAGCCTCAGGGCAGAAACTTGCAGGTCAACACTTTCGACTCGTTTGGAAAGCCATTTGGGCATAAAATTAGTAGGGGTGTCCTGATCAGATATTGAAATCGGATATTGGTCCGATATCAGCTAAAAAACAAATATCAGATTATATCTGAGTCAATGTAGTCTCAGATAGAAGCACTCAGATACAAGCAGTCCCTTCTAATCTATCTTTTATTTATTTAAAGCTATGGTCTACGATTTGGAAGCTTGGTACATCTTAATAACACCGTTTATAAGGCTGTTATGGTCCTATGGTCCTATCTGCGCAAAATAAAGACCAAAAAGAATGAAAAAATTCCATTCAGTATATCTGCTGCAAAGTGGCATAATAGTTGACCATGAGTCCATCCAATCCCCTGTCTCCCCTGCTCTGCACCGTCCTCCTCCCCACTACCTCCCTCATGTACCGGTGAGCAGCTAGCTGCACAGCTACTGAAGCGTCATGGAGCTGGGGAAGACCAACACCGAAACCGGGAGGCCGCTTCTGTAACCCTCCACATCGAAGGGAAGGAAACGTAAAAGTTTTGAGAAAAGGCTGAAGTAAGGAAGATATATATATATATATATATACATATATATATATATATATATATATATATATATATATATATATATATATATTAGGGCTGGGTTAAAAAAATCAATTCAATTGATTTTAATCGATTTCCCTTTGAATGGTTCATAATCGATCCATAAAATCCAAAGATCGATCTTTTAAAGTGGGTAGATTTTTCTTCATTGGATGGTCGGAGAAGCAGCCTGTGGTATCAACTCTGTTAGTCTTGCGTTTAGCTCTGCTTTCCACTGAATAAGATCTCATGAGATGTTACTGCAAGCAGTCAAAAAAACATGGCAGAAGCGAGTAGCACTATAGGGGCACCACCGGAGAGTTTAAAAGTTGACGTTTGGACATATTTCAGATTTAACAAGCAAGAAAGAAAAGACAAGTTGGACAAAAACAACAAGTAACTTGCAGAATATGCATTAATGTATATCATTAAAATGTGATTAGTGTAACTGCTTTGGGTTCAGTTCTAATATATATATTATGTTCCCTAATATATATATGTGTGTGTTGTTAGGAGGCGACACGAGCTGGGGGCAGGATCTTGGAACACGGACAGGAGGGGTGAGTGAAGGGGGGGCAGGCTGCATTTTTAAAATCTGTCTCAACAGCCAAACTGGTTTTCAGATCGTAGACCCTAGCTTTAATTAAGTTGTAGAATCTGTTTGTTTAAGTTAAACACAGTGGTTATTTTACAGTTTTAAAAAATATGTTTGTTTTTATAGATTTATCAAGGTTACTTTTCAGGGTCTCCTAATTTACCTTTATTTATGTATTTAATTGTAGTATATTCTTATGTTTAGGGTTAAATTTTATGGAACCCATTGGTTAAAAACAAATGGGTCAGTTTTTCTCATACCTACTATTGCTGACTGCTGTTTTCTGTTTAAGCAATCTCATTTAATTAAGCCTTTTCTTACAGTCCACATTTCAAAATAAATAAAAGTTTTTAGGATTTCAGCTGATATCGTATTGGATCGATATCAGTATCGGCCAATACTCAAGGCTGTAATATCGGTATCGTATCGGAGGTGAAAAAGTTGTATTGGGACCTCAGTAACATAAAGGAAGTGGACACATAAACTCACTTATCATCATCTTCATCCAGAGCAATCCTCTCAAAGTGCAGATGGAGTCTGTGTCCTTCTTTGGCCTCAATTAACCAATGACAGCTCAGGTTATTTCCGTTACTATGGTTACTGACAGAAGAAGGAGGTGGAGACAGAATCCGGCCCACTGTTGCATTACGAACCCATCCTCCACACGACACAGCTGCAGCAGAACAGAACATAGATCAGCCTTCAAAACCACACTCACACTCATATTCACTGTAATCCGTCCACTGACCGACACACTGAGGCTCCGCCGTGCTCCAGTGGGGCTGCGTCGTGTTCACACATGTCGCCACCTCGTGACCACGGACCTGGAAACCTGGATCACAGTGGAAGTGAGCCTGACCACGGGGATGGATGTCCGTCACCGTCACTCCGCCGTTTTCAGGAGACAGCGGAAACGGGCAGGACAGCACGAAGGCTGGAGAGGAGGCGGTGATGCAAGAGGAAGGAAATACAGTTCAATGTGGAGGACGGAGGATAAAAAGTCAAGTTTTAAGTTCAGAGGAGTTGAGACACTTTTGGATCACTATTTCCTTCATTTACCTGAGAGGTTACACAATTTAGAAAAAATACCGTCCATAGAAACAGATTAAGGGTGAATCCCAATTCTACCCCTTAGCCCTTCCCTTTTGTCGCACCCTTTCGCCTTAGCCTCTGTTTTGAGGGTCAAGGGGAATTGGGTGAAAACACACAGCTGAGAAACAGGACGCCACTCCATTGCCGCTACATCATCACCCATAGCCGCTCGCTGGCTGTGACGTATGCAGATGCGACAATAACTGTAGCCACGGCTGTGAAAGCTATCTTGTTATAACAAGAATTTTTAAAATAAACAAGTGAAAACACGATTAATATTTACTTGATAATTTAAGCGCTTCCTTTAGTCTCCACTCTGCCTCGTGTCAGCAGTATTATGCATTATGCGAAATTCTCATATCCCTTTGTTTAAAGTGAGGTCCCGGTCTGTCTTCGTTTAAAGGGCTGTGCAGCCCTTCCACAAGCCGGATGGACAGCTCCATATATCTCCCACAGAAATATTTCATTAGTCCATCTGGGTAGGAGCCCTTTAAATTTGTTTTCAGGGGCAGAACTTTAAAAAAAACCCACAAGCTTGTGATTGGACAATCATTTGGCTTGTCACATTCATCACAGACCAGTCCACATCAAGCAGGGTTGCCTCCTATAATGTAGCATACATAGCAGCTAATGGATAACAACAGTTAAAAACAGATCATGGACTTTAGCCATAGCGGCTAACTTAGCCGCTAACAGCTAACAAAAGTTAATGACTGTTAGCCGTTAGCCGGTAACTTAGCTGCTAACAGCTAACGGCCTTATACTATAGTCTTACACTAAATTGCACCACACAGATCATTTAACACTTATATGTGACATGAACCTCGTCAAAGACAATCCCTACAAGTGAACTTCTGAGGAGGGCAATGAGGACAATAGGCTAATCGGCATGTCCGTTCTCAACTTCCGGTTGTCGTCACGTCCGCATTCTGCTGCTCCCGCCTCTCTTCCCTGATTGGGCCGTTAAGAATTCAGCCGAGTGGATTTGTTGGACAACAGAGGCTGGCAAGACGGACCTGCAGGATTTCAGAATCAGGCAGGTCTGTCTGCTCTGCAAGGCTAAATTGGGACACCCTTTCATTAGATGTGAGGTGTAAGACAAACCAAGGGGTAAGACACGGGCTAAAGGGTACAATTTGGACGAAACCAAAGTCTACATTTTTCGCAACTTTCTCTGACAGAGCATGAAAACCAAACTTTGATCTAATTCTTTTTGATAAAGCCACAGTGCACTCATAATACACCTTTTTATGTCAGAAAAGAGACATAAATCAGAGTTTAATCTAAATATCAAACAGTAAAACAACCTGAAAACATTCAATGCCCTAAAACTTGACAACGCTGTCACCAGAAACAGAAAGACTTTTCTTTTGTGTCTTCAAAACAATCTGCGTTCACACAAGACAGATCCGTGAGAATGACTGAATACATGGTAGTGTGCTTGCCAGGCTAGTAGGTGGCGATGTAAGTTTATAGTGTCCATGGTGAAAATAACAAATGCTGGTCAGAGTATTGACGCAGAAAATCCACATTTTGCGGGAGGAGTAATCAATCAATCAATCAACCAATCAATCAAAATGTATTTATAGAGCACTTTACAACACTCGAGGTGACCAAAGTGCTTTCCAGATAAAAATAGTTAAGATAAGAAATAAAAGCAGATTAAAAGAAAACAACAAAGGAACACGTCAGGACAAAAAATAAAAACAGATAAGAACAGATAAAAACAGATAAAACAAGATAAATAAATTAAGATCCGTGAGAATGACTGAATACATTTTAAGCTGAGCTTTGAAAAGGCCAAAGACTGTAATGGTGCATATGTGGGGGGGGAGTTTGTTCCAGAGTCTGGGTCCAGCAACTGAAAAAGCCCGATCACCCCAGTGCTTGTATCTGGTGCTAGGAACTTCTAAAAGCAGCTGATGTGAAGACCTTAACTCCCTGTTAGGGTTACAAGGGAGGGTCAGGTGTAATAACAAACTAAGCACAGTTGGCGGCACACATGTTGCTCGGTAGTCGGCCATAGCTGTTGTTGTTGTTTTTGTTTCTAGTTGCGTCTCTGCATTTATCTGAAAGAGTACTGCGCATGCACCCACATCCCATTGCTCCTGACAACTACGATTCCTCTTTACACAGAGACAACAACAAAATTGTTTCACTGCTTTTCACCCAGGCTCTGGTTTCAAAAGTTTGCAGATCGAGGCACTCCAGGCACCGTTCTCGTGTGAACTAAAGGAGTAAACTAATGAAAACAGTTTTCAGAAGCGTCCATTATTGCACGAATGGGCCTCAATCTCTGACTGTTGAGTCATGAAATACCTTGGTAGTGGAGGTTGAACACGCCGTGGTCACTCTGCTGGAGGCTGCGATAGTGAATGTACACCTGATTGGTCGTGCTGCGGATCACCTGACCCTCCCTCATTAAGGTCTCATTGGCCAGGAGCTCCAGTCCTGAACCTCCATAGCCCATGATGGTCAGAGACTCTTTCTTTGAGAGGCTCATCTTCCTCACCTGGAGAAGAAAACACACACATGTTACACTGAAGCTGTTTTCTTAACCTTTAGCCACCAGCTCAGCTGTTTGGCAGAGGTGATCAATAAATTCAAGGACATTTAATTTCTTAAAAAACAAAACATTTCATTGTTTGATTCTGTTAACATTTCAGGGAACAGAGAAAACAACAAACAAGCCAAAAAACATATTTTCTTGGTGTGGGATTTAAAGGATTTAAAAGTCAACAGTTGATCATATAGGGACATAGAAATTAGGGGTGGGAGAAAAAATCTGTTCACATAAGTATCTGGATTTTTTTGTTTGACAATTTTGGTGTAAAAAAAGCTACCTAAAGATTGCAAAAATCGGCAATATTGTAGAATAGCAGTTTAAATTGAATCGGCACCTAAAAATTGTAAAAAATTGAATCAGGTGAAAAGCGTCGGCCCAGCCCTAATAGAAGTGCACAAATATTTGGGACAAAATCAATTAGAAAAGGCAGAAATGGTTGTAAATTAAAAAAACAACAAAAATAACTTAAAATTAATTATACTCAGTTTTCACCAACAGCAAAAAAAAAACAAAAAACGTTTTGATGATTGGTTAAGTATTCAAAATAATAATGATGGTTAAGATAATCACAGCTTTTAGCTTTTTAAACCTGCAAATCACACACAAAGAAAATATCAGCTCTTGTGGTTTGTTTGCAGTTTTTTTTCGTATTCCTACATTTTACTGAAAGTCTGTGTTATGTTTTTTATCACATTAAATAATCCTGAATTTCTTGACCCCTGTCAAACTGTTAAGCTGGAAGTTCAGGGCAGCATGGTGGTGCAGCAGAGAGTGAGTGTGTCTGACATCAAGAAGGTTGCTGGATTGAATGTCCTTGCATGCATGGGCTCTCCCTGGGCACTCTGGCTACCTCCAACATGCAAATTGCCCTTAGGTATGAGCGCTAATGGTTGTCCGTCTCTCTATGTGGCCCTGTGATTGGCTGGCGACCAGTTCAGGATGTACCCCGCCTCTTGTCCAAAAACAGCAGGGATAGGTTGCAGTTACTTACAACCCCCCAAAGGGATCAGCTGTATAGATAATGTATGGATGGATGTTATTCTTCAAGATTGATGTCTGTATGAAATGGAATCGTTGATCTTCTCTTTAAGATTCTGTGGTAATAAAACCCAGAAGTATTGGTTGAAATGGATACTTTATGAAAACAAGAAAAGAGTATAGGTTTTTCCTTTTCTTTTCTTTTAACCCCCCCCCCGGTTTTATAGATACAAAGAACTGGTGTGAGAGTGGTGGGGTAAGTGGTGGGGTAAATAAATAAATAAACCTTAAAAGTTATGTTGATATTGATACGTATTTTGCTATAAAATATTTGGATATTGGATATAAATAAAATATATATATGGACAGTTATGAATTATGTATATACATGTAAGTATGTATGTATGTGTGTGCATAGGTGCGAATTATATTGCTATAGATGTTTATGTAGTAATGGTATATTATGTCTATACTGATGCTTATATGTTAGATACATATGTGTATGTGTGTATATGTATATCAGACAATTGGACTCGAGTCATAGAGACTCGGACTTGAGGCGACTTGAGCCGCTAATGAGATGACTTGCAACTCGACTCGGACTCGGGAGGTAAAAACTCGAGACTTGACTCGGACTCGGGAGAAAATGTCTCCAGACTCGACCTGACTTGAGACAACATGATTCGGAAAATTGCACGCACTCAGGCTTTATATGAAGAGCCAGACAGGAGATATACGCTGCTCTTTTTATTGATGCTGCATTCACAGTACACTTGTCCGTCACCTATTATTATCCCCCACACGACACAGTACTACACACACTTGTTCCTACCACATACCCGCTTCTGCTACAGTGATGATCAGTGGGCAGGATGCGCAGGAGGTGGGTTTCAAATTGGCAACTGCTATGTCTTCTGTGCCCAAAGTTATTTTCTCTGCATATAAAGAATTTCAATCTGATAGAAAACGAAGACACGCCAAGTGCACGACCTGCAACGCTTCAATAAGCGAAAAAGAGGGCACAACATCAAACTTTATCCACCACCTGAGGACACATGAGGCCAAGTAAGTGAAACCTGCAAACGTTAGCCCAACCTATGTGCTCAATATGAAGCTAGCAAAGCTAACATTAGTAAAGGGGGTGTACGTTTGTTGTATGTGTGGGAAGATAAGGTTTCTCTCTTCAAGATATAAATCTGAGTGCTTTTTGGGTGGACTGGGGAACAATGGTGAGGGACTCGGCCCGTCATAACCTGTGACTTGACTCGACTTGACTTGATAAAACCTGTGACTCGACTCGCCCACAACAGAAAAAACTTGGGACTTGCTTGAGACTCGGATCAAATGACTCAAGACTTGCTTGGGACTCGGATCAGAGGGACTTGGGCAATTGTCTGATGTATATACATATGTTTGTAAGTATGTGTATATATATGTTTATTGATTATATATTATATTGGTTTTGTATAGGTAGTTAAGCATATTTATATAGATTTTATGTTTTGTGATATACATGTATAAAATATATTTGCATGAATAGTAGAATTTATTTTTTATAAGACCCATGAGAAACAGTAATAAGGGGTAGAAACTAAAAAAGTTTTTTTTACTTCCTCCTACTCCTTTTCCAGAGTGTGTGATTGCTACTTTTCTTTTTTTTTGTGTGTATGTGAATGGCATTTCACTATCTTTTATTTTTGTTGTTCTTTGCATGCATGTCTGAAATGAAAGTAAATTCAATTCAATTGAATTCAATACAAGTTTTAGGACTGACAGTTTTAGGATTGTAGCTGTTCTACACTGACATTGGAAACTCCCTCTTTGATATCATCACCCTCAAGCTTCATGATAGTCGCCTGCCTTTATCTTGTTTGTGGCTTGTGACTGTCTCGCTTTATACCTTTCCCCATTCCTGTTGTGGACTATATAGTCATACACCCGCTTCAGAGTAACTTGCACACAGGATTGTTTATTTTATATCTCCCCTCTCATTCTGTCTTCATACCCAATGATTGTTGTAATCCTTATACACAGAGCAATACTAATGTTTGATGCTAAGCCTCCCTCGATGACCTAAATGTTCTGTACTGTTTGATTTGTCTGTTACATTTTCTTTTGTAAAATCAAAGCTACACTTAAAAAAAGATTGATATTTGCTTTTCTTTATGCCTTCATTGGCTGGAAAGAAAGTGGATTATTTACAAAACTTGAGTGGAGAGTAAGTGGGGAATGACAAGGCAGATTTGAAATGGGCCCATTTCTGAAACACAACAACATTGGCAACAAAGGGATTGTGCACGTTACCTGGATCTCAACTCCATAACCTGGATACACGGTGATGCTGTAGGTGCACTCCAGAGGAGAATAAGAAGACGTTGATGAAGGATCCGGTGACTCCACAACGTCCTCCATCGCTGACAGACTGGCATTGCACTGCACTGTGGGGAAAAGGAAAGTAGAGAGATGTGTTATAAATACACATTAAAGTCTAAGTGCCCTGTTTGGTTTTCTCAGCTAAAACATCAGTAGAGATAATATTTTTTACTTTACTGTCCAGACTTGTTTTAGCTTAACAACTATATACTGGCTAAACTTAAGTCTAGTTTGAACATACATTGATATTTTTCAAATACTTGAGATCATACAAACTCCTGTTTCTTGGTATAATATCAGACTAACTGAGCTACAGCACACCTCCTGTTTCTCATTATGCTATCTAAAAGTTTTGCATTAACTGAGGTTGATGTCCTCGGGCTGCAGCTGAATAATTACGCAGAGGCCTTCCTTGAATTAGAGGGTACAGATGGGCCACACATTCTTCTCTTAAAGCCGTCAGATGCAGGGCACGGCGGTGCTGATTTACTGAGCTAAATGAAGAGCCTTGCTCCCACAAGCAATTGTGTCTTTGTGACAGTGAAATGAATTACAGCCTCACAGGTCAGACTCTGCAGGGCCACGCTGGAGCTATAATCAAATTAAAGCTGTAACTCTAATGGGCGTTTAAATGAAGCCACTGGCTGAGAAACAGATAAAAGCAGATGGAGCTGTAGTGAAGCGTAAGTGAGCAACAATCAGAGAAAAACAGAGATTGTCCTAACCTGCTGACCTTGTGAGGTTCAGTAGTGAAAAAAAACAGAAAACCTTTTATAAAAACTCATCTTAATTTACAGTTCAGTCCCTTTTGAGCCCATGAGAAACAAAGATTCATAATGAGACAAAGGGATTGCTAATTAGACAATCAGACAATCAAATGGCAGCAACTCATTTCAGTGTGTGGACATTGTCAAGAAGGTCTGCTGAAGTTCAAACTGGACTTCGGAGTGGATAAGAAAAGTAACTTTAAGCTGTCTAGTCTGTCAAAAACTGCTGATCTACTTAGATTTTCATTCACAAACATCCCAAGGGTCCCTGATTGATTCCTGCAGATTTTCCATGTGGGCAAATGTTGGCCTGTAGATTTTCAGTGTCAACAATGTCAAACACACGTCACAGCATAGATAACTGCTTCTGCAAGCTGCTGGTGTTTCCACTCACTTAAGGTTGTGCAGTAGGAGCCATTTGTAAAAATTAAGCCACAACTCTGACGCCTGGTCAATGCCGAGGACCAAAACTAGGCGAGCCAGAACTTCTTCTAATGTTTAAAACCAAAATATTCCCTCACTTGTGCCGTGGCATTCAGCTTAGGAACTGTAGCTTTTGTGCCATCATTCTTATTGGTGTTTGTTTCCTTGTTACTCCTCACGATGCTCACTTCAGCTCACTCCGCTCTAAATCCGCTAAATCTGCTATAGAACCAACGCACCCAGGTGTTGAGAAAGTTGCACAGAGTGAGCCATCTTCTCATCCAGCCTGTTTGGTAGAAAGAGAGGAGGAAAACAAACATGCATGCACATGTCAACTTATCGAGGCCGGCAAACTTACCAAGGACTTTTTATTTAGCGTTTTAATTGATTTATTGATTATCGTGACAGACCTACTCATGTCACAACATGACAATGAGTTCACTGTACTCCAGTGGCCTCCACAGTAACCAGATCTCAATCCAAAAGAGCAGCTTTGGGGTGTGGTGGAGCAGGAGAGTCTCTGCATGGGTGTGCATCCAACAATTCTGAAGCAATTGTGTGATGTATCATGGAGATATGGACCAACATAAAGGCAAAAGGGTCCAGTCTAAATTCCTCTATTGTTGCTTTGGCATCACACAGGAAGAAATGTCTGATTTTCACAAGAATCAATTAATTTGATTAATTAGTGGTTTAATATAATGTGGATATCTTAATTTTGTCCAAGTTAAATGCCATTTTAATGTTCATTTACTGTTTGATGGCCTTCTTGTCTTTGTTTTGCCAAATGTTAGTTGATACATCAACTACAAATTGTCGTGTTTTGACACTTGTGTGAACTAGAGGCAGGGTTTGACAGAAATGCAAGCTTTCAAATCAAATGTTATCATAAATTATAATAATTAAGTCATACACAGACAGCCAGTTACGCCCTGCTGTTAATCAAAATACCAAACAGACACGAGAGACATGGCTTCAATCCCAGAAAATCTCATCTCTCAAGATGTCTTCAGCCTTTTTCTGTCGTTTGGCTGATTTTTCAATTGGGATATGGAGTTTCAAATCTTTGTGTCCCAGCATATTGTGTGCTGTTGGAGGGGGGCGGGGGTGTTACTGGTAGACAAAGGCTCCCTTTATACAGTAAATGTCTGATCTCCAGACGCACATCTTTGTTTAGAGACACAGAAGCAGAATCTCTGAATGACTGAGAGAGTTTGAAGGGAAATATTGGAGTAAGTTGACTAACGCTGGTGGACAATCCTCACAATTTTTGCCTATTTTCTGTCTCATTTAGTCTTTGTTCTGTTGACCTTAAAGCAATATTACACATTTCTAGAACAGGTGGCTCACAGGGAAAAATAAAGAATAAAACCAAGAGACATAAATATTACTTATAGTCACAGGCAGGCGAACAGAACAAAACTGAACTCAGAGAATAGAAAGCAGTCGAAGAGAGCAAACTCCCGCCAAGGTAGCTCACATATTGCTGTTATAATATATATAATAATAGGGGTGTAACGGCACGTATCCGTGCCGAACCGCTCGAAAAGGACGTTTCGTTCGGTACAGTGCTGTACTCAAACGAGTACAGTAAGTTTATGTTAGCCGCTGCACATGGCTCTTTAATATTCACGGGGGTACTCGTCTACGATTGGCGTGGTTAGGAAAGGCTTTTTAATATTCATGAGGAAAGTGGTCTGTGATTTGTGCTCATGTACATATCATGTGGACGTGACGTCCCACGGCAAGTCAATCAGAAGACGAATATTAAAGAGCTTCCATAACCACAAAAGCTTGTGTCTGAATTGTGAATAATGGCTACTGCTAGCAACCAACCGGAGCTTGAAGACCCTCCCCTGACGCTGAAATCTCCTGTTTGGGAACTCTTTGGCTTCCTGGTGAAATATTGCAATGGAGAAAGACAGGTGGATAAAACGAAGGCGGTGTGCCGATACTGTTCAACTGAGGCCGGGTATATTTCAGCAGCAGGTCAAACATGCTAACTCACCTGAAACAGCACCACTCAAGTGTAAAGGTTTCCACGGTAAGGAAAAAAAACCATTGTAGTGCAAATTCAGCTGCTGTCTGCATTCAAGCAGCCTCTCCCTGACAGTTCAGATCGGGCCAAAGCGATAACAGCATCCATCAGCGTTTTTATAGCATCAGATCTAAGATCATATTCAGTTGTGGAAAAAGCTGGTTTTAAACACAGGCTAAAGGTGATTGAGACCCGGTATAAAGTACCCAGTCGTCCACATTTAAGCCAGGAATTAAAAAAGAAACTCTTTATTTTTAATTTCATACATTTGTTGTTTATTTATTTTATTTAACTTATTAGTATTACAAAGCAGTACAATGAATTTATTTTGGTTTTAAGTTTGTATAATGACAAACTTTTGGTTTAATAGACGTGCTAAACAAGCCGAACCGTGACCCCAAAATCGGAGGTATGTACCGAACCGTCATTTTTGTGTACCGTTACACCCCTAATATATAATTACCTCCGCCAAGGAGGTTATGTTTTCGGGAGAGTTTGTCCGTCCGTCCGTGAACATAATAACTCAAAAACTTACGGATGGATTTGGATGAAATTTTCAGGAAATGTTCAGCATGGGAAAAGGAAGAACTGATTCGATTTTGGTGATGATTGGGATCAGCGTCTGGCCGCCATGGCGAAAAATGTGATTTCTGTGAATAACTACTGAACTAAAATAGATATCATTATGAATCCAGTTGCTAATCGTATGTTTTCATGGTCAAGGAACCTAAATACTTAGATGAAATAAAGGTAGGAGTAATATTTATGGTCAAAATGACAATATGGCTGAGGACTGTGGCGCTGGCGGAGGTCTGCGCTCTCCGAGTGCTTTCTAGTTATAAAATTACTTTTCTTAATATGATTCCTTGCCCATGAAAACCCACAATTAGCACTCAGAATCATTGTCCAAGAAGGTTCATTTGGTCTACATTGATAATATGCCTATACTTTCTTTTTTTTAAAAGGTAGACAATGGAAGTTCTCCGTCAAAACATGTAAAGATATGAACTAACACCTTCATGTCTCTTAAAAAGAGAGCACACTCAGAATCATGTTGACATCATTATTAGTTACACAGTTATTGACCAAAAACCATTGTTTGCTAATGGCAGTTATCTAGCTCACCACCAACATCTAATTATTTTTAAGATGAGCCAAAATTGCAGCAAAAGTCCATCCAGTATCCCTCGTGTAATCTTGCTAACAAACAGAGAAACAACCAAACACTGGCAAAAACAGAACCTCCTTGGTGAATGGAATAAAGTGTCAAGCTGTAAAAACAGCTCATAAATTTAAAAATAGTACACAGGCCTACGCACATCTAAGGTTTAATATTTAAGTGTTAATTAATTCCCAAAGGCTGAAAATTAAAGTAACTTCAGATAGACACTGAGTTTGTGCCTAGGAATTCCTTCACATCAACATCAGTCAAATCATTAGGAGCAAACAACAGAACATGAAGTTCTGTGATGTTTTGGGGAATTCAAAAGAAAATCTGCTTATAAATAAAGAAAAGAACCCCTTCAGAGAGACTTAATGAGTTTTTTAAGTTTAATTATTTAGCTAAAATCTTTGGCTTCTCACTTCTGTTGCAAAAGCAGAACAATCTTCAGAACAGAGGAGATCTTAAAATTGCATTAACAAATTGGAACCTCATAAAAACCACATTTTAACATTTAAATATTTGTTATATTACACAAACTGAGGGGTCAGGAGCTCGCCTATTTAATGTCCAGTTTGTATAATGTTCTGGAGCACTGCTTGTTGCCTGGAAACTGATCCAAGGACGAATGTGTGATTTATGAATCTCGACTTTTCCTGTCAAACGAATAAAGATACCAGAGGGTCCTTCGAGGCTTTTAAAGCTCTCTGGCAGATTGAAGCTGATTGTTGTACTATTTTGGTGCAGTTAAGTTTGGTAGAGATAATCTAAACAAGCAGCTGGAGGCAGAATCATCCTACAGATATTGTTCTTAACATCCCATTTGGGTTAACGTTGACTGTGCTGGATACTTTCTGTAAAATGATTATCCATCCATTATCTAAACTTCTTCCTTCACAGGTTGTGGGCAGGGCCGCACACAGAAAAAATCCAAGAGGGGCTTCTCCAGACCTCAAATTTAACTTGCTAGCCTGGCTCTGATTAGCATATTTTATGAGTAATAATCCCCAAAGCTGCCCCTTGCTGCCTATCCAACTTTTAATCTAATCCTTAAATGGCGGTACAAGGCCTAAAGTTGAGAACCCAACAGAAAAACCTCTTCTAAATCAAAGTATCATCACAAGGAGCCTGTATCACATCTAGAAAAAATGTTTTGAAACTGGCAATATTTGGTTAAAGTGCCAGTAAATAATGTGTATTTTTGTTAAATTAAGAGGAAAACATAAAGAGTAAAGAGTGTAAAACATAAACGTTGTGCTGAGGGTTTGGAGTTGAATCAGTCTTCTGGTTGTGAATCAGCAGCACCCGTGTGAAGTCGGGGGTCATTATGGAGGAGGGTTGGGAGGGGCTAGGCAGAGTCCTGAGGAGATGCTACAGTCAAATTCATGCTAGTTTTCCAAAATTACCGGCCCTAGCTTTAGGGCAGATGCAGAAGGAAGTAGGATGTGTTAAATCTTTTGAGCTGTCGCTCTGCTTAACCTACAAAGAGTGTTGTCTGAAGCAAAAACACAAACTCTGCATGCATCACATGAGTCAGAATTAGGGGTGCCAAATTATAGCGTTAATTGAGATTAATAATTACAGTCATAATTAGTGTGCTATGCTTTTAAATCGCATTAGTCTAATTTTTAATCTGATTTCACTGTTTTGGTACTTTCAGAGGGTAACACCTTAAAATACCAGAGCAGCTTGTGATTGGATGATCTGTCCCCTCGTCACTCTCACACAGACCAATCATATCAAGCCACAGTCTGATGGAGCAGCTCGATCCTGTTGTTAGCCTTTAGTTCAAACTACGAGTGCTTCAGTCCTCAAGCTATCGTCTTATCTTACATAAAATGATACCACACAGACGTGTCATCTGCCACATTTAACATGAACCTCGTCAAAGACAAAACCCAAGGGTATATTTGATATCATAGGGTAACCATGACTACGGCTCGGCGTTGTTAGTGCAGCATTTCCGCATCTCTCTCAGTTTCCCAGCAGTGATCTCCGGTTGGGAGAAAAGCAAAATCATAATTTCCCATAAGAAAGCTTGGAGTGACGTTCTTTGCTCCTCTTTTAAAGGAGAAATCGAGTCCATTTCTGATAAAACTGCAGATCTTGCTGCATCCACAGAGACGGCTTTACACACCGCAGTTGTTTTCAAACATGCAGTCACTTCCATTAAAGTTTTTATGAATTGGGCTTCTTGTGCTTCAGTTTTTGGGGGGTGGAGAACAAACTTTTGATCTGCCACAATAATCTAATGAATTTCAATGAAAATACCTCAAGTTGAGGCTTTTTTAGCAATTTTTCAAGTGAGATTAAAAAAGAGATTAATTATATTAATCAGTTACAGGTCATAATTAATTAATCTCTTAACTGTTTTAATCTACTGACAGCACTAGTCAGAATAATGCCAGTGGTGTCACATGGACCTTAGTTTAAAGGTGCTATAAGGAGAATCTATTTCCGACGACATAAAGACTCTGCTACCCATGAGCACGCGCGGCGACTGTTGTGAAGACGTGACTCAAGCCAAAGCTTGTGTGTGTTGTGATGCTAATGAATGCAGCTCTGACCTTCCTCAGAACTCTGTTTTGCTTTACAACTTCTTTTTTCAACAACTTACAGGATGCAAAGCGACGAGGTAATGTATCTCTTTCTAGTTACGTAGCGGTAGTTTTTGATGTGTGACAACAAGCAATTTTTGGAACAGTTAGTATCGTAGTTTTGTCGCCGGCTATATATCGCTACCTACAGCCCGGTGCTCTAAGACGTGTCCGAATAATATAAATTTACGCTAGTGTTAATTGTCTGGCTCACGAAGTTGAGTATCCAGGCCAGTCCAGCCCTGTCAGACCCGACTGCGAAGCTAAGGAATAGCATTTGTAGATAACCTATTTGGATGCTATTAAACTCATCTTAAAGTGTGTATTTCAATCAGGCATATATCTAAATTCAGTTCATGTATTTGGTTATTTTTGGGGCATGTTTGGTGAGACATGTTGAGATATTTCTGTAATAGTTGGACTGATCCTACGGCATGTTGAATCAAACTTAAAGTACAAAAATTAACAAATGTGCCTGATCAATCATCTTCTACATCTGCATCTGGAGTCTGCCCATTTAGCCAAAGCTCACCCGTTATTAAATAAGCTGAATCATTTTAGGATTCGTCCCTCTCCAGAGAGAGAAGGCCCAAGCCTTAAAGGTTGTCTCTCATGTTTGCATCTCTCTGTCAGTCACTCAGGATAATATTTTGTCCTTCAGCGCAGCACATTAGTATTCTGCTCATGGTGGCATTGTTCACCGACTGAGTTATAAGATGAATGCTTCTCTCTTTAATATTTGGATAAAACTTTTATATCAGTGTTTTTGGGTGCACCTTATTGACCACAAATAAGCCGAGAGTTTATTATAACATCCACTGATTTAATCGACTAAAATCCTGACGACGATGTGTTCGATTTTACTGCACAGATATTCCTGCTGTGAGACATCCTTTGCATTAGCAGGTTAGCGGCTGTGTTAATATAACAGGAGTCGACTCCACGGGCCTAAAACAGACTCTTCAGCCTCTACAGACTGGTTACATAACAAAAACATAAAGTACATATATAGTACTGTACTATTGATGTTTTCTCTCTGAGCTGCTCTGATGTTTCTTCATGAAAACTATAACAGCATGTTTCACTTTGATATTCACTCAAGACCTGTGTCTCTGTTTCTCCGGCTGAGGCAGAGAGAAGGAATAAATTAAGCTAAATTAGTACTTTTAAATGATTAAAGAGGACATTTTAAAGCATGTTCAAGATACTAAAATGATGCTTTTTATGTGTATTTGTTGACGCTATGTTTCTTTGTCAGAGCAGTGAAGCTGAGTTTACGATTGTGTGGCCGTGTCAACTATTTTACACATACTATTTTACATATCTGCAGGCAATTTACACTTACGAATGGCTCGCAACTGACCAAAGAGCTGTTCAAAAGAGTCGACTCGTTCGCCAACGCCACATCTCACTGAAGTGCTGGTAAGCAGATAAACAACACAACGCCTCCGTTTAGGAGCAAAAGCTGGAGTATCCCTTAAATAATGAAAACAGATTATTGATCATCAATATTAGATGATGAATAATGTGTTATGTGTTTTTGATCATTGATTTCCTTACTGTTGTCTATAATGTAAACATAGTAAATATTGCACTAAAGCTTGATTTGAAGAAAATCGCTCAGCCCTACTGTAAGATGTCACTTGGCATCATTTGCACCAATTTAACTTTATTCATATTTTTAGTGTGTGACTTCTGTTAAACTGCCACAGCAGAGGACTGGTTCACTATCCAACATGAGCACCCTCAGCTGTCTCCTCTGAGGCCCCTGCAGTGTTGAAAGGTTGAACCTGTGCACCACGCTCCTGCAGTGTGTGGTCACTCTGGTGGGCTGATTTGTTACAAGCTTCAATGAAACAATTCATATAAGTTTGTGCTTCCTCGTAAGACATGCTCATTAAGGTTTGTACTGCTAACTAGCTTAGCCTCAAACACTTGGAGTCAAGGGGTAGCGTTAGCCTGCCTCTGTTTATAGCAACTCTAAACGATCCTGTGAGCATGTAGTAGGGATGGGACGATACACTTAGACTGTGTTCGAAAGGGCATACTGCCTACTGTCTACTTACCTACTCAATCAGTATAAACTGCATACTGAATACTCAAAGATGATCTGAGTATGCCGCGGCTGCTCAAGCGTTTACACACAGATGCATACTTAATACCCCGGAATACATTTCGTGCCAGCCGGGAAGCAGCGCCGGGAAAATTAAAATAGTCCGACCACAAGCAACAGAAAACGACTGCATTCCGGAAAAACTACAAATTCATTCAGTAATAATATATTTTCTAGCGAGAAAGTAAGTATTTACATCATGGTTATGAGCCCAGTTGTTTGAAATAGCGACTGTTTTTAATTTGTCTCGCCTTTTTCAGAGACCGAAGCGTCCGCCTGGTGGGTGTTTCCGTCTACGTACCGTAAACACCGGGCAGCAGCAGCCCCCCCTTCACGTTTCCAAGTTATTGCGAAGTGTTTTCATTATCAACAGCTGCATGACACAAACCGAGCAGCAGTGGATGAAAAAAATTAACACAAGCACCTGTGTATCCATGGTGATAATGCTATACACCACTTACATTTATAAGTGCTTTGTGGTTGGCGCTGGAAGCTGCTGCCGGCTGTCTCCATTTTGTATTTCGTCTTCCCACGTCAGTAGTGCGCCTTGCATTGTGGGGCAGAAGCAGTACGTGAAGCAAGCTCCGCTCCATACTCAGAAATCGAAGCCGATTGAGTATACATCCGGGCATTTCTCGCATACACAAAATTTGCATACTGTACAGTGTGAACGCACTGCATACTCAATATGGGAGCGGGGTTAGTATGAGTGGTACGAGTAGTACGCCATTTCGAACACAGCCTTAGACTCACGCTCCACCTCAATATGCCCCGGTCACGATACGATACGTCACGATACAATATTAAAAAAGTAAAAAAGAAAAAATATTACTGTGTAATTACAAATTATTTGTTTTTGTTTGAGTTGCACACAGGAAAACACAAGGCCTAACAGGCCAAACACAAACAATAACACTCTCTCTAACCCTAGAGAGGTTAGAGAGAGTGTATGCTAACGAGCGGTAGGCTCGTTTTCGCCGTCTTCGTCTTTTTTAATGAGAAAGCCAAAATACTGCCAGACAGATGACTTGTATCCAGGCGGAGCGTCCTCAATTTCGATCTCATTCAACTCCATCATTCGACTTTTTGGAGACAAGGAAGTTGGTGCTAATGTTTGTTGTTGTCACTTCTGGTCACATGCGCTATTAGCGGACGTGGCGTCTTTATTTCGCGATCCATTTTTTTCAAAGTCGATGCATTTCGTTATGTACTGTATTGCGATATATTGCCGAACGATATTTCATCCCATCCCTCGCATGTTGTATCTTGTTTTTTACCATATTATGTTGTGTTATCTTCTACTACCATCCTATCATCTTCTACTCGCAAACAGAGGCTTTGTTTTGTTGACCTACGTTCATGGTGGTCTGCCAGAGATGTGATGTTTGCGAACGAGTCAAATCTTTCGTGCAACTCTTTTGAGTAAGAGATGAGAACCGATCTGCAGTTGTGAGTGAGCTGTTTGTTTGCTACAATTCTCAAATTTTCAGACAATTTGCGTTTAAGAAAACAAACAGCTCACTCACAACTGTACATGGCTCTCATCACTCAGTTGAAAAGGCTGTTCAAAAGACTCGACTCGTTCGCGAACATCACATCTCCAACGCAAACCATTTATGAGTCAACAAAACAAACTTGTAACTCGGTCTCTTGTATGAAATATTTCATGGTATTTGGTGCTTTGTTTTTAGCTTTTTGGAGTTTATTACTTCAGGAGCATCTGCATTCACACTGAACACAACTTCACGACCATAATCGTGTTACCCACTGAAGTCTTGCTGCGTGTCCATAAATACTATGGAATAAAAATCCTATCTTTATTCGAGAGCATGCTTTAATTTTTGAGAGCCAAGTTTCAAGTTTTGAGAGTGAAGCGTTTTCATTTTAGGACCATTTTTCATCTCTGAGAGCAGATCTGCATGTTCCAAGAGCAAAACTTTGTCATTTTGTGCTCAGATTTTCCTTTAATACCTTGTTTGTGCGCTCAATTCTTGTTTTCCTCACAGATTTTTTTTTGCACACACTGCTAACAGCCAATAGGAAGTGAGCATCTGTTTGGCCAATCATGTTAATGCTACATGGTTGCTAGAGGGGTTCGTTAGATTGAGCTGAGCGTCCTGGGCGGCTCCTCTCCCATGTCTCTCCCTTGACCATCCTTCAGGACAATTCATTGGCAAAACTGACAAAGACCAGAGTCAAAGACATGAAGTTAGTTAATGAGAGAGTGCTAATAATGGCATCAACTTTCAGTAGCTTTACCTCTTTATTTGTAAACTGTGAGCAGGGTAAGCTATCAGCTTAAGCCCCTTTTCCCTGGCTCCTAAGTATTCTTATTTAGGCAAACATTTTTTTCTTTAATTTGCTAGAAGCTGCAAGAATTCTCTTGAATAAAATGAAGATTTTTATTCCATACTCTTTTTGATCACGTCACCAGTCCCCGTGGGTCAGTGATGCTACCTCTGCTTGAGTTTCATCGCGATTAGGGCTGGGTTAAAAAAATTTATTAAATCGATTTAAATCGTTTTTCCTTTAACTGGTTCATAATAGATCCATAAAATCCAAAGATCGATCTTTTAACTTGGGTAGTTTTTCTTCTTCGGATGTGCAGAGAAGCAGCCTGTGGTATCAGCCCTGCTAGTCTGGTGTGATCAGCGTTTAGCGTTGCTTTCTACTGAACAAGATCTCATGAGATGTTACTGCAAACAAACATGGTGAAGCACTATATGGGCACCACTGGCAAGTTTAAAAGCTGATGTTTGGATGTACAGTATTTTAGATTTAACAAGTACAAAGGAAAATACGAGTTGGACAAAAAACAAGTAATATGCAGAATCTGCATGAATGCATATCATGAAAATATGATTAATGTAACTTCTTTTGGTTTAGTTCTTCGTGTTAAAACAATTTTTAATGATGTACCAGTTCAAAAGGTCACTTTTTAAATTTACAGCACTATTTTAACTAAGATATCCCAGACTGAATAAATATCGAATTGAATCGTGAATCGAATCGATTTGAGACCTTGTAATATCGAATCAAATCGATCCAGAGAATCTGAATCAATACCCAGCCCTAATCGTGATCATATCATACAGTACATCATACTGTATAATAGGATGTATAAGCTGACATTACCCCAACTGAATCCTTTTCACTCATCTACCAACCACAAAACACTGCAGCTGATGCCCTGCAGCAGCATGGTCTGTGAGTTTTCCTACATGGACACAGATTGTTACTCTGTATTAGTCTGAAATAAAAACTGTCTGGTACAGGTACACACGCACACACCACTGATTGGCTGTTTCCGCACGGCCATACATAGCATCGCCTGAAAATGTCTACTTTTTTTTTTACTTTAGCAACACGCAACAAGCAAAGTGGTTCCATTGAACATGTCGCTGGGGGGTTAACCCCGCATTCGGTGTGTAGGCACCTTTTACTAGCACTGTGTTGTCATTTGAAAGAACGATGTCCTGCTGCCACAAGTGAAAGTTCAGGCCTAATCAACAAAACTCAGACGAGCTCAACCTCTGGCAGAGCACAGTGATTCAGGTGCAGGTACCTGGCATGTGCATGGTGGTGATGGTGGTGGTGGTGATCAGAGTGGTGGTGGTCTCCTCCTCCACAGGCAGAGAGGACACGGGCCCCCTGGATCCTGCAGCAGAAGAAGAGCTCAGAGCTGTGGTGAGCAGCCCCGGTGAGATGACCGTCGCCGCCGACTCGGTCTGTCCCGCCCCGGGCACGGCCTGTGTCGGGTTGGTGGTGGTGCCTGCACGATAAAAACAGGAATTCTTCAAGGTGACAGCCTGTCCTGTCACCGGGTTATGTAAGCTCTACAGTCTGCGACAGCGTACCTGTGCCTGCAGGAGACTCGCCTAAGTACTCCTTACTCTGCAGGGCGGCGTGGATCAGGTCACCCAGAGGGTACGAGTCCGGGGTCGACGTTGGTGGTGAATCAGGCTCAGGAGTCATGAAGCTCATACCTGAAAGAAAGGCTCGGGAGAGTTATTGTCAAAAAGTAGTAAGCCTATCATTATTATTATCATTATCATTATTATTAAAATTATTATTATTATTGCTATTATTACTGTTATTAATAGTTATTGTTATTATTATTAATATTATTATTATATTTATAATTAATATTATTATTATAACTACTAATACTGTTATTATCATTATTATTATTATTATTATTACTATTATTATTATTATTATCATTATTTATTTTATTATTAATATATTTTTTATTTTTTTGGTCCATCCATTACATTGAGATATTAATGCCAGTTTCTTTCTCTCTCTCTTTTTTTTTAAATGTTCTCTTGTTTCATCCACTACTATTTTACACATTACATGTTTATTCTTTTGTTGAGTTTTATTGATTCTTATGTAGTTGTACAGAGACTTCTTTCTACTGTTCATGCTGTTGACCCGTCTTTTGTGAGTGTCTGGTGTTGTTCGGAGTTAAAAGAAGAAAAAAAGGGAAAAATATAATATGTATAATTTGTTTGTCCTGTATACATCATTGTTTCCCAAAGAGATTATTAAAAAAAAATCAAAAACCCCAATCCCACAAATTCTTGATAACAGTCAAGAAACAGGAGGCTAAACCAATCAGACCTCCAGAATTTTTGAATCCTTAAATTGTGGTTTTAGGTTTTAGGTTCTTTATTTCGTCCTGATAGTATATAAAACACAATACAAACAACAAGAAAAAAAACTTAAACATGTAAATGAAAATGAGCAGAATGAAGAGAAATCTTATAACGTCTGCCCCATTCTCACAAGATACTACTAAACTAAACACATGATACAAATAAAAAAGAGCTGCAGGCCAACCAGCCTTTGAACAGTACAATATTTCTTATTATCAAAAACAACAACAACAAAAAAAACAAACAAACAAGCAAACGGTCCACATGTTAATTCACATTTTTGCACAAACCGAATATAGCAAGAGTAAGATGAACACATTTCCCTGTATTTACTCAACATACTGACTTTGATTCTTTTTTTGAAGATAAAATTTGATTAAGCTTCTTTAGTTTATTTGTTCAGTTTGGTCCACAAACTGATTCCTCTCACTGTAATGCAGTTTAGTTCTGAATCTTGGTTTTCTAAATATTTCAAATCCCTTACAAATATAACATCTTTGTCTTTCTTTGCATCGATTCTGAATGATGATTGCTGAAATTTCTCATGAGCTATATACACAATCTGCAACATACTGAGATCAACTAACTTACTGAATTCTAACAACTGCAATTGAACAAATAATGAAATAAATAATAAATGAAAAGATGAACAATAAAGGCCAAATTTGGTCTGCATTAAAGCGTGAGGCTAAAACTTGACTGATAATTAAAGACAATCTGTGAGAAGAATTCAAAGGCAAGACATTTATGTAAGAAATTTAACAAAAACATTCAAAATATGAGATACCAAGTTGAAATTAAGAGATTAAACATTATCTCTTTGAGATAATAAAATCAAACTTTTAAGTCAGGTAGACATATTTCAGAAACAAACACTCACAAATTCAACATTTTAGGATGCAATACTATGTAAAACTTAAAATGAAAAAGTTCAAGAACTGAGATAAAAGTCAAAAAGTCAAGCAAAAATTAAGAGAGTTATAATTAGCATGTATTGACACAATGCCACATATTGAGATTAAACTTCATCCTTGTGATAAAAAGCCCAAATGAAGACATTAAAAGTCGAATGTATGAAACTAATAGGTAAAATTATGAGATAATATGACAACTTATACGGTAATACATAATTCTCTTTCAATTAAAGTCAAATTATTGGATAATTTTTTAAATTTTAAATGTGGCTTTGAGTGGGTGGGTGATATGGACTGATCTTATATATTGGGCTAAGACATGCATATAGTTAGTAAAGATCAATATTAAACCATGAACACTTCAACTTGGCCATAATATATATTTATTTTTAAAGGAGACATATCATGCTGATGCATGATTTAATACTTACATATAATACATTTAAAAACAAGACCTTACACCCCCTTAATTTTCAAAAAATGAGATATTGTATTTTTTTCTGATATCCTAGAACGAGATTTGATGCCTCTGAAAATAGGTCATTGCGAGATGACCTCGAGATTTCAAACGTCATGATGACACGAGGTACCTTTCTTTTTATTGGAGTAATGTGATAAAACACTTCCTCCTCTGTGATGTCCGTTAGCCACAAAACCGTCACCGAGGAACACATTTGTCCAGCAGGGGTATATAGGTCCCTAGCTCACACTCACTCATTACCAGCTCTGGCCTGTAGGGGGACTCAATACGCGGTCGCTGCTTTGAGCCTGCCGGAAAATACAGTAGAAGAAGAAGGACAAGCTGGCTCAACCCTAATAGAACTGACCAATCAGAGCACAAAGGGCTGTGACGTTGCGAGGTAACTTTAGGTCATCCTCAAATCTGAGCGTTTCAACGAGACCTGGATAATGGCCTAAAATGAGGATTCAATGAAGGAACTAAATGACTTGTACTGAGGGCAGAAATGCTTTACAGGCATCCTAGTCTGGCATAGTGAAAAGGAGAAACAAGCATGATATGTCTCCTTTAAGTATGGCTGATCCTTATCCACTGCAGACTGTATTTATATTTATATTTATATTTATTTACTGTAAAAAAATATCCCTGCTCCCCTGTTTGGCTCCTTCACTGCATCTACAGTGTTTACTGTTGCTTTTACTGTTCTTTTTTGTACCTATTGTATATTTGTTATATCAACCTAATTCAACTTGCACTATTTTTACCTCTTTTTTTACTGTGTATGTTTTTACTCCTGACTCTCTATTTTAATTCTAACTATTTATTCATCATTTTTGAACCAATCAACAAAGTCAAACTCCTTGTATGTGCAAATGTACTTGTCAATAAATGCAAATGCTGCAGTGTCAAATCATCGACTCTTTTTACAAGTCCAAGAGAAAACAGTGTTCACACATGCTGATGGAGATACAGAAGCATGAAAAGCAGGACAAACAGACTAAAAACAGTTTTTATCCATCGGCATCAGACTGGTCACACATGTGTGGGCAATAGTGCAACATTTTTATCATATATATCATCTATTTATAATCTTAAACAGTTCTATGAGCATGATGTAGTCTTTCCTAAATGTGTTTTTAATGTTTCTTTTATTGATTTCTACTGACAGCAGACCACTCAAACAAACTTTTTTTGTATGTACGACACGTAATGACAGTAACAGCTGTTCTTTTCTATTCATCCACTGGTCTTCATTTAGAGCTGATCTGATATTTCTTCTGATTACTAACCTATCGTGGAGAGTCAAATACATTCACAGGTGGAACAGCACAAGCTTTAACAGTGAGTTTATCTCAGGTTGTACTTTCATTAACCACAGCAGTAACAGAGTCAGAGAGCCTGAGTGTACAGTCTGCATAGTCAAGCCACACAGACTGATGTAGTTGTATATAAAAGACAGTTTGATTTCAGTTTTTTTTAAATAAAAACTAAAGTAATTATACTTGTTTCTCTACGGCCTGGTACCATATGATCTATGTGACAGTCTGGGGCCTGAATGTCTTCACCAAAGAGATTCTGTCTGTTTTTTAACAATATTACACAAAATCTACAAGGTGGATTTGCTGAAGTTTTCAGGAGATGTTGGGAATGGTCCAACTTAGAATTGATTAGATTTTGGCTGTAATCCAGATAACCACCATTAGAGAAAAAATGTTTTTGCTCAGTAACTGTCTAATAATGATATCAACATGATTCTGAGTGCTAGGCTTGAGTTTTCATGGTCATGAATCATATTATGATGGTAACTTTATCATGAAACTACAGCTTATAGATGCAACCTTGGTGGAAGTTTGCTCTCTCTGAGTGATTTCTAGTTGTTGTTTCACCTCTTTTAACAAGTACACATTGGATATTGAGCTCTTCCATAAAGCACTGATATAAAATAAGTACTCACAAAACAGCATATCAAAAATGTTGTTGTTCTTTGCAGGAGGACTTTACATTAAATCCACTTAAAATAGTTGATGGCTGTTATGGACAAGTGTTCCTAAACGTGCTTATATGAGTTGAAAACAGAAAGCTGGTGTCAGGACGGAGCAAGAGAATAAAAGCAAAAAGCATCTGTAGGACCAATATCGCTCAGCACTTAAGTTTAAAATATTTTATTTATTTTTATTTTATTTTAAGTTTCAACGATAATCTTCTGCATAAAATATCTTTTAGTTTTGGTCATAGTTTAGTCATCTAAATTTTTTTAATTTAGTCTAGCATTAATTGACGAGATTTCATAATTTTAGTCGATTAAACCTACTGTAAATTTAGTCGAAAATTCATTTTTTAGGTTTCCTGGAATTTCTAAAGTCATGTTTTACCCTTGGATCCCACCATCATGAAGCTAATGGCCCTTTTCCACTAGCATGCCTTGGCCCTACTCTACTCGGCCCTACTTGATTTGCAGCGTGTTTCCACTAGCCTGGTACCTCCTAAAACAAGCTAGTTTTATTACCTCCTCCGCTCTGGTTCCAAGCGAGCTGAGTCGATACTAAAAGATGACGTCACCGAGTGCCGGCTACTGATTGGTCAGACAATGTCGTCATCGATGAGTCATGAGCGCGACGACCTAGCATGCTAGCGGTAGCTACCATTAGCTTACCCTCATACGTCTTTTCTTTGCAGCTGGATTGCTCTCGTCCTCGGCTTCATTCTGTTGTATAGCTTCCAAAACTCTCCTGTGCTTCTCAAGGGGTATTTCTTCTTACCACCTGCAGCCTTCTTCTGCTTTCCTTTTTTACTCGCTTTGTGACAAAAAGCCACAGATTGTTGTGTCGCACTCAAAATGACGTCACAGCAGTGCTGCTAAGCTGTTTACAGCAACACTGCACCCAGTTGGGCAGGCGACTGGGGCTAATGGAAAAGCAGCACAAGGCGAGTAGACTAGAGTGGGGCTAATGGAAAAGGGCCATAAGTAGCTAACTTGTCTCTACTTTCTACATGAAGAAGTTAGGTCTGATTGGATTAAGTCTCTGTCAGATATTTTAGTCTAGTTTATATTTGTTGGTGAAAATGTCAGTTAATTTAGTTTTTGTCAGTGTGCACTTTTTAATTACGGTCTAGTTTTCATCAGGGCAAAAAGGTTGTTGCTGAAAACTATCACGAAAATAATAGACAAAAATAACACTGACACCATGAAAACATGCAGGTCTTAGTTTTGGTCAGTGTTGCCCAGCCTTAGCTCATACATACCTGAAACAAGGTGGATCATGGTGACCATCAGCACCACAGAGAGGCGCGTGAACCCCATGGCTTTGGATGGATCTGAATGACCTGGGAAGGTTACAGTGAGCAGAATGATCAGTACTATTATGTAACAACGACAGGAGAACAATGAGTCTTAAAGTGTCTGCACGAGCTTCACGGTTTCACTGAGGCAGGCAGCATCCAAACATGTCTGCAGGAGCCTCAGATTAGTCAGGTCATTAAAAATTCTCTCGCACTTGAGCATCTGTTTACATCACACAGGCCGCATGACTCGGATATGAGGCTCCATCAGAATGTGAGCTCTGCGCTCATTTTCTGCTCAGCGGAAGGACATCTTGTGAGGAGAGGGATTCTTTACAGGCAGGTAGAAGGCTCTCCTCCTGCATCCTCATCCCCAAATCTGCAACAACATGCCCGAAAATGCGCTATTCCAAAACCCAAGACGACCGAGCCGCAGGTGCGCACTGAGCCAACCTGTCCGCGGAGGAACGTCAAAAAGCCCCAAAAGGCGTTTCCTCGCTGAAATGGTCATCCTGGTGTGCGTGTGCGTGTGTGTGACAAAATGATGGGGGGCTAAAGCGGCAGCATCACTCGCACCTCCCCCGGCCCTCTTTGTGCGGAGGACGAATTTTTTGGCACCAGGCGCCACCGCTGTGACACCGACGACCATTTCAGCAACGTTCAGAGGCGCGTGCAGCTTACCTTTGTCGCTCCGGTCTGCGTCCCGCGCTCCGTTACGCACACGGTATCCTGTTGCTCTAGGCCCCGGGAACACGGCGGGGTCGGTGCTGCTGGTGAGATGCCCCTAGCTGGTTACCGTGCGGTTGACGCATTCGGATATGATGTGAGGGCATTTGTGTGGGAGCTCCAGGTGCGCTCTAGCGGCCGCGCGTGGGAACTGCAGGCAGAGGGGGAGGGAGGGGGAGAGGGGGGAGGGAGAGAGAGGGAGCCACGGTGAGTGAGGGGGCGCTGGAGGAGCTGTCCACCAAAACACGGTGCTGAAGGGTCCGAGCAGCCTGCAGGTCCGACAAGGTAACAGACTGACGGGGCGCGCGGACGATTTAGAGCCTGCACGAGATCAGACTGAGGCGGTAAAGAGCTCCGTCACTGTGTTTACTGTGGGTGGGTGGGTGGGTGGGTGGGCTGGTGGGTGTTTGCGTTGGACTGAATGCGGACATTAAACATGAAGCTGCTGCAGACGGGAAACAAAATGAGCGCGAGCGTTCCCACAGCAGATGGGACAGGATGTGTGACTGTGTAGCGTGGGACCGTCCCGTCTGTGGAAACGTGTGTCAGGGTGCAGGATGTTCAGGTAGATGTGACGGACGGAGAACATGGCGAGAATCCGCCCGATAGGAAAAGCCCTCCCACCTCAGCGCATCTGCACGCGCGCAGGCACACGCACGTACGTAGACATGCAGACGGTAGGGATGGGCGACGTGGATCAAAATGTATATTGCAATAAATCTCTATCAGCCACATGGCAAAAATGGGAAAACAAATAAAATGACAAATGACAAATAATCCCTGCAATAAAAGAGATTCTGAGAAAAAAAACAAGTCGTGATGAGCTAAAATTAAAATTATAAGAAAAGAAGTTGATATAAATCAACTCTGTGATGGAGATTCAAAACATTAGATATTATGTCGAAATTATTGTGAAAGTTATTATGAGACTGAATATCAGCATTGAGATGAAAACATCTACTTCAAGAACATTATATTTATAAGACTAAGATCCAGGATTTCTTAAATAGATAAACACAAAAAAGATTCAGTTTTATGTTAATCTTTTTTTAGATATTAAAATAAATTCTGAAATAAAATCCAAATTAACATGGCAAAATGTCTTATTTATGAGATAAAACATCATTCTTGTGAAAAACGTCAAAATTGAGGAATAATTAGTTAAATGTATGAAACAAAGGGGTGAAAATTCTGAGATATGATACATTTTCAGATGAAATGTCATTTTTATTGACCCCCCCCCCCAATTACAGAAACTAAGTCAAAACAAAAGATAAAAAGTCCAATTGTATGATAAAAGGTAAAAACAAAGAGATGCGTATTTTCATACTGCTCGCTCTAATCCAAGTGTCCTGAGTGGGTAACGCCCATAATTAAATCAAACGAGGTCATTTAGTACATTTTTCGAGCGCTAAACAGTGCTATATCGCACCAAGCAGTGCACTGTTCACGGCTTCCCTGCACTACGTAAGCCGTCTGGATTGGTCTGCCACGGATTAATTATGGACGTTACCCACTCAGGACACTTGGATTACAGCGGACGAGCAGTATGAAGGAAAATAGGCACGTTTTTGTGGACTTTTATGGACCTTTTCGGGTCTGGCTGCCCCTGTTAGATGGACGTTTGTTGACAGCGAAAATCACCCCGGCCCTCCAGCTGCATTTGAGACATCAGAAAAGTGCTCCAGAGTGTTGCTCAGCATGAGGGTGAGTAGAAAATGAGGCCAAATCGTTGTTTGGGTGTAGTGTTCCTTTAATACTCAAAACTTCGAGTACTCAAAGTACTCAAAATGATTTAACATTCTGTTTAAGTTATCCAACAAACCCCCCAAAATAATAATAAGAAAGATAGTCACAATAAGAAGACAAAATAATTTGATGCTTAAATAGAATTATTAAATAAATGCCTAAATTTTTAGGCAAAAGTGCGTGATTGTAGAATGAAAATTAAATTAAAATAAAATACAAAAAAAAAAAAAAAACGAGACACAAAATTGAAGTTATCTCATATAAAGACAAAATATTGAAATAAAATTCCACAGTTAAGAATTAAAAATGTGAATTATTAGTTAAAACCTAAACATGAAATAGTATGCCTATAAATCAAAAACGTTATCAGGCAACAAAAAGTCATAAATTATGGAGGAATGCTTCAGATCATTTTATAGATGTCACAGGTGTTTCTTTTTATCTCACAATAAGTTTTTTGATTGAGTTTTCTGATGTTTTCTATCTTAATTTAGAGATTTGTTATGTCACAACTGTGAATATTGCGTTTCTAATTTTTATTTTCTGAACTCTATTTTTTAAAGAATACAGAAATGCACCTCCACAACAGTAGGATGATTATCTTGATTATTTTTTTCTCTAAAGAGAGAACAAATGAATCCACAATTCCAGAGTTGATGGCTTTTAGATAATACTAGAAAAAATAGTTTTTAGTTCAATCTTTTAGAGGTTTCTTGGTTTGATTATTTAATGTGCTTCCTTAATTTAGACTTAATTATTAGTAATACTTGTTAAATCATGCATATTAACCTATCATCATAAATTTGTTTTAATTTGTTGTTATTAATCCCATCCTTCTGTTGTGTTTTTAAAAAGAGAATTATTTAAGAGGGAAATGAATGTCAGCACCAGAAACCTCACATCTGTGCACATTAAACCCGCTCCGTCGGCTTTGTTGATTAATAATATCAGAGTTCACTGATGTTGTTTGGGTGGTTTGCTGTCTTTGTAAATCCTTAAACTGCTGATTAAACCTCGTTCAGCTGTGGCGGAGTCGATGTAAGGACTTCCCCTCGGTGCAGAGACATCGTCAGCCCTTCGTCATCCACAGACGGTCTACAAAAGGCCAGGGGCTCCAGGATCAGGACTTACATAACACCATGAAACAAGTCAGCAACAACTGAAGCACTGAGTCAGGGGGTGTGAGATAACCTGTCTCTAATGTTGCACTAATGCATGCTGGGAACGGCCTCGGCTGCCTGTGACCCCGATGGAGATTAGAGCCAAGAAAATAAATGAGTTTGCTGTTTGAATCGGGAGCAGAGCGTCACTGAGGCCGTTTATCAGCAAAAAAAAAAAAGAGCCTCTTCATCTTCACTGTGATCGTTGAAGCTTTGAGAGGCCAAACAAAGTCTAAGGAGAGAAGAATGGCCGACAGATAAGAATAAAAACACATTTTAAATGACTCTAAGACACTAATTACCACCACTGGATGTCTTATTTTCAGACAATTGGACTTGAGCCGCAAATGAGACGACTTGCAACTCGACTCGGACTTGGGAGAAAATGTCTCCAGACTCCACCTGACTTAAGACAACATGATTCAGAAAATTGCACGCACTCAGGCTTTATAGGAAGAGCCAGACAGGAGACATACAGTCCTGCTCATCATTATTGGCACCCATGAAGTTTAAGTACACGATATGACAGTACAGTTTGTTTACAAACCCCTCTAACTTTGCTCTGCATCACTTTATCAGACTCAAACTTGGCAGAAGTAATGTTTACATAATAAGTTTTGTAAGTTATACTTCATTAGCTACTATGATCATGCAGTCATATTTAGAATATGCAGTTTTAATTGCTACCACTTGAAGCCTACAAGGAAAAGAACACCCTACTAACAATTAAGCATGGTGGAGGTTCCATAATGGTTTGGGGCTGCTTTGCTGCATCGGGTACTGGAGGCCTTGGCCGTATCACAGGAATCATGAAATCAGAGAATTATCAAGAAATTTTAGAGCAAAATGTCCCACCCAGTGGAAGATCACTTGGTTTGAGTAAAAGATCGTGGGCCCTCCAGCAAGACAAAGACCCAAAGCACACATCCAAAAGCAAGCAGGAATTGTTAAAAAAGGAAAAAAATGGCCTGTTTTAAAATGGACAGCAATGAGTCCTGATCTCAATCCGATTGAAAATCTTGGGTATGGCTGAAATCTGCCATTGGGGAAAAGAAACCTGCAAATGTTTAAGAGCTTGAACAATTTGCATAGGAAGAGTGGGAGAAAATACCAGCTGAGAAGTGCAAGAAGCTTATAGATGGCTACAAGAAACATTTGGAGGCTGTCATCAGTGCCAAAGGGTGTGCAACAAAATACTAAAGAGGGGAGCCATTACTGCTGCACATGTTTTTTTTTCAGTTTCCTCTTTGAAATTACAATATGTAACTTGTAAAAATGTTTTTTTTCTTGTTAAAGTATTTTGGACCTTCAATTATAAGCTCCTGATGACATAAATTTGGTACATTTCAATTTATTTCTGAAGATATTGTTAAAGCAATGAAAATAATGAAGGGGTGCCAATAATACTGAGCAGGACTGTACACCGCTCTTTCCTTTTAGGTTCACTTTATTGATGCTTCATCCACAGTATACTTGTCCGTCACCTATTATTGTCCCTGCTCACAGAACACTGGGTTTCCAAACCCACCCAGTCCTGCAGAGGCATAACACCGCAGCCCCTCCACTAACTCACTGGATAACATTCTGATCACACATCATCCCTCTGAAGTCTCTGTGTCTGTTTCAGTGTCCTATCGTCCCGTTGAAGGATGCACTGGTCCATGAACACCCTGCCCCTGCCGGTCGAGCTGGGCGTCCAGTCCCTGAGCGGCCTTCTCTGGACTCTGCTGCTGCTCTTCCTGTGGCACTGCTACCGGATGGGCTCCGACCTGCCGATCCCAGGCCACGCACACGCAGGGAAGCTCAAATCCGGCTGCAGGCGCTCCATGATGTCGCGTGGAGGGAGCTGCACCGGGACGAAGTGCAGCGCCCGGTCCAAGCTGTCCCGAGGCGATCAGATGAGTCCGTTCATCTCCATGGAGGCAGAGGAGGACGAGGAGCGGGGGCAGGGCTACCTCACCCCGGTGCTGAGTCATGCTCTGTTCCCCGCTCAGGCCTCTGAAGAGGCCAAGAGGCTGTACGCGGCCCTGCAGGAGTACGCCAAGCGCTACAGCTGGGTGGGCATGGGCCGTATCCACAAAGGACTCCGAGAGCAGGTACGGGCTTGGCTCTCTGGAGCTTTAGGGTGGATTTATGTCAGGATTTTGTCCTTTCACAGTTCTAAGAGCTCAGTGTAACTTTTAAGGTTCATACCAACACCTGACATAACTCAAAATAAAAGATGATGAAGAGTCAGCTGGGTGCAATCAGATGGAATTTACTCGCCAGCGAGGAGGACAACAATACAGGCAAAGGCTGGATGTTGAACTGAAGAAATACAATGTTTTCTCTCTTTTATAAGAGTGATAAGAAGGTGTGTGTATGGAGTGACCTCCACACAGGCTCCAGGAGAGGAGCCTGTGCGGAGCCTGAGCCGGGTTGTTGATAAGAAGGAGCCTCCACACGAGGTCACATAGTGTAGTATGTAATGTGTGGAGTATGTAATGTGTGTGTGTGTGTCAGAAGAATGCAAAAGCTAAACAATGATTATTACAAAGTGATTACAAAGAGATATTCAAGTACAAGGACAATTAAACAAGATTAGGACAGGGTTATAAAGAGACAAATACATGAAAAGATTATATACAAAAGGTTGAATACATAAAACGTGTACAAAGGTCAAATTATTCTTCACAGGTCTGCATGTGAACTGAAGAGCTGAATAAAAAAGAGCCTGACACTGTCCCAGGGAGGGTGATATGAACCATAAACAGTGGATCAAATCACTTTTCTAGATGTCACAGGTGTTGTTTTTATCCCACTTTAAGACTTTTGTTACTGTGTTACTCACAAATACTTAACTGCATTTATTTTAGAGTCCGGCCCCCATTAGGTATATCAGTAAAGAACTGGCCCTTGGATAAATGTAGTTGATGACCCCTGCTCTACAGGAATCAATATGTCCATTTATCAGCTAAACTTTACTTAAAATAATATAAAATAAAATAACTGCACAGCCGCTGATGTTAAATTCAGAGGGGCCTCCAAAAAGAGTCCTTTGACCTGGTCTAAGGTAGTTTGAGGGATGCTGGAGGTCAAATGATGGAGACAGAGTTTGCCTTTCTTTTCTCTCCAGGTCAGACTGAACGATCACTCAGCCATACAGAAGCCTCATCTCTTCTACCTCCCAGACGTCCCAAGTGTTCCTTTCTTCCCTCGAGATGCTCATCGACATGACATCGAAGTTTTGGAGGCCAGCTACTCCATGATCCTGGCCGAGTTCAAGGCCGTGTATCAGCGAGGTGTCGACCCAAAACAAGGCTGGACCTGCCTGGGACCGAAGGTGAAAAGAAATACTGACATATCCTCAAGAGCAGAAACAAACCAGCGCAGTGTTAACTCTGCTGACTAATTATTTTCATCATAGTTTTTGCCAACAACCTTTTCCTTCTGATGAAAACTAGACCATAACTAATAAAAACTACAAAAGCACTCAGAGAGTGCAGACCTCCTCCAGCGCCACAGTCCTCACCCATATTGTGATTTTGACCATACGTATTAATACGTCCTGTTTGCTATGAATTCAATTAATAAATCTCATTCAAAGCAATCAACAACCATATATGCCTTATGAATATCTATGTATGCATATATACATACATATCAGTGGCGATTGCTCTAAGACTGCAAGGGAAGCTCAGCTTCCCCTAAAATGTCCCCAGAAAAAGTGTTGATATGTCCTGCTGTGTGAACATTTCATTGACTAAATATGAGCTATAATACCTTCATCTGTTGTTCAGAATCAGCTTCTTATCACAGGTAACTGGAGCGACTTCCTTCTCAGTCATCCCCGCAGCGTCTCAGCGCTTTAACACAGTTGGACGCTGAGCGTCTTCTGACTTCGATGGGGAAGTGTAGAGTGGGTTGTTCCACTGTGGAAACTGGACGGTCATTGGATAAACGCTGGGCTTTGTCCCGCCCATCGGACGCTCAGCGTCTCTGGGGGTCTATGAGGCAGTGGGCTGGCCTGGACGCTCGGCTTCTGCATGATGATCGGATGATCTGTCTGAGGCCGAATCCCTTTTTGATTGACAGTGAAATGAGCCAATCAGCGATCTTGAAGTATAACCCTCCACTGGAGCATCTTCTAAGTTTTACATTCAGTTGTTCTGGAGAGGAGCTTCTCCTGTTTAAAGCGGCTCAAGTCTTACACCCACAACACAATGGGCCAAGACCGTTTAAGCAGTCTAGCTCTGCTGGCCATTGAGAGAACACTGGTAAAATCCCTGGAAAAGACGCCTAGTTGGTACGACAGGGTCACAGATCATTTTCTTGAAAAGGAACGGAGGGTTGAATTTACATTTAAATAAATAAACAAATTTATGATGTAGGGTTAAAAAGCAAAAAAATGAGCTTCCCCTCCTTGACTGACCAGCAGCCGCCACTGATACATATACATATACATACATTCATACACACATACATACCACCAAGAAAAAATCATATAGACAAAAACTAAATATATAACAATTCAAATAAACACTAAATACCTGGTGAAAGCCACACCTTATTCCTCCCTGTCTTTTAAAAATAAATTCTTTGTCCCTTTTTTTTGAATTGATGGATGTTTGGACATTCCTTCAGCTCCACATTCAGACTGTTCCACAGTTTCACACCACAGACAGAAATACAAAAACTTTTCCTTTTTTTTCGCACCATTGTGACTTTAAAATTAAATTTATCCCTTAAATTGAGTGCCCCTACCTTTTCCGTGAATCACTTATGGACATTTAGAGGTAGTAGTTTGTTTTTCGTTTTATATAGGATTTGGACTGTCTGAAATTCCACCATGTCTTTAAATTTTAATAACTTTGACTGTATGCTCTCTCCTTTCATGCTCATCTTAAATTAGAAAGTTGATTTATTTTTGCTCTCATCAGTGTATTTTCCATAACACTGAGCTAACAGCATGTCCTCGCCTCTCTCAGGGCCAGGCGGTGTTTCCTCTCTACAGTGCCGGTGTCTGTGTGGCCGGTAACTGTCGCTCCTGTCCCTGCACATATCGAACCCTCCTCTCTCTGCGGACCTTCATCAGCAGCAACTCACTGGGATCTGCTGGATTTTGGCTGCTGGGGCCCGGGGTCACGCTGGGCAGCTCGTACGGGCCCACCAACACACGGCTGCGGTGCCATCTTGGTGAGGAGAATACAAATCATTGACTCATTGTTTCTGTTGGTTTGCATCAATACAGCAGTGGGAAACTGGTGGCCCGGGGCCCCATGCAACCGTCTGTCTAACTCTATGTGGCTGCCAGTTAATTTCAAAATTACAAAAATTGCAATCATAGGAAATAAAAATCAACCATGACGCATTTGATTTGCTTCTAATGGCCCTTTTCCATTAGCCCTACTCTACTCTGCTCGACTCTACCCGGCTCTACTCTACTCGCCTTGTGCTGCTTTTCCATTAGCCCCAGTCGCCTGACCAACGGGGTGCAGTGTCACTGTAAACAGCTGAGCAGCTCTGCAGTGATGTCATTTTGAGCGCGACACAACAATCTGTGGCGTTTTGTCACAAACCGAGTAAAAAAAGGAAAGCAGAAGAAGGCTGCAGGCGGCAAGAAGAAATACCCCAATCGAGCTGCAAAGAAAAGACGTATGAGGGTAAGCTAACGGTAGCTACCGCTAGCAAGCTAGGTTGTCACGCTCATGACTCATGGATGACGACATTGTCTGACCAATCAGTAGCCGGCAGTCGGTGACGTCATCTTTTAGTATCGACTCAGCTCGCTTGGAACCAGAGCGGAGTAGGTACTAAAACTAGCTTGTTTTAGGAGGAACCAGGCTAGTGGAAACACACTGCAAATCGAGTAGGGCCGAGTAGAGTAGGGCCAAGGCGTGCTAGTGGAAAAGGGCCAAAAGACATAATGACTGGTTTGATGTCATTTTTTAAGGAATTAATAATAGGTAATGGTGTCTGTAAAGGTCTTTTATGAAGCAATTCAATCAATCAATATCAATCAATCAATAAGTCAAACTTTATTTATATAGCACTTTTCATACAAAAACTGTAGCACAAAGTGCTTTACAAACAGACCGGTAATTAAAGTAAGATAAAAGGAATACTGACCCAAACCCACTCAACCCACTTATGCACAGTTTTGTTAAAATGCATCATAAATAAAAGACAAAAATGAAGCAGGAACATTGTTGTACCCAGTACATACTGAGGAAATGCCATCTTAAAGGTTTAAAATTAGTAAATACAAGGGGTGTAATGAAATTTCGTGCCATGGAATTTCACGAAATAAAAAATGACAAAAAAAAATGTAAAGAAATAACGAAATAAATCACGAAATAAAAGCATGAAATAAAGAAAGCGAAGGGGCACTGCGCACCACTGAGACTGGTGATTTTTTCCTCTCCTCGCCTACCGTAGCAAAACATTCGCTTCAGAATGGAGAAAGACGAGGTCGAGGAATTAGCTTTTCGCTCCTTTGTCAAATAAATCGGTTGTGTGGACCTATTTTGGCTTCCCATGTAAAAGATGAGAGAACGGTGAAAAGATCGCAAACAAAACAACAACCGTGTGTAAAACACGCCGCTACAGTTCACCGTATACTGCGGCGAGTACAACTACCAATTACTTTGAACTAGAGACAGGCAGTACTCACCGTTTAATCATCGTTTGCATGGGAAGCCAAAATAGGTCCACACAACTGATTTATTCGACGAAGGAGCATCAGCTAATTCCTCGACCTCGTCTTCCTCCATATTGAAGCGAGTGCTTTAATACGGTAGGGGAGGAGGGTAAAAAATCACCAGTCTCAGTGGTGCGCGGCGCCCCTTCCCGTTTTTTATTTCGTGCTTTTATTTCTTACGTCTTTGGATTTTATTTTGTCATTTTTTATTTCGTGAAATTCCATGGCACGAAATTTCGTTACACCCCTAGTAATGATAAATTAAACTATTAAGAAAAAATAACCTAAGGTAGTGTACTGAATTGGAAAATAATATTTAATTTCAAACTCACTGTTTGATGTTGAGTTTGAAAATAGAAATTCTGAATGCCAAGTCTTTATTTTGGTAGTTTACAAGCATGATTGTGCAAATATCCTTTCATTAGTAACAGCTGGCCCTCTGAAACTGAGAATAACAATAATGTGGTCCTCCAATCAAATAGACCAAACTAAATACCAAACCACTGATGTCTGTGATTGTGATTGATTTCTAAATTTTGATAATTCACTCAAATTAATTGCAAATTTTTTTTTTTGCATTCTAGAAAAGTCATTTTTCTGTTGTTGATACAAATAAGAATCTCTCAAAAAATAAACAAGTACATTAAATCACCTCAGATGGATGATAAATGTTTTAAACTTTGATTTAACATTGGTAAAAAGACATATTTCGAGCTGGAGAAACTTGACCTTGTTTAGCATCACTGTGAGGGCAGAACGGTGCTGCTGTTGCTCTATTATGAAGAGCCTAAAGGTAAAAATATGACTAATGCAATTTAATAATTATATCTTAATCTTTGACTGTCACTAAGATGCAATCAACACATTTATGCTAACAGCCCTAAATAAAAAAACGGGATGTGATTACTTCTCAGTGACAAAATCTACAAAACAAACCACGTTCCAACTTTTTATTAATTAAACTCGTGGATCTACCTCATGAGATACACAGATGTTAGAATTACAGCATGTTTTATATATATATTACATAATAACATTAGCATTAATGTACCAAAAGTACAGAGTAATTTGTGTAAATGCAGTGTTTATTGGGTCATGGTTTAACATCAGTTCCCCTTCAGCCCACTTGTGCATCGCTCCATCTGGCTCTAATCCTCAGTTTTGAACACAGATGTGGTCCACGCTCCTCTTGACCGAGTATTTTGTGTCCAAACTATACAAACGCACATCTGTCTGGTTTGTAGGTCTGCAGACCCCGCCCTCCTGCGAGCTGGTGGTGGGGGGGGAGCCTCAGTGCTGGTCGGAGGGGCACTGCCTCCTGGTTGACGACTCCTTCCTTCACACCGTCTCCCATAAGGGTCAGTCAGACTACATTTAAACATTTTATTTGTGTGTGGGAAATACTGGACTTCTCATCCTCTCTTGGATCTTAAAACACAATCACAAATGTAAATAAAGAAATCTTGTCATTTCTGAATGAGAAGCAAACATCACTGGCTCCATGATCCATCCTCTGCTCTAAGTCATGCAGTTTCTTCCTAAAATGTTTTTCCTCTTTAAGCTTTCATGCTGCAAAAATGTGGAATATTTTACTGTGATGTCTAAAGATTCTCACTGCAGTTTCTCCACTGCAGTTAAGACAAAGATCCTCTTCCTTGAACATTTTAAGGAGATTTTCTTAAAGATGTATTTTGTACAATTTAAAGAAAACTGGAACTGATTTTTTTTTTGCTTTAATTTTCTTTCTTTATTTTAGTACAAAATTGACTTATTCTATGTTTCATATCAACGCTGGCAGGCCAAACCTGTTCTCTAAAAATTGGAATTTATTTTAGGATATTAAAAATATTGCTAAATGGCTGAACATTGTATTTTCCTAATAAAACATAGATTTTTTGTGTTTTTAATTTGTTTTGATTTCATATAATCCATTCACCAATAAGGAAGAAAATAAAATCACAACAGAGGATAGAGGTTTTCAACAGGTTTTATATATATTTTTTTATCTGGAACACTATCATTAACTTGTCTGTGAACAAAATAACTCAAAAAGTTAAGGATGGATTTGGATGAAATTTTCAGGAAATGTTCAGCATGGGAAAAGGAAGAACTGATTCGATTTTGGTGTTGATGCGGATCAGCGTCTGGCCGCCATGGCGAAAAATGTGATTTCTGTGAATAACTACTGAACTAAAATAGATATCATTATGAATCCAATTGCTAATGGTATGTTTTCATGGTCAAGGAATCTAAATATTTTGATGAAATAAAGGTAGGAGTAATATTTATGGTGAAAATCACAATATGGCTGAGGACTGTGGCGCTGGCGGAGGTCTGTGCTCTCCGAGTGCTTTTCTAGTGATATCCATTTTTAGTTCAGTAGTTATTCACCAAAATCAAATTTTTCGTCATGGCGGATCCAGACGCTGATCCGGATCAACACCAAAATTGAATCAGTTCTTCCTTCTCCCGTGCTGAACATTTCCTGACAATTTCATCCAAATCCATCCATAACTTTTTGAGTTATTTTGTTCACAGACAGACAGACAGACAGACAAACAAACTCTCCCGAAAACATAACCTCCTTGTGCAGAGGTAATAAAGGCATGAAACAGCCCCAGAAGACACAAATAGAAAGTAAAATGGATTAAACTGTTCTAACCTCTAAGGTTTTTAAAACAAAGGTGACCAATGATCTCAGAACATATCCTCACAGTGTGGAGGTGTTTTAGTCAGGAATCATTATGGTTTGTTTCATCGTAAATGAGATAATTCAGGATTCAAAGACACAAACAGACCGTTGAATCAACAGATAATTATTTCAGACAGTGTCTTATTTACAAAAACGTCTTGATGACTCTCTCCTCAGGACCTTCTGACGTTGGACCGCGGGTCATCCTGAGCGTTGACCTCTGGCATCCAAACGTGGCTGCAGCGGAGAGACAAGCTCTGGACTTCATGTTCAGCCCTGACTGCTGAACCTCCTACAACATGACACAGGGATGCCTTACTTTAGCCCTGATCGTCGTCCATCTGATTCCAGTCAAACACTGTGTGAATGTGACCGAAGAACCACACAAACCATCAGCCCGACTCTCCAGGTGTGTTTGATTTAAGTCCACGACAGCACCAACGTCAGAGGATCCTGGAGACTGAGAAGCACACGTACGAAGAAGAGCAGATGTGGAGTTCCTGATCTCATCTTCTCATTTAAACTATTCTAGTGAATGCTCTCTGCATGTGAACCTCAGTCCTGTGAATGGACATGCATGTGCACTTAAAACTTCAGCTGAAGACAAAGTCTCACTGAGTTATTTTAATATTTACAAAGATTAAGCTTAACCAAAAAACTGTGAAGAGATTAAAATCATATTAAGAAGATTTTAATTCATTTTTGCTCCCAAAATGGATGCCAAACTATGTAAACCTTTGCACACTGTGGTTATTTATTCTTTTTGTAGAATTATCCTCTATGTGCTGAATCATTATGTTTATATCAATAAATACCAATATTGAAAGATTTCATGTTTTATTTTTTATTTTTTGATTTTATCACAGATATACCTTTGCAGAGGTTTTTGCTCTCGGAGTAACTGTGCTAACTGTTGACTTTCAGCTAATTGTGTTCACAAATGCCATCACTGAGCAGCTGATAAAAATGAAGTGAGTCCTCTTGAATGTCTTAGTAGCCCACGACACTATCGATCTATCCATCAATCTTAAAGCTGTGGTCTACGATTTGAAACCGCAGCCTGCCCCCCTTCCCTCACCTCTCCCCCCGTGTTCCAAGATCCCGCCCCCAGCTCGTGTCGCCTCATATAGCCCCCTCGGACAGAGCTACGAGCGACTAGCACAATATATCAGCAGCAAACTCAATCAAAAACAGCTCAGCTCAACTGAAAGTATCAAACACGACAGACATCCCCCTTGTTACACACAGCAGTAGCCATTTCAATTGGACCGGCGGCAATGCGGGTTTGGCGCCGCCAGAGCGGAGCCGAGTGTGGGGGAGGATTTATCTTTCTCAGCCTGTCCTCCCCAGCTCAGCTTACAGTGCAAACGATTAGCGGCTAACAGGCTAACCCGCTCCCCTACAAGTTATTAGCCCGTGCAGGCACAAACTAACCAGAGTTATTCAGCAGACATCTCCCACTGTAGTAAACAAAGCCATTACCTGATCAACCAGGGCAAACGGCCGATGCTGAAGGTCTGACGGCCGGCTGAGGCTATTCGTTAGCCGTTAGCCGTTAGCCCGCTAACAGGCCTCAACCCGCGGGCAGAGCTCCGTTGGGCCCCGCGGGAGAGGGAGGCGGCTTCGGTCTCGGCGCTAGGCTTTTCCGGCTCCATGATAGTTCAGTAGCTAACGCTGCTAGCTGCTCACCGGAGGTAGAGGGGAGGAGACGGGACCATGACGCGACTACGCATGACGCGTGAGCGAGGAGACAAGGATTGATGGACTCACAGACCAACTCACGGACCAATTAATAGTTGCAGGTTCTTAGGCTTGATTGGTCAGCTAGTATGCAGCTTTTCAGCGGATATACTGAATGGATTTTTTTCGTTCTTTTTGGTCTTTATACTGTGTAGATAGGACCATAGGACCATAACGGCCTTATAAACGATGTTATTAATATGTACAAAGCTTCCAAATCGTAGACCATAGCTTTAATTTTTATTGCACCAGTTCATAACAAGTATCATCTCAAGACATTTCACAATGGAGCAGGCTGAAACAAACACTTAATTTTATAGATTCACATTAGATTAGATTAAACCTTATTTAACCATCTGAAAGTCTCCCTCAGGGAACATATATATATATATATATTAGGGGTGCAATGATACACATAATTCACGGTTCGGTTCAGTTTGGTTCGATGCATTTCTGTCACGGTTAGATAGTTTTTGGATACAAAAATATGAGAAATTTCAATGCCTTTTTACTTGTGGTTTATTAAAATAACCAACATTTGTTTCAACTCAGAGTATATTTTCATTAAATTGAATTAAATGTAACTCTTGCAGCTAAACCAGGGACATTCTTCAGTGCATACTTAGAATCATGAAAAACAAAAACATCACCATGTAAAAATAAGAAGTAAAAAAATGAATTTATCTAACAGAGAGCTCACCCATCTTAGTCTCCTCAGGGAACATATATATATATATTATCAAGTGTCTGTACCATGTCCTGAAACCCGGCATTATCCACAACAGAAAAGGGTCTCATGTGGACAGCAGTAAAAATAGCTATGGCCCGGTCGATTTCCTTTGCCCTCTTTGAATCATGTGCTAATGGCTGTCTAAATGACCCAGGTAAAGTCTGTAGCATGTGTGCTGCTTGTTGTTTCTGTCTGGTTCCACTTGTTTTAACACCGGGATGATGTCGGCGTTTGTTGTATTTTCACAGACGTAGTTTAGCATCGTGTTGCTCTTCCAACATACTGTTGTGTTTTTGTCCACGACACACTTACCATCAGGGTCATACTTAACACAGAAGCCAAAGTAGTCCCAAACGCCAGATCTGAATGATGGTGGAGGGTCTTCAATATCAGCTGAAGGTAAAGCACTTGCCATGTTGCAGCGCCCTAGCGTATGTAGCTTCTTATACAGACATGTTCCTGAGCTTTTTTATAAGAAACAGATCGCTGACGATCCACTGCACCCGGCATTTCCTTCAACAGAAAGGTCTCATGTGGACAGCAGTAAAAATAGCCAGTGCACAGTCTGCTGCTGTCTGATCTGCTCACAGATAAACCAAGAAACATCAGAACAGATGATGTTCTCTGGCGATATGACTCATTTCATGCGTAACAGCTTTGCGCCTTTCTCTTCCACAGCGCTGTCTCATCAGTAAAGAGGCATTTAGGATCATCAGAAATAAAATAGCCTATACCCATAATTACTTCAGTGTTGGCTCACTTAATGTGACATCAGGTGTAAAAACACCAGATTGTGCTATGGGAACTTCTCCAACATTGCGCAGCGTGTTTGTGGTTTCTTCGTATTATTTAGACCCTCTTCACGTCAGCCTTAAAACTCTTTCACCACCACAGAAGCACTTTGGTTAATCAGATGTGCACTGATCGATTTTATAACTTAAAAAAACTCATCCATGTTTAAAATCATATTATCCCACAAAGAATCTAAACAAAATCTTAAATGTTTATTTTTCATTTTTCCATTTGGTTTTAAAACAGAGAAACAAAAAACAAGACCGTTTTTTTGTTTTTTTTGTTTTGAAACAGAATAACGAAAGAACGAACCATACACGGATTCACCTGCAGCCTTCTTCTGCTTTCCTTTTTTACTCGGTTTGTGACAAAAAGCCACAGATTGTTGTGTCGCGCTCAAAATGACATCACCGCAGTGCTGCTCAGCTGTTTACAGCTAACTTCATCAGTAAAGAGGACAGATCACCAGAAATAAAATAGCCGGCCCATAATTACTTCAGTGTTGGCTTCACTTAATGTGACATCAGGTGTAAAAACACCAGATTGTGCTATGGGAACTTCTCCAACATGATATTTGGGCTGCTGATTAAACAATAATATGAATCATGGCAGCCTTAAAACTCTTTCACACCACAGAAGCACTGGTTAATCAGATGTGCACTGATCGATTTTATAACTTAAAAAAACTCTCTGGACTGTTCCTCTTAAAGCTCATAGGCCACCCTCTGAATAAATGAGCCGTGTTAGCAGCCTGCAGATGTTCCTCATGTCTGCTGCTTGATTAACACAGGACATTATTTTAAAACAGTGCTTCATTAAACCCCCGTGGTGATTTTTGGTCACTTTTTCAGGCCGTGGATGAGAATTAAAGTACATGGGTGGCTCTGTCTTATCGGCCATCTGTTCATCGCGAGGGTCCCATGACGAGGATTACAGAGGCCGCACTAATCCAGCACACAGAGACAGATTATTCCTCAGATTGTTTATATGTCCTCGTATGTATGTAGCTTCATGATGTATGATTCATTCTAGACGTTCATCTGGGGGCTTTGTGGATGGACAGCAAAGCTGTACACGGATGTAAACTTCACAAGCACATAACACCACGATAAATCTGAAGTATTATGTCAAGAGTCTGCACGGACAGATTAGACGGAGAGGAACCTTCAGTTTGATCTTTAACGCCATGAACAGGAAACTAAACCTGTAAACCTGTATTCAGATCAGAAAATTATGTTTTTATTGAATTAATATTGAAATATTCCCTCATAAGGAAGTTGGTATTGCTTAAAGGCTCTGCATGTTGCAACCTGCTTACTTAACTTTTAAGCTCTTTTCATGTATTTTCATTTTAATTTGTATTTATTTTATTTTATTTTTACTTTATTTTAGTAAAATTAATGCTCCAATCTATTCTAACGTTTTCATCTGATATTTCCTACGGCTATACTGTATATAAGAGCAACTGAAACAGCCGAATTTCCCCATGGGGGTTAATGAAGTATTTCTGATTCTGATTCTGAAGCTTGTGTTCAAACCCACAATTTTAATATGTTCTTTTCTTTATTTGGTTGAAGAGCTCAGTGTCCTGGAAACTTGGTTTAGCACTTAGACCCTGACATTATGCCCCCAGCCTGTTTCTATGGCCCAGCGTCCCAGCTTGGCCTCCTCATCTATCTGTAGGTTGATCCAAAGTTAACTTGCAAGGCCATTTAATGTATGGCAGCGTCTGCAGATTACACTGGCAATGAACAAAGCTTCTTCATTCTACATTTTTTTTTTTTTAATTTTAACTCTGCTTTTTTGTGTTTTCTAATTGATTAAACAGTCTGTTATGTTTTTAAAAAATGTTTTACTGTTTGGTTTCATTTCTGTTTTAACTTATTTCATTTCTGCTTGATGGTAACTATGAAAATAAATTTAAATTGTACTAAAATTAGCAATAGAAATATAGATTTGTTATTCAATTTAGTTCAGATTTATTGTTCAGAATTTTATTATCTGTTATTGATTTACTTTCTTACTATCTTATTCAGTGCATTTTGTCTCATTTTACAACATTACTATTTAAGATTGCATTTTATTTACTTATTTATTTTCTTAAAGAGGACATATCATGCTTGTTTCTCCTTTTCACTATGCCAGACTAGGATGCCTGTAAAGCATTTCTGCCCTCAGTACAAGTCATTTAGTTCCTTCATTGCCCCACAATAGCGTTCTCTAAATCCTCATTTTAGGCCATTATGAAGCCCACGTTGAAACACTCGGTCTCAGGATGACCTAAAGTTACTTCGCAACGTCACAGCCCTTTGTGCTCTGATTGGTCAGTTCTATCGGGGGCTGAAGCAGCCTGTTCTTCTTCTTCTACTGTATTTTCCAGCAGGCTCATTGCAGCGACCGCGTATTGAGTCCCCCTACAGGCCAGAGCTGGTAATGAGTGAGTGTGAGAGCTTTCTTCATTCTACATTTTTTTTTTTAATTTAACTCTGCTTTTTTCGATTACTCCAATAAAAAGAAAGGTACCTCGTGATGTCACGACGTTTGAAATCTCGCGGACATCTCTCAATGACCTATTTTCAGAGGCATCAAATCTCGTTCTAGGATATCAGAAAAAATACAATATCTCATTTTTTGAAAATTAAGGGGGTGTAAGGTCTTGTTTTCAAATTTATTACATTATATGTAAGTATTAAATCATGCATCAGCATGATATGTCTCCTTTAAAGTATGCTTATTTATTTATTCTAATCTTATTTCTTATCAAGATTTTCTATTGTTATTTTAGTCTTAGCTCTGGTGTTTCTTCATTTTTAATGAAAGATGGCATTTCCTTAGCCCTCTTTCTCTGTTTTCTGTTTGAATCTCTTCCTCATGTCTTTGTATGTGAGGGATGCGGGTGATGATGGGTTGTATTTTTCATCATATTCAAATTTCCTTTTATTATTTTAAATTACTTTCTTCATTTCTGTGTGAAGCACTTTGTGCTACAAAATTTTGTATGAAAAGTGCTTCACAAATAAAGTTTGATTGATTGGTTGATAGTGGAATGAACTGAACTGGATATATTTAGTAATTTAAAAAATGCTCTGAAATAACATAAGCTCACGTAAACGGTAGCTCTTACTGTGGTGTCAACAACTGAAATATTGGACTAAAACCTGCTTTTTCTTTTTGATCAACATCAATACAAACTACACTGATGTAAACAGTAGGTCTTTCCAAGTTAAGCACAAATTAATTCATCTTAAAAACCCAATTTCTTGCCCAACCCTGGGTCCTAAGCTCAAAATCATGAAATAAATAAATAAAAATCTATTGACTCATTCAGCAGCATCATGTTGGCCTCTTTCATTACGCAACAGCTTTAGCAACAGAGGGATTAAATTGAAAGATGCCACATGATTATACATCTGTGATTATTATTGCTGCCAATCTGATTTTTAGAAATGATATCAGTTATACTTGATGGAAATTGCATTAATCTGCTGGGTTTATATGTTATTTAATTAATTTAGGTTAAGCTGCATGTGAGATGGCGTGCCATTGAGACTACGCAGAGAGTGACAAACACTTTAAATGATGATTGTACAAAATGGAGGCCATTTAATTTGAGACAATCCCTACAATAAAAATGAAAATGACTTTTTAATACACTTTAATGTTATTGAGCAAACTAATACATCAGATAGTCTCACATATCCGTGTGTTATATATCAACCATTTCTGCAGCATCCCGTACCTCTGCATAGAAGAGCAAGAAAAGTCTAAAGGGTAATTCAACAAGTCGTCGGTCATTATGAGACATTCAGAGGCATTCAAAGACTAAACCCTGCTCACAACTGTCACACTGTTTTTAACTATGGTCTTTGTTTTCGCTGAATTTCTCAGTGTGATGACACAAAAAGTGACCTCAGACCTCAGGTTTGTTTTGTTTGTGCCAGATGTTTCTTTAAGACAAATCAGTCTTATTTTTATTCATTATTGAATAACTGTTCAGATGGACCCTAAGACTTATTTCATTTTTACCTCTCATTATTGTGCTGATAAGTAAATGGGCTTGTCTTTTTACCATGACAGGCAGAGTTACAACTTTAACCCAATAAAGCCAATTATATCATATTTGATACATACTTTTATAATACCTCTATCTACTCAATATAATCAACAAATTACAAAAAACCCCCATCTGATTACAATTAGATAAATAATAAAAATGTCCTCAAATGGTTTATCAGTTGCCAAAAGCACCTAATGTATCAGATGAGATTCGAAAAATCTACATGATGAATTTTATGGACATTTTGATATTTTTAGAATTTAGCAGAAAGTGAAACAAACATTTCAGCTCCAAAAAAACGTGTATTTTCTGGCTATAATCTATGATTTTGAGCTTTAAAGGGTTAAGCATTTTCAAGCCCTTTTGAAACCTCGACAGTTTGAAATTTCTGCATTTTCAAGGGTTTGAACCCCTGAAAGAACTTTAATTGAAACAATCTTTAGCTACTTCTTTATTAAAACACACAGATTAACTAACAAAGTGATTCTGTTGTAATTTTTTTTTCAGTCTTGTTTTTAAATGTATTTAGAAGTTTTACATCAGAGGTAAACACGAGGACAACCGCCAATCCAATCTGCTAATTGAAAAGCAATAAGAATAAATGTAAAAGGGCACAAATGAGTATTAAAGGATTTTTAATTATCAGCCACATTTAGCTTGCTACTGCTTTTGGTCTTTGTGCTCGGTGCTGTAGCACTGGTTTAAATTTGTTATCACAGATTCTTTTTTGTTTTTCTAATTTTCCTGATAAGTGGAATTAATTTAAGGACTGTAGGGCATGGAGAGGGCAGATCTATATTCGACCCTCCTGATTTAAGCAGGCTTTAAAAGCCAATGCTGCAGGTTCTCCTAAAGTGTTAATTACATTTTGAGCAGACACTTGTGCTCTACATAATCACAGTACTCCATCATAAATGTACAAATCTGTCCCATTTGCTGCTTGTGAACAGATTGGACTGACAGATGATTGTTTTTTTTTTAGAGCTTCAACATTTAACTCAGGCTGAACAGCTGAGTGTGTGTGACAGATGTGCTCGAACAGCTGTTGGCATCCAAACTGCATTAACACTTGTTAAAGTAACTAAATGGTCACAAAACTGATTCTTTATCGACCTGATTTTTATGAGGTCTGTGCTCTCTGACTGTTTTTCTAGTTCAAAGATTTTTCAAACCCAAAGGCTGCTATTTAATTTTAAATCAACTTTTTTATACATTAGTGGGAAAATGTGAAAAAATGTTCAGTTTGAGATGGTTTTGAATTCTTTCTTGGTCTTTGAAAAGCATCATGTAACCCCACTTTTAGGCCTGGACAACACGAATATGGATATATTCCTAAACACAGATTGTTCTGTCCAGTTGGGCCTCTCAACCACACGAACACGGCGATTTCACCCATATAAACAGAGGTTTTTAAAACGGATAAAAAAGTGAAGAAATAAAAAATATCCGGTTGAGTGGATCCGTGTAGCAGTGTTGACGCGATGACGTCAAGCAGCTAGTAGCAACAGTTGCCAACAACAAGAACAATGGCCGACATTTACTGTGCTTTCTCTAGCTGTGTTCGAAATCGTCCACTCATTCACTCACTCACTATTCCCTATGTAGTGCAAATGAAATAGTGGACTATATAGGGAATGACCAAATGACATTTCGAACACTACACTGAAATTTTCGAAACGTCGTAGCATCAGCAGATGAGCCGGTTATTCCTGTGACGGAAGTGGACGCGCCGAGATTCACGTAAACAAACCGGGCATTTGGGAGGATAAGTAGCAGATTTCGAAGCTGTTTACGGCCGCTAAAAGACGTTAAAAAGCTACGCTATGAACGTTCTAAAGATACTCCAACGTTTATTTACATTAATGAATGAAAGCAGCGCCTAACAGCTTCCGTTCTCTTCTTCTTCTATGGATAAACACGACCGCATTGCAATGTGATATTCGGGAGTACGGTATAGTGTACATCATCGCATGTACACTCAAATTTGCTGTGCATTGTGGGTATTTTGTAGTGCACTATATAGTGGATGAAATTATCTGCTGAGAATTCGAACAACACCACAAAATGGCGAGCACACTATATAGTGCACTATATCCGTGATAGTGAGCAATTTCGAACACAGCTTCTGTGTTCTTTGCACTTTTTGCCCTCATTACAGCTCTACAAATGAATGTAATGTTGTTGCATCGAAGGCACTCCACTGCTGCACAACATTGGCATCTGCTGCACGCAGTATTATTAAATTGTCCCAAGCGTCTTCTTACTCTGCTGACTGCTTCTTCTTCTTGTTTTTGACTGCGCATGCTCATAACATTTTCACATTTTGCTAACCTGCCACTTACCGACCAGGCATGGCATTGCAGGCTTCAGAGGCTATCGTTTTCAGTTTTGCCTCTTCGTATGGACAGGGATTTTTCTGTGGTGTGGACAGATTTTTTTTTTAAACAAGGACAAAAATATCCAGTCAAAAAATATCCATATACGTGTGGTCCAGGCCTTAGTGACTAGTGACCCCCTAAGAGGTTTCAACCCTCATGTTGAAATATGTGTTGTCCTTAATTGCCTCAAACACATCAAGACACATTTCCTCACCATTAAATATGAACTTAGTGAAAATGTACCATTATTCTTCCCAGCTGTCCAAACAAAAGTAAAGAATCTAAAGCTTAAAATAAACCTTATAAGCACACCTAATAGTTTATTAAAACATTTTCTCTACTTTTAGAAATAGTTAAAGATGCTATGAGGAGTTTCTAAGTAATTACAAAAAAGTCTCACTTTTAGATATATGCCTGATGGAAATACACACTTTAAAATGAGTTTTATAGCATCAAAATAGGTTATCTATAAATGCTATTCCTTAGCTTCGTGGTCGGGTCGGACAGGGCTGGACTGGCCTGGATACTCAACTTCAGGAACAAGACAATTAAAACTAGAGCAAATTTATATTATTCAGACACGTCTTAGAGCACCGGGCTGTAAGTAGCCATATATAGCCGGCAATAAAACTATGATACTAAGTTTTCCAGAAATTGCTTGTTGTCACACATCAAAAACTACCGCTACGTAACTAGAAAGAGATACATTACCTCGTCACTTTGCATCCTGTAAGTTGTTGAAAAAAGAAGTTGTAAAGCAATGCAGAGTTCTGAGGAAGGTCCGAGCTGCATTCATTAGCATCACAACAAACACACGCTTGCACGCGTGCTCATGGGTAGCAGAGTCTTTATGCCGATATAGATTCTCCTCATAGTACCTTTAAGGAAAAACTGAAGTTTTGTGTCTTACGTATTTCATTAATCTTGACAGGCTTACTTGGTAAACTATGAATTTTGAAATGTGTCTGTATATTTAAGAACAAAAATATGAAAGAAATGACAAACCTGAAGCTAACTTAACAAATTTATTAACTTATCATTTTATGACAGTTGACAAATATGTGTACACACTGGACAATTAAAGGTTAAAATACAGAAAAACAAAGTTCCAGATTTTCACACTGAAATACACAAGAACTGCAAAAATACAATTCGTTCAAGCGATACCCTCAAAAACAGCTTAAAAGTTTAAAAACAGTTTAAAATAATGAAATCACAGTTTTAATTGCTTAAATAGCAGGAGAGTAAAATCCATCAATAAAAAAAACACTCTCTCCACTCACAGTCACCCGCTCACTTTGTCGTCCTCATTTCTGCGACATCATACTCACAAATTCTGTGAAGAGAGCAGAAAAAAAAACTGATTACATCTTTTAGAAGAGACACTGGGATCCTTCAGATTCAGATTCAGAATATTTAATGAACCCTTGGGTAAATTCAGTTGACAGTGAGTGAGCTCTCCCGTATTATAGACACACAAAACAAGACAAATGGCCCTTTTCCATTAGCCCTACTCTACTGCACTTACCGTGCTCTCTACCATTATTGCCTTTTTCCATTAGCCTGTCGCAGGTGCAGCAGGTGCTGTAAAGAAACAGCTGAGTGGCACTGCGGTGACGTCATTTTGAGTGCAGCCACAATCTGTGGCTTTTTGTCACAAACCGAGTAAAAAAGGAAAGCAGAAGAAGGCTGCAGGTGGTAAGAAGAAATACCCCTTGAGAAGCACAGGAGAGTTTTGGAAGTTATACAACAGAATGAAGCCGAGGACGAGAGCAATTGAGCTGCAAAGAAAAGACGTATGAGGGTAAGCTAACGGTAGCTACCGCCATGCTAGGTCGTCAAGCTTATGTCTCATCGATGACGACATTGTCTGACCAATCAGTAGCCAGCAGTCGGTGACGTCATCTTTCAGTATCGACTCAGCTCGCTTGGAACCAGAGCGGAGTAGGTACTAAAACTAGCTTATTTTAGGAGGTACCAGGCTAGTGGAAACACGCTGCAAATCGAGTAGAGCCGAGTAGAGTAGGGCCAAGGCGTGCTAGTGGAAAAGGGCCAAAAGTGACGACAGCGCTCAGGCTAAAAGAAGAAAGAGGGCAGCCCTTAGATTAAAAGCAAGACAAGTTAAAACATCAGTAGGTAAAAAATGCCTAAAAAATGTTAAACTGAGCTAAAAGATAAAGATGTTCCATTCAGAAAAACAAAATGAAAGAAACAGTACAATGAATAAAGACATTAGTGAGGTAATGTAATGTTGCAGTTTCTCTCATTTGTTAACAGCACAAATGGCTGCTGGTACAAAGCTGTTTTTGCAGTGTCTGGTTTTAAAGCAGGTACCATAAACCAACGACCTGATGGGAGCAGCTGAAACTCTCCATTGAGAGGGTGGGAGTCATCTCTTACAACAGAGTTAGGCTGTGGTCGAATAGTCGCCTCCTAAGCCCTTTCCTATCTACTTTTCCTTAACCCTGGTGGAAAATGTCATGAGGTTAAGGAAAAGAGAAAGGAGAATTCGAAAGGACTTAGGAAAGGAAAACTGCCGTGCAAAGAGAATCCGACCACACCTTCATTATGCTACGTCATCATGTGAGGGCTGATGGTACTGCCGCAATGAAACTACAATTTTGTAAAGGTGGACTACAAAAGATGCATCATATAAGTGCTCATGTATCATGACAATGTTGTTCCTTTCAGACAATATGAACATTAACAACCCGGTAAAAGTTACATCTGCATAACCGATGTTGAAGTGAGGATTTAAATAAATCCGTCCTCTCATTATCAACATGAACACAAATCAGAGCATGAAAACAAATGAACTGAAGGAAAGAAAGGCAGAAATTGTTAATACCACAATCTAATAATGTACACATTATTTACATTGAACCATGTTTAGAACATAATCAACATCAAATGTCTCATATCCTGCTCTCTTCAGAGAATCAGACTACTGGAAAGTTAAGGCAGGTTTTGGTAAACTTTAGAAAGGATGAACAGCAGTGGGAACTCACTGTGGGATTTGTTTGTCATTATTCTGTTGAATTCAGAAGCAGTCGGAATACACGCTGTTTATAAAAGCTGTTGCCGCAGAGAATAGTGGGACAGAATATTCTCCTCTTCTTTTGTAAAGGATAGTCCGGTGTATCCTATGCTAAAGGAGATAATAAAGGAAGCATTGAGCCACCTTTCCTATGCATTTAAACTATTCAAACAGCTCTAATCACAAACTACTTTTGGTTCATTTTACTCTGTTAGGAAACTTAGGAAACTAAGCAAAAAGGACTATTTGACCGCAGCCTTAGCTTTCCTCTGTAGCTGTTTAGTCTACAGGGATTCTGGGTACGAATCTGAGACTCTCCAATCAGCTAACTAGTCCATTTCACAGTTTGGTTTAAACAGTTTTATTTTTCAAGGACACTTCTCCAAACCATGAAACAAGACAGAAAGATAAATCTGATTCAATAAAAGCACGGTAAGATAGGGTCAGCATGGTCCTGTCAGTGTTAATCGGGACAGTTTTCTCAAACAGAACAGGCGCTGGTGTCCTTTTTTACACACAGTTTTACAGTTAGCCTCAAAGTTCAGTTTGTTGTCGATCATAGAGCCAACATATTTGTATGTGTTGATTTACTCCACTATCTAACTGTTTCAAACTGTGGCCTCTTGATCGGAATACCTGTTTTGCAAAAGTCAATGATCATGTCTTTTGTTTAACTCACTGACCAGTCACTGCATGCATAAAACAGTCACATTTACAGCTGTTCCGACTGAAAAGGTGACCTGGAGTTACATTTTGACAGCTCATTTGCAGGATGTCTACAAAGGGAGTTATGAAAAGGAGTCTTTAGCGCAGACTTTGAAAACAGAACCATCTCCATCCTCATGTAGACTGGAAATATGGTGTCCCACTAAAAACCTCATTGTATATTTTGTAAGCCTGTTTTAAAATGTGAGTTGTTAAGTTGTTAATGTTTTGTCTTGTTTTTAAGTCTGTGCCACTGTATTGGCTGCTACCTTGGCCAGGTCTCTCTTGTAAAAGAGATTTTTAATCTCAGTGGGACTTCGGGGTTAACTAAAGGTAAGATAAAAAAACAAATAAAAAAGAAGCTGGGCTCTGATGACACTGACAGACTGTCAAATGCTCACTCCCAGCAAAGAAGAAGAAATCTGTATTTTTAGTTTAAACAACAAAACAGCTTATGAATTTTTGGTTCATATAGTGGAGCTTTAAGCAGAATTTCAGGAGCAGGACCACACCACAACCACGCCTCTTCCTGTGTTCCTATAAATTCAAACTGACCATTCCCCTCTTCTGTTTCGCACACTTGACGCACCCCTCCCTCCCTCCCTTTTCTTAAAACTTCTTTCTTCCTTCTTTCCTCAGGGCCATATTGAGGGGGTTCATCGTGCCCTGGAGCTACGGCGAATTCCCCATGAAATTTCGCCAAACCGTTATCTGCTTCATGTGCCTGCTATGTTGCTTGTTATCCACTGTATGCAATAAATAATTGTCAAATTCATCATTTTGATGGTGTGGTCCTTACTCCTGAAATAATAAAGAATGGAGCAGTAGTCAAACAATTCAATTAATCTTTACTTGTATAGCCTCAAATTATGGTACATGTTATCTCTACACACTTTATAAAAGAACAAGTCAGTGCTCTTTGTTTGGATATTTTTGATAGATTTTCGAAAAAGGTAATTTATCTATTTTTAGTTTTATTACAAATCCTTGACTGAAACAAAGCCAGAAGCATGCCTCTATCAACTTTCCAAACTTGTTCAGACGGAGTCAGTGGACAGAGGATGTTCAGAGCTTTTTCAGCGCTGTAACACTGAGCGGCAGTATTACACAGCAGAGATTCATCAGGCCCTTTTTACCACATCCTCAGCACTGACAGCTGTGTCGGACGTTTAAAGGAACTCGAGATGTTTTAAATTGTCTCGCCACAGCCACAGGAACACAGACGGACGGCAGTGAAGCATAAAAATTAGTTACCACACTCTGACTTCTTTCAGTTTTCATTCCTGAATTTACTTTGAATTAAAGCAGCGATTGGCAACTTCAGGGCCCAAGAGAGTCACGTCAGTTCTATTCTCGCTGTCAGAGGGACAAATCATTTGAATTCCAATGACACACTCAATTTTCGAGCATTTGCTAGTTAGTAAATTACGTTTTACAACCTTTAACCTGAAAAAGATCAGCTACAGCCAACTCTGCTGCCCTACAAAGCCAAACTGCAGTATCTGCAGTTTTCAAAAAACATAACACTAAACAAAAAACAAAACATAATTCTTCCGAGTTAAATTACAAAACAGAACTTAACATTTTTGTGTGCCTGTTTTAAGGTAAGTTGTACCAATTTTTTTGCCACAGGAAAGTGAGGCCAGCTTGATACTTAAGACTCTTGAGAGATTTGAGAGGTTCATGCTGTCACTCACACCAAACCAAAGAAGCAGTAACTTTGCAGCTTTGGGCTCTAATTTCGTAGACCAGGTGCAGTCGCAGGCGCACCTGCCCTGCGCCGGCCTTCGCTGCATGGACAGGGTGTGCACTTTGCAAGTTTCCTGCAGTGCCAAGAGAGGCGCACTCAAGGCGCAGAGGAGCGCAGAAAGGCGCATCCACGCCTCCGTCCCTGCCCCTCCGCGCAAGTGCCAGAGAGGAAGGAGAAAAGGCGTGAGTGGGTTTAACACAGCCGAGTGCTGTCTTCACCAATCAAATGACCGCCTCTCCTTGCCTTTAAATGCGCTGCGGCTGAGGCGCATTGGTCTGAATGATCGGTCAGAGCTGCTGTCACTTCAGCAGCTGGGAGAACGGACTGGCCATCGGGGAGCGCATCAGGGACAACGAAGCACGTCACCGTGTGGGCCAGCTCCCAGGACAGATGTAATCTGTTCCTTTGTCATTAATAGGAGTAAAAAATTAAGAGACTGTTACACAACTGGCTTATCCATTCCTGCTTGTGATCCACCTGCATTCTTGGTTTGTCTTCACCAAATAGCAGAGCCTTTGTTGATGTACTGTACACTCTCCCAGTGTCTCCTCCTCATCCTCCTTACAATAATGTACTCCATCTTTTTAAATCACGTTAAAAATAAAGACTAAAACAGAGGAATATGGGAAATCACGGGTAAATCCTGAGTGACATACATTTATTTTCTCTTTTTTTTCTTTGTCTTTTTCCCTCTTTTCTTTGAATTTAATGAAATGAGAGAAGCCAGATATATACTCAGTATCAGATGTTAAGGCTGTTTATTGTTGACTTGTAAGATGTGCATCAAACTTCCAGCTGCCGTCAGGTTAAGTTTCCATTATGACAAATGGCTTTAATCTGACATCAGATGTGACGGGACAGTTAATATAGATACAAATGTATATGCTAGTTCAGACGGTTACATTAAATAGTGATTGATGTGATTGTTTATTGCATTAAATGTGCCTGACACTCTGGAAACCTGCCTCTGAGGCTTTGTTGACGTGTGCGCACATGTGCGCCTGTCACCAAATTACAGATGCGGTGGGTGTGCTTCGCTTGCACCAAGAATAGACCAGGTTGGAGCTGGCGAGCTTTCAGTGCACTTTCTGCACTGTTTTTGCCACGAAATTGTCACTGTGCCAACATGAATCTGTCGGAACCTCCCCCTGGTGTGCCATCACACCCATTTCTGCACAGACGTTCTACCAAATTGTCAAATTGGCAGCGCACGGCGGTGGCAATGACGAAATTAACACTGCCAGGGTGCGCCGGCTCTGCGCCCCCTGCGCTGTGCCATGAAATTAGGGCCCTTCATATTCAAAGTTTGTCTGGAAACCAAGGCAAAGTGCAGTTGTTACTGCAGTTTGGCTTGGTTTTACCTGACTTTTTTGTCGTTACTGCAAAGTAGCAAATGGCAATATCTCAGAGAAATTAGCCAGGAGCCCTTTAAAACTTTAAGAGACTGAAGAGTAGATACTGCACTTCTGATTAGTGCAAAAAACCTGCAGATCGAAAAACTGTAGATACTACTACTTTGCCTTTGTAGGACAGTAGAGCTCTTTTTACTGGGAAATACAGATATTTTTATTTGTTTAATGACAGGTTTGTCATGATTTCTTTAGTCACGTATGTTAAAAATATAATGTGACACCAGCTGATTAAAGAAATGGCATGTCACTCCCAGGCCTCCCATTGCCCTTAAGGGAAACATTCATGACATTCACAGTTGAAGGGCCACAAGATTCTTATTATTTAACACATATTCCTACTTAATTAAACACACATTTAGAGCTTTTATAAAGAATAAAACACATAGACATCCATATTTCAAGTTAAAATACAAGCAAGGCTTCATTAAATGAGCTAAACAAGGAATTCAACCCAATTGGAGCTACTTCTTCAGGGCAACACACAAAATGCTGTTTTTGCAGATATCTAATTTACAGGTCTTTTTGTATTTATAAAAATACATAAAAAATAAAGTTTAAAGATACAAGACATTAATGGCGCCACTAAAATCTTTCACAGAATTCATCCCAAGAATCTTAAGATCATAACAGTAATGTACTGATTTTAAGATCTAAATGGTAGTCACTCTGTCTTATCGTGCATAATGAATTGATATTTTAAATCGAGTCGTGAGTCACATCGTATAAAAATGACCACATGTGGACCTGAGCTGCATCTTGCCCAACCACTTTCAAACCTCGCTGTCAAACTGGAAACCTTCAAATAAACATTATGTGAAGTTGGTATATATTTGTATCTTACCCTCAAAGTCAACTGTCCCATCTCCATTGTTGTCCGCCTCCCTGACCACGGCATCGATTTCTTTTTCACAGGCATGTTCTCCTAATAACTTCATCATGGCTTGCCTCAGTTCTTCAGATGTGATGGACCCATCACCATCGATATCAAACTGTAAGGGAGGGAGACAAAGAATAATTTCAGACTTCAGTGTTTGATAGTTTCAGACTGTTTCTGTTTAATCATAATGTTTTCTGGGATTGAGTCTTGGCATGCAGCATTCAGCAGGTGGAGCTCACCTCTCTGAAGGCCTCTTTGAGCTCCTTCAGCCCGATCATCCCGGCAGTTTCAGCGATTAGCTTGGGAGTCATGAGCTCCACGAAGTCCTCAAAATCCACCCGTCCCCCCACTGCAAAAAACAGACAATAAATATTTAAAGAAACAAACATTCATATAAAGTTGATGCACTTATCCTAACAACTACATGAAGAAATAAAGCTGAGTTGTCCTAATAAATGTTTTGCATTAGTTGACCAACAGAAGGAGGTGAAGCCGGCAAAGATGAGAAATGTTCAACAAATTATCTGGGTACTATTCCATGGATGTGGTTCAGAGAAGGCAGAGCCATTAAAAATCTCATGAGGACAAACGTTTGCTGTAGCAGGCCTGCAGATGCTTCTACCTTTTAGCACAACCAAACCAAACCCATGATCTCTGCCACTATCTCCTCACACAGAACTGAGAGCTTCGATTTTCTCGAAAGCCCCAGTCACACATTCCCGTTTCTCATGGCGATTGTGCACTATTGTCATAATCCTGATGAAACGTGCTTGGGTCGTGGTGCATGTGCGATCAGCGTATAGTCGTGGATGAACGCAGGGTACGTGGAAGGGTCCTGGCAGTTTTGAACTGTTCAAACTGTTGTGGAGAATCGCTGCTCTCAGTATAAAGAGGTGGAAGCCTAATGCAGTCCTATCCGTTTGTGCCCCGACTGTGTCCCATTCAAGACGGCACAAGCAACAGGGCGTGGTGCGAATTGAGCTCTAGCGGGGCTGGCGTTGTGTCAGCGGGATAGATATTCATGGAATCCTCGTCACATTGTTGTATTAACCTAACTGGACAAACGTCCCCGAAACGCTGTCGAAGCTCTACTGATGGTGTTTTTACGGGGTGTGTCCAGGGTTGAGACAGTCATTTCAGCCCGTATCATAGCGATCACACCAGCCTTGCCAATCGTGTACAGTTTTGCACAATCGTCTTGAGAAATGGGAATGTTTGACTGGGGCATAAAATAAAATATTTGTCAGATGGTAAACATGGAATCTGGTAAATCCAGCTGCTTAGCGAAGTACAGTAAAGCTGATAATGAGGTCTATTTTCTTTCTTGCTCAATGTCTTGATCGCTGAGCTGGACTCATTGATTCCTTTTTATCTGAAGGCAAGTTTGTGAAGGTACTGCAAGTATTGGATCATACCAACATGGTGCCGAAGGAGCTGAACCAGAGGGCAAAGGTCTTGGTTTACAGTCATTCGAAATCAAGTTTTCACCCATCATTGGTGACTGAAAGAGTGAGATCATGGATACAAGCAGCTGAAGGTTGGGTGGACAGGCTCAGCTGCAGAGGAAAGGATAAGAGCTTGAAATTCAAAAGGAAGCTTGGAGTTAAACCACAGCACCTTTGCACCTAAAGGAGCTGAGTCTCTTTTCGAGGTCTTCCAGGCTCCTAAAGCAATCCTCAGAGCTAGCTGTAGGATCATAAAGTATGTTTCTTCTGGCTTTGAAATATCTCTGAAGGCCCAGGAGAGGCTAGAAAACGTCACTCAGGAGAGGAATGCACGTGTCAACCTGCTCTGCCTGCTGCCAGCCAGCACTGGATAAGTGGAAGAGGCATATGGATGGATGGATGGATGGATGGATGGATGGTTGGAAAAAGTAAACAGACAAATAGGGTAAAGGTTGTGGAAGCTCCACTCTTTCTGTCTGAAGTGACTGTTTTGGAGCTGCTTATCTAAGATGAAAAAACTGCACACTAAGTGCGTTGCCATTACCCATGCATATGCGCAAAATGTAAATACTGCATTAAAAAAACTGGTAATAGAAACACCTGAATTTTGAAAAAGCACTAAAATATCGCTAAAAAGTTTTTATGCTTTCATGAGGTGGTTTTTCCTGACATTTCTATATTCAAATATATGGCAAAAGCACAATGGAAACATTTTTTCCGCAATCATATGTCACAGGACGTGACGTACTTGGTCAGATGATCACTTCTCTCGGAGTAAACCTGGCGCGGTACGTTTGGACAGAGGGGGAGACAGAGACTTTTCTTGCCATTATTCTCGAGAAAAACGCAACTGCCATTCTAGACAGCAAACAACAGAGCCACAACATCGATGTAAACATAACAACACCTACACACAACAAGTTTTGGGCATCCATCTTCCTGCAGTGAAATTCCGCGGGATGATATTCACAAGAAATGACACTCCTGCCTAAAACAACCTCCAAAGCGCAAATATACTTTGTAGAAATTTTAGGAATATCACTTTTATTTTGCAAAAAATTGCAATGGAAACCCAGCTAATGATGCTTTAGGCAGTATCCGTAACAGTGTTTGGTGAGCTTTGTAACATAGACAGATATAATTTATAAAAATGAGTATTTGTGCTCAGCATTATCATTTACATAAACTTCTTCTCAGCTTTTCACATGAAAACGTGAAAACAAGCTGCATCTCCTGTGAGTCATTGTGAAAGTGCTCAGTCTCGATAAAGATTTGCATTTGACTTTGAAACACATTTGTTCAGGAAATGATAAAGCCCTCATTTGAAAAATGAAAACCAGGTGCTCTGATGTCTTATTGATTAGATGAGAGCAAATACATTAAATGCAAAGACAAACAGGAAAAACAAAGACCAGCTTTAACCGCAGCAGGTCTGACTTTAGACCAGCTGTCTTTGGTTTTATCATAACCTCCCAAAAATAAAATGTTTGAACCAGCTGAACCAAACAGATGATGCATGTAGAGAAACTCTGCAACACTGCGATATGGCCACAACTTTAATTTTAGATAAGAAAATATCTGCAGCTACTCACAGTTCATGTTGATGTTCTGGCTCAGCTCGATGAGCTCCATCTCAGTGGGCATGTAACCCATCGTCCTCATCAGGTTCCCCAGGTCCTTACAGCTGATTAAACCATCTTTGTCTTTGTCGAACTCCAAGAAGGCCTCACGTAGCTCTGGGCAGAAAAAAACAATATGCTGATGAGTTGAACTATAAACAAGATCATGAGTACATTAATTTAGTGGATCTGAAAGAACAATAGTTTGAGTTACCTTCAACCTCATCAGGAGTGAGAGATCTTTTCTGCAACAGAAAATAATCACACATATGTGAGCACAAAATGCATCCAAAGATCTGTTAGTAACCCCTTTGATAAATGCATTACATAACAAGCCTAAGTTATTTTATCTTCTTCAGAAAGTCACACATAGCATCAGAAAAACCATGAGACTCTGAACTGCTCATGTTTATTGATCTAAACCAGGTCTGCCAAACAGTTAGTTTGGATTGAAAAAAAAATCACAGTTTAATTACATGCCAATAAACATTAAAATAAGTTCATAATGACAGAGCGAGGCTATTCTCGACAGTTTCTTGATGTTTATATCTAATACATTTTTGATGGTAACTTTTAGATAAACTGTAGGTAAGAACAAAGCCACATTAACATTATTTTGACTCAAATTTTTTACATCTTTAAATTAGATATTTGAGTTTTCATGATTTAGAAAATAAGGAGAGAATGTAAACTCTCAGAGGAACATAAAATACCAGTATTTATGGTTTTAAACATAAATGCATGAGCTGATGTTTAATTTAAGAGCTAAACATAGAAAAGATGCTTCTTGTTGAAGAGGATTTATTTTCCCACCAAGATAATAAAAAAAAATATGTAAACAGTTATTTAATTGGTGTGTTTAATACATTTGATCTTTGGCTATGGTGTTAGGGTGAAAGCTTTATTAAAATGCCTCACAGCTGATTTCTGACTTGCAGTGCACATCCCTAACTTTGAAGTAAGAAACAGCTTCAGGGTGCTGAACATGTCAAATCCAGTGTTTAACGCTGACCAACAAGAAGAAATGTGCAGACTTGACAGCTTAAGAGCGCGGTTAATATTAACAATTCAGCAGAGTTATCTTCTTAACGAGCTGTTTAAGTGGAGAGATGTTTTACCGTTATGTCTCATTAAGTGATTCACTTCATTTTGAAACATTAAAAGTCAAACTTTAGTGTGTTTGGCTGATTTCAAGGAACTCAAATTTCAGAAGGACTTTGAACTGTTTAAAAAAAGTCTTATAAGTCATTGAATTATACAATTAAGTAAGCGTGTACAGCTCGCTCAGGTACTGTTAACATATTAAAAAGGATATTTTGCCTGCATGTGCAACAGTTAAAGTGCTACTGAAAGATATCTAGAGGGAAAAGAGGAAAGGTAAAATGTCACAAGGTGTAGATTATTTTGACCTTTCCACTGAAGCTGACAGAAAGCAGAGCTGGGAATCTATCAGGTTTCATTTCCATCACAGTAATTCCCTTCTGAGATGATCAAAACTGAAAAATCTAAATAAAGAGGTCACTGTCCCACAGAGCACACTGTTCTTCTTTCCTTTGTCCATCACTGAAACTTTAGATATATTTTTCACGTATATCTGAATCATTACTTGTTCTATAATGTCCAGAATTAAAGATTGCTTAAGTCCTATGACTGCATGTGGTGTAACGTCACTGAGTAACTTTGTTTGATATTTACGGTTTTATATTAAAATTATTCAGCATGACTTTATCCATAAAAAAAAAATCCACAAAAAATGTACCTGTTAATACCACAACCTATTTACTGATTAAATTATACTCAGAGTTTCAGATGATCATGATCAAAATATCAATCATAATAACCTTGATTATGTTATTACTGTTATTTTTTGTTGCAGCCTAATTGAGCGCACATTTATTTTGCATGTGAGAGTACTGATGATCTCTATCTCAGTTTCTACACTAAAGAAGTATGCAAAATACAAGGCCGGTTTGCTCCTGAGCTACAGCAAGAGACGAAGCTCTGAAAATGCAAAGTTATTCCAAGAATAGGGATGCACAATAGTCGATATTTGTCAGTATTAGATATTATAAGTTTGAACTCACTATCGCTATCGTGAGACCATCTATTTGCATAAGGAACAGCTTTAAAACAAAAAAAACAACAAAATAAAACTCTTGATTTTAAATGTACCCATGCAGTGATGATAAGAGGCAGCTTAATGTCGATAATACAGCAGTTATAGATTTGTTTGTTTGATGTATCAGCAGTAATATTGGCAACATTTCTTTATCTGTTGATACCAGTATTCAACTGTTTAGGTCATCATCCACTATTACTGATATCCTACCAATAATATCATACATCCCTTTTTAAGTTTGACCATGACATGAAATTAAATACTTTTTGTCAAATATTTATTTATCTATTTATAACTAATTAAGGATCAAAATGAGTTAAAAATAAATCATTTAGATTTGTGTAAGGCCTTGTAAAAAACCTTAATTTCAAAGCAGGTTGGTCAGTCCAGTTTTAACCATCTATGTATGTCATCATGTTATTTTTGGTTTATTAATTCAGCTCCTGATTTATTAGACCTTATAACTTTGTGAACTTTTTCTATCAGTCTCTGTATTCTGATGTTTGTGCATCTGATTAATATGGCATGTTCAGTTTTTCTATGTGGTCCCTGGAGGAAATATGCATCCCTGTGGTAACACATACAATTTAAATAAATATCCCTTTCATGCATGAATTATTCAGTCACAAAGGAATAGTATTTTCAAACAAACACTTTCAAACAAGTTAAAAATCATGTTCATTTTTTCAGTTGTGTTTTCAGGGAGTTATGGATCTATCCACTTCACCATGCATCATTGGTAAAAATAGTAAATAGTGGAACTAAATATAGATCCACAAAGACCTTTGACAAACTTTTAAGAGTAATAAAAGTGAACTCCCGCACACTGTCATCATTTATTTGCAACGTCTCAGTCTCAGACCTGGCTGATGAAGGTCTGAGACTGAAACATTGCAAATACAAATAAATGATTTTCTCATAAGTTAGACAGTGTGCAGGAGTCCATCTTCGTGTTTAAATCGACTTTTTTCTCCAACGCACCTGTCTCCTAAATGAAATGTGCGAAGTACTCTCCTGAAGAGTGATAAAAGTAAAAGAAAAGTGTGAAGTATGTGTATGTATAATTTAAAATAAAAAATACAAAATTATGTAAAATCTGAATACACCTGAAGACAATACATCAGTTGTTTTGGAATTATGATGCAATATCTGAATATGGTAAAAAAAAAAGTGCAAAGTTAATATTTTTATGAAACTTGAGACAAGTGTTTGGGACTTCCCCACCTGACCGTTGGGCATTGTACTGCAACCTAAAGGGTATAAAATTATTTCAAATATCTGTCTACTGTAGCGGACACCATGCATGAAAGGGATATAATAAATAAAATTAAACCCTTAATTAGATGAAAAAGTTATTTTCTTAGAGCACCCTGGCCAAGTTTGACAGCTGCACAGTTTCACAGCTGAAGACAGAAAAAGAATTAAAATCTGAGTCAAATCCTGTGTCACAGCAGCATGCAACCACAACCTGATGCATCATTTGCCTGCAGCCACAACCTCAACCTAAAGGCAAACAGCAGCTAAATTAAGTATTTGTACAGTTCTGAGAACAAATGAAAAAAGTGCACTTACTTTCCTGCTGGGCCCTCCTCTGAGAAAGATGCAGGCTTGTTTTACACTCATGTCTGAAGCTGGTGTCGAGCTCCTGGGTGTCCTGTTTTTGTGATTTTTGTTGTTGTTGAAAAATTAAATCCGCTGATAGAGATGTCGCTGTATCAATCAGTCTGTTTTTTCTGTGTGAGCATGTGTGTGAGTAAACCCTGATCAGCAGGGATCTGTGGATGCCTGAGAGGCGGGATGAGGTCTCATATGGATTATCTCTGCAGCTTTGGTCTGGAAATAAAGATGGGCTTAATGCCTGGCATGTACACATTTCTCCATACGGTCAAACATCACTATCGAGCTTTAAGATTTAGAAAGAGGGGAAAAGGCTCCTAAATGTCTCAAATGGACCTCACATGGTAAGAAACTTGACCCTAATGACAATGATGCAAATGGACCTCACTGTTTTATTTCAGGCTTTATTCATTTGGGAAAAGGAAAATCAGGCAGTCTGTGATTCTCATAAAGCAATCTGATATCACAAAATGAAACAAAACCCAATAAATTAGATGGACAAAAGTGGAAGGGGGGACTATTTCTGCTTGAGTATTACACACAGGACTGAAAATAAAACAAATGTTCTCTCTTTTTGAGATAGAAATCATGCTCGGGCTTTTGTGCACACGTGTTGGGCCAAAATACCTGTGGACAGGTGCAGAAGTCTCATTGTGAGTTACACAATGCCTCAAAAATTGTGCAACAAAGCATTGAGTTAAAGGTACCATCATTTTTGTTGAGGCCAGTTTCATAAGTTTATTTTTTAAAACAATTGTGTTGAACAACAATTAAAACACAATGTCTGATTTCCATTAGTTGATTTTCAGTACATTTTTTTTCAAATTTTAATTGAAGTTTCAAATCAATTACATAAAGCAACAAAGAAAGCAAAGCACAAAACACAAAATAGACAACTCCATCCCCCCCCAGCCCCTGAAACAGCTAAGATATATTGCGCAGACAGGTTTAAGACAAATGTGAAGATATGATCACCTCAAGATCATTACAACAAATAGTAATAAGTCAGTGAACCAGGTGCACTCACACACAAAAAAAAAAAAAACATAATAATAATAATGATTAATTTACTCTATATAAGAACACCAAGAAGAGATAGTAGCTTGCTTAGCATTATGCATCCTTATAGGTACTATGAGGAGAATCTATTTCCGGCGACATAAAGACTCTGCTTCCCATGAGCACGCGCGGCGACTGTCATAATGCTGCGTTCCAGTAACCTCGGAACTGGGAGTGACATCATCTCCGACTTATCGGCATTCCAGTTGAAGTCGGAAAAAAACATGCCGATCTACCAGGCTATTGTTAGCTGTTGTTAGCACGCCCTGCTTTGTTGTATGAAGAATGTGATTATCACTATGGCAGCATTTTTGTAAATATAAGTCTAACAATACTATGTATACAGCTGATCTAGAGCGACACACCCCAGTCAGAAGGGCAAATAAATGGATTATTACAGGAGCTAAATAACTGTTCACACTGGGGGCATCCATCTTCCATTGTCAACTCGGGGGTGGCGAGGTTTCACCGAGTTCCCAGTAGGAAATTCCGACTTCGGGGGACGTTCCAGTTGCAGTTTCCTACTCGGAACTTGGAAATTCCTACTTCTGACTACAAGTGGAACGCACCAAAAGACGTGACCCAAGTCAAAGCGTGTGTTTGTTGTGATGCTAATGAATGCAGCTCGGACCTTCCTCAGAACTCTGCATTGCTTTACAACTTCTTTTTTCAACAACTTACAGGATGCAAAACGACGAGGTAATGTATCTCTTTCTAGTTACGTAGCGGTAGCTTTTGATGTGTGACAACAAGCAATTATTGGAAAACTGAGTATCGTAGTTTTGTAGCCGGCTATATATAACTTTTAACAGCCTGGTGCTCTAAGACGTGTCCGAATAATATAAATTAGCTCCAGTTTTAATTGTCTTGTTCCCGAAGTTGAGTATCCAGGCCAGTCCAGCCCTGTCCGACCCGACCGTGACGCTAAGGAATAGCATTTATAGATAACCTATTTTGATGCTATAAAACTCATCTTAAAGTGTGTATTTCCATCAGGCATATATCTAAAAGTGAGACTTTTTTGTAATTACTTAGAAAATCCTCATAGCATCTTTAAAATAATTCTGTTGAGCAACAATGTTTGATTTTCAGTAAATTTTTATTTATTATTACTTTTGTCACTTTCAGGTTGTTTCAGTGACCATGTAGGTTTTTGTTTCTTTAACGCAAGGGTACCAACAATCTTTGCCACTTTTGTATGTGGTCTTCAAACTGTTGTGAATCCATGCATGTGTTAGTGATGCATTTTCAACAAAACATATACATTCACAATATATCATGCATGTCTTCATACATTAATAGATACAGTTTTCTCCATCCTATTCCCCTCTAAACCCCAGTTTGTTGTTTTGCTACTATAATAAACACAAATTTGATTTTTTTTATGAGTAAAACCAAGACAATTAGGGCGCACACATATAATTGAACAAAGACTTCTAGACAAAATGAATCTTTATGGTGTTGGTGGTGCTTTGGTTGGAGTACAAACTCAGAAAAGACAGACACTTATGCTTTACATGTTATATGTTTGTAAATCAGGTGATGAGTGAGATGATGTCTATAATATTCTTGCTAAGTTCTGTTTTCTAAAAGGGAAAAGGTGACTGGTTCAACTGCCAGACGGTCGACGGTCTGTCTGTGTTTTATTCTCCTTGTGCATGCAGGGAATCTTCTAGGTAATTTGTTTTCCTGCCAAAGAGCAAAATATTACAATTTATTGGTGTAGAAAATTCACGTGTACTCTTTGGGCAGCCTCAAAAATAAAAATAAATTACTAAATAAATAAAATAAAATAAAAAAAGAAATGTTAAAGATAATTTCTGGATGGATGGTGGATGGATGCATGATTCTGCAGGTGTTTCTTGAATTGGGGCAGGTTGATAAGGACCAAAAATCTTAACTAGATATTGTACCCCCCAATAAAAAAAGTCCAAGATGTCACAAATACATTATGTTGCATTGTATTTAAACATACCCCATTCAAACTTTTCTTATGATTGTTTTATTCTCTAGTCAATAATTGTTTTACTGTTGTTGATTCTACTTGTACACAATCTTTATCTGGAGGGTCTGGTCCTAACATACTTTTTTCCTAGAATAGAACATCCACTGTAGCCATATAAATACATTTGCATAAGTATTATTATAATTTAAACATGCACAAATGTATCTTAAAAATATGTCTCATCCCTTTCTTAAATGTTTAACAGCCTCAAATGCAAAGTTACATGGTGATTAATAAATTCTTGCAGCACTCAGAAGTCCTTTTCTCTCTCTTACTCTGAACATAAACATCATCGGCATATTACATAACCCTGTACGTATGCATCTGCAGAATTAAAGGTTCTGTCAGTTTAAGAAGATTCTCCATCCACACGCGGCGTCGACATTTAAGCTGAATTACTTCTGCATTGCATGACAGCCTGATAATGGTTGTAATAAACATGAGCATTTGATCAAATAAAACCAAGGAGTTCAGTGAATTTGTTCTGTGTACTGAATGTAAACAGATTATTGGACATTATGGACGGGATGGCAGATAATGCCGTAAAGTCCTGTTTCCTGTCTTTTTACATAACAGCATTCATCCTGCTCAGTACATACATCCAGGTCAAGAGAGCCCTGTGAGTGACAATATTAATGAGAGCTCTTTTTCCCTGAAAGGTTAATCAGCCCTGTGCCTGGAATATGTGTTCACCAAATAGATCGACCAGCGTGATGTCCCACCACATCGGCTCAAGTTGACAAGCCCAGTACGGAGCATAGACTGTAGAAAGAAAGCAGAGCCATTGAAAACATGGAGCTGAACTATACTACATGGACCATTTACCAAAGAGTGGACTGGCCAACCTATCAGGCCAACCTATGAATGAATGTGTTTATTTCGAACTTAAAACGGAAAACGTACATCTGCATATCTCTATACAAATCCAACAAAAATAAATATAAAACATAAGCAAAGGCAAATAGCAATCACAGCATTTTTTTCAACTACCATTAATCTTTGCAAGAGAATATAACAGATTCAGTTCGAAAAGGGTGTAGGAAGAAGATACAAACTTATCTAGTCCCACCCCTTTTTTCAGTTAAAAAATGTCTTAGGACTATCAAGCCACCACTATCAAGCTCTCGTTGAAACTCTCGGATCTCAGGCTGACCTACAGTAACCTCGCAATGTCACAGCCCTTTGTGCTCTGATTGGTCAGTTCTATCAGAGCTGCCGAGAGGGTAGAGCCAGCCTGTCCTTCTTCTTCTACTGTATTTTCCGGCAGGCTCAAAGCAGCGACCGCGTATTGAGTCCCCCTACAGGCCAGAGCTGGTAATGAGTGAGTGTGAGCTAGGGATCTATATACTGCTGCTGGACGAATGTGTTCCTCGGTGACGGTTTTGTGGCTGACGGACATCGCAGAGGAGGAAGTGTTTTATCAGATTACTCCAATAAAAAGAAAGGTACCTCATGTCGTCACGACGTTTGAAATCTCGCGGACATCTCGCAATGACCTATTATCAGAGGCATCAAATCTCGTTCTAGGATATCAGAAAAAATACAATATCTCATTTTTTGAAAATTAAGGGGGTGTAAGGTCTTGTTTTCAAATTTATTATATTATAGGTAAGTATTAAATCATGCATCAGCATGATATGTCTCCTTGAAGCCTCTTCAGGTCATAGCCATCAACATATTTAGCAACAAAAGTAACAGCAAGCTAAGACAAATAATAGCAATAACAACAAATTTCAAAACAAAGACAATAATGGCCCATCACTGGATACACACATCCCTGATGTTACTGATTTTCTCTTTGATCTTCCATTCTGTATCTGTTTAATATTTCAGTTTTAACCCTTTCATGCATGGTGTCTGCTACAGTAGACCAATTTTTAAATAAATTGATACCCCTTAGGTTGCATTACCATGTCCAACAACCAACAATGCGGTGGTTACACTAAATGCTGCTATGAGATCTATGAGATGAAATGCTGCTGCTTTCATGTCTTTCTATGCTGCTTAAGTGTAACAGCTGGAATCACTTGATTAATTTGTGCAATATATGTTAGTGCAATAGGGTCATGTGCAATATATATTAAGTGAATTAGGGGTTTGTGCAATAACAACAAGTCTGTTTTATGCATGTATTGGTTTTAGATTTTAGATTTTAGCTTTGACGGTCTTTTTCTTTAGCTTCATGTTTTTGAGTGACTGATGCACTGATTGGTTGGCACTTTTAATTTCGTTGTATATGTGACAATGACAATAAAGATCTATCTATCTAGGTGGTAAATTCCAAAACCTTTGTCTTAAGTTTCATTAAAAAAAAAAATCTTTCACATTTTTACCATACTGAGATATTCCATCCTACCCCCCCCCCCCCCCCCAAAAAAAAGCCAAAAAAAAGTTTTTTAAAATGTACTCTTGATTGTTGTTTGTCAAAGACATTTATTTGTGAATCTTAATTAAGTTCCTCTAAATTACTTTTTATATCTTTGATGTGTGGTGGACAGATGCATAACTCCCTAACAAAATAACTTTAAGAAAAATGAAAAGGATTTTCAACTTGTTTGAAAGAAAAACAATCATTTTAAAAAGTATTCCTTTGTGATTTAGTAATTCATGCATGAAAGGGCCAAAGATGAATTTAAACCTTCTTATTGTTTTACATAATTTGAGTTCATCACTGCAGCTGCTCCATAATGTAACTCCTTTAACTGGGACACAGTAAAGTTTCATATTTGTTCTCACTGGTTGTTTTTTGAACATAAAATTTCCTCGAAGATGATGTTTGTCATCTCTCAGTTGAAAAAACCTTTGGATTCTGTTTGGTAGCATATGATTTTTAACTTTATAAATAATTTGGATAGTTTTACAATCAACCAGGTCCTAAAATTTTAATGTCTTAAGTTCAACGAAGAGTTGGTTTGTTGATTCTCTGTATGTGGTTGAGTCCACATGCTTTTTTTATCTGAAGATTTTCATGATTGATGGGTTTTTTCTTTTGGGGGCATGCAGATGAAAAGGGCAACGTAGACCTGTTGTATAGCAGGACTATTCAATCAGAAATTCAGTTGGGCCAGATTTTCAGACTTAGGACATGAATTGGGACGGACATTTTGGCAGACAGTGAGCAAAGTTTACCACTTAAAAGAAACACAAATAAAAAACAAACAAACTGAATGTTTATTAATTTATTGTCCCATCTAAAAGGACATAAACTCAATAAAGAGCAGCACTTAAACTAAACTTCTGCTGAAATACTGTTTTTTTTTTTAATTTTACATTTCAAACAGATAACTTCAACTCATTTTGAAAGGTAAATACAAGCACATATTAAGGTGGGCATGAACATTAATAAAAGTGCAGATTAAAAACATCATCTTTTGGTCGCATTTAAAAGTACATTAAAAGCAACTTGTTTAACATCAACCTTGCAGAACGTTTTGGATTCAATGTCTGTAATAATGTTGGAATGTTTGTAAGACCTTGTCAGTGTTTGTAAAAGTTTTCCTTGTTTTTCTCCCTGAACTTATGTCCCAATCACATTCGGGCCACTCAAGTGTTGCTCTCGGGCCGCTAATTGAATAGGGCTGTTCCATAGTTAAAGGAGAAGTGCAAAATTTACATTATTTGTTTGTGCTGTTATTGTTGGAGAGAGCTAATCTGATGCAAATCCTGTAGCTGTGTTTTAATTGCAGTTCATTGTTGAAAAGCCCCCTCATAGAATTTAAATGCAAATCAGAGTCTCCTGCAGAGGGTCTTAGTCTGCCTGTCCTCTGCCTGACAGACCACTTGGTTTGTGAAGCTGCTGAGTTCTCGTCTTCAGTTGAGGATGACTGACAAACTTTCTGTCCTGCTGCTGGTGCTCTGTCTGCCCTGTAAGCTGCTTTTTGGCGGTTTTACATTCAATAAAATGACTTTAAACATCTTTTTACTCTGTTTTGCTCCTCTGCAGGTCTGAGAGGCCAGGGCCTGGAGTCTCTTCCCTCGTCTTCAGAGTTAAAACAGCCTCAAGAAACACTCCGTCTCTCCTGTCGGGGCTCTGGGTTTGATTTCAGTCAATATGGTATGCACTGGATCAGGCAGCCTGCAGGAAAAACTCTCCAGTGGATGGGGCTCATTTACTATGATGCCAGTAAAACAAATTATGCCAGCAGTTTCCAAAACCGGATAGAAATCACCAGAGATAACAGCAACAGCATGGTGTATCTGAGTCTGTCCAGTCTGCAGCAGGAGGACTCTGCCATGTATTACTGCGTAGGGTATCACAATATTTAATGTAGAGAGGGAAGCTGCACAAAAACCTGAGACCTCCTTATTCTCACAGACACCAGCAGAGGGCAGCAAAACATAAATCTCAAACAGGAGAAGACAGCAGCTGGAGCTGTGGTTTGGTACTTCCTCTTTCAAATGTCTTCATCTATATTTGATCCGATTTGTTATTTTGTCCAATGAGAATATGTTTATGCTGCACAATAAATCATAAAGTTCGCCTCAAGTATTGCTATTTTGTTCACAACACTACAGCTAACAACTCATCCCTCAGAAATGTGACCATCAAAAAGATTCATATAGTATGCTCATATGAGTTTAATCTTACTGAACATAAGCTGTGACCTCCTGACATTTCAGTCCGGTGAACTGTGTCAGAAACATGCAGCAGTCAAAACTAGAGGTCACCAATCCTTTGAACCCGAGAGTTACACAAAAGATGGGGAGAGTTATGGCCAGTGATGGGCTTCTTATAAAATACAGAAAGCTGATTTATTAGTTAATCATGAAGAAAAATCAGCTTTACTACATTTAAACTTTACCCAAGAGAAAAGCAGCAAGTTACAGGTGCAGCTGTTTTAATTAGCTCTTCTTTTAGTATGAATTTTAGTATTAAGACTAGGGTTGGTAAACTGATTTAGATACACTTTTTGTAATACTGGTTAAAATTATTTTTATGACTCGATGGCAATCAATTCATAATGTGTTCTTAAAATAGAGCGAAAAATATCTGCTATCTACAGCAGGAGTAAACCTGGGACCTTCATGGATGGGTTTCCATGGCTGGGCAGCTGCATCCAAGCATCACATCACCAAGTGCAATGCAAAGCGTGGATGCAGTGATGTAAAGCACGCCGCCACTGGACTCTAGAGCAGTCGAGACACGTTCTCTGGAGTGACCAATCACGCTTCTTCATCTGAAAATCTGACGGACCAGTCTGGGTTTGGAGGTTGCCAGGAGAACGATACTTGTGGGACTGCATTGTGCCAAGTGTAAAGTTTGGCGGAGGGGGGATTATGGTGTTGGGGTGTTTTTCAGGAGCTGGGCTTGGCCCCTTAGTTCCAGTCAAAGGAACTCGGAATGCTTCAGCACACCAAGACATTTTGGACAATTCCATGCTCCAACTTTGTGGGAACAGTTTGGAGTTGCCCCCTTCCTCTTCCAACATGACTGTGCACCAGAGCACAAAGCAGGTCCATAAAGACATGGAGGACAGAGTCTGGTGAGGATCAACTTGACTGGCCTGCACAGAGTCCTGACCTCAACCTGATAGAACACCTTTGGGATGAATTAGAGCAGAGACTGAGAGCCAGGCCTTCTCGTCCAACATCAGTGTGTGACCTCAAAAATGCTCTTCTGGAAGAATGGTCAAAAATTCTCATAAACACTCCTAAACCTTGTGGACAGCCTTCCCAGAAGAGTTGAAGCTGTTATAGCTGCAAAGGGTGGACCCACGTCATATTGAACCCTATGGATCGGGAATGAGAGGTCACTAAGTTCATATGTGAGTCAAGGCAGGTGAGCGAATACTTTTGGCAACATAAGAACAACAAAAACAGCTTTTGCCGTCTACCAGCAACATGTGTGCTGCTAACTGTCACCTAGACAAAAAATATCCAGACTGATTTGTTGTTCAGAAAAAAAAATCCTGTGTCTCCGTTCATCCACTAATCATTGTTTGTGAAAAGTTTGTCTTCATCAGAAAGCACACACATGATGAAACACTGCTGCTTTACTACAAACCTACATCGCCAGCTACTGGCCTGGCATGCACACTACTGAGTTTTCAGTCATTCTCTTGGATCTGTGTGAGTCAGATTCCCCTCACTTGACATTTGCTCAGATTGTGCTGCTTGATCCTCCTCAGAGGACAGGGAATTAGAAACAAGGCCCCGAGTAAATCCCTGTATTCTAGTGGACTGTAGATGAAGAGTGCTTCTATTTTTAGGCTCCTGTGCCTGACTTAAGCTGTTACCTTTATTTAAAGTAATTGTGGGATCATATTTCAGGTTTTATCTCATAGGATCCCTTTTGCTTGTGACCTTTCTTTAGGGAGAGCAGAGAGTGTTTCTAAATCACTGATATAACAAAGCTTCCATACATCCCCATGCTCAAAGGAATGAGAATAATCTGCAGAATTATTGTCTTGCATCTTACAGTCTCACAGGAGGAGTCAATGCAAAGTGAGATGTGTTCCTCCTCTACTTCTGTGACTGCAGAGAGGAGGACAGAGGACAGTGGACTCACAGTTTGACATGATGGACTACAGGACAGGACTGCTGCTCTTCACTCTCTGCTGGACAGGTGGACATCATCTCAGTCACAGTTTGACTTATTTCTGACTGTAACATCTGGGTTCATCTCATTTATTCTGTCCTTTACAGGTGCTGAAGGTCAGACTCTGACTGAATCTGAACCAGCTGTTAAGAGACCTGGAGAGTCCCACACACTGACCTGTACAGCCTCTGGGTACACATTTAGTGACTATTACACAGGTTGGATCAGACAGACTCCTGGAAAAGGACTGGAGTGGCTCGCTCACATTTACCTCAACAATGCCGGCACAGCATACATTTACTACTCAGACTCAGTCCGAGGCCGGTTCACCATCTCCAAAGACAACAGCAGACAGCAGGTGTATCTGCAGATGAACAGTCTGAGGACTGAAGACTCTGCTGTTTATTACTGTACCAGAGAGTCACAGTGACACAAAACATCCACAGAGCTGAACAAAAACTCTCAGAGTCTGAACACCTGCAGCATGAAGCCACCAGAGGAGGAGCTCTGAGACCAGAAATGATCACAGCACTGATGATAAAAAAGGGAAACTCAAACAAATGGATGCAAAGTGACAGCAGTATAAATTAAACTTAAAATCTGATCTAGTTTTGCTCTCTCTGTGTCAAGGTGCAGGACCCAAATGTAGATAAATACAAAAACCTTTATTATTACTAAAAGAAAAGGGATCAAACACAAAAACAAGGTACAAACCAGACCATCACAGATCTTAACAAAAAGGAAGACTACCTACACACTCAGGAGATCAAACTGAGAACACTGGAGACACTGAAGAACACAAGAACATAGTGAAACTAGGAATATGATCAATGACCCAACACTGAAGACAGGGAATACAGAGACTTAGGCCCCATCCACAAGAAGACAAAACGCTTAACAGTTTCAAAAACGATCGTCATTAAGACGAAGGTGTCTCAGAAAATGTGTGCGTCTACATGAATGCACTCGATACACATTAAAATGCTGTAAAACACATGCCAGACCTCTAGGGGCGCTGTAACGATATGACGGAAACAAGCAGAAACAGACGAAAAAAACAGTGGGCATGTGCACTTGTGGCAAAAGTTGTAAACAGAGATTGTGATAAAGTGATCATAAAGTGCTGTAATGTGTCCTCGATAATTGTTTGTTCAACTTGGTGGTGATTGAGAAGAAGCAGATTTCGCTGCAACAGGGATAGTAGGGTCACTAGCTTCATCAGCACACATGCTACACTGTACGCCGCCATTGTTGTTGTCGTTGCTGCGTGTGGTGCATGCGTGTCAATGAAGATATGAAACTATGACGTAAGTGTATCTGAAAACTTGCGGAGAGCCAGTAATCACAGAGCTGTGTATACGGCATTTCAAAATCTTTACACTCTGGAACCTGGTTTCAAAAATGATCGTTTACAGACCCCCAAAAAGCTGTCTTGGTACGGATGATATGCAGATTTGGCAAAAAAACGTATGCGTTTAGACCTCGGTTTGTCTTCGTGTGGATGGGGCCTAAATGCACAGGGGAAGCATCAAGCACAGGTGAGACAATCACACAGGTGGAGGGAATCATCATCATCAGAAAGACACAGAAGGCAGGGCAGGAAAACACCACGAGGAACACAGGGGTTTCAAAATAAAACAGGAAACACAAGAAACAAGACACAAAACCAGTAACTCCGCTAAAAGAAGGACACAGTCAAGGAAACACAAAGGTTCTAACCAAGGAACATAATAAAAATAACTAAATAACTTAAAACAGGGAGTGTCATGACACCCTTGGCGGAAACATACTTTATCCAAACCAAAGAACATTTTCATTTCCATGTTGTTATAAAACTGCATGAGGAGCCCACAGCCAAAGAAACAGAGCAAACTTCCACATATGATGATACTTCCTCCAACCATATTTCTCCCATGAATAAAAATGGAAACAAAAAGAAAAAAAGCTACCACCTTTACAGCAAATGAGAGTTTTTTCAGGGGTTTTGGTGAGTGTGACTCGTCCTCATGAAGACACAGATTCTTGAAAATGTTGGTGTCAGTTTGCAAATGCTATTCCCATAGTGAAGTGAAGGAGGTGAAACCTTCACAGCAGCTGAGGTGGAAAGAAAAGGATTTCCCATTAGCAGCTAAAATGTTTTTTGTGATGTCAATCTGGATTGGAGCCACATGGCATACTGTATTATAAGATATAAGACATATATGTATTACTGTGAAAAGTTTGAAGTGAATCCATCAAGCAATAACAGAGAATTTGTATTTATTTGGCCCAATGTTAACTTAGGGGGTTATTTGGAAAATTGGGGACTTTTTTGCATCCAGACAAATATGTGGATCACCACAAAGTTTTAATTGTTTCTTACTTGGACCAGACCCACACCTTTGGGAAAATTTCATGTAAATCCATCTAGTAGTTTTGCTGTATAGTTGCTAAAGTAGTAAAACATAATTGTTTTTAAATGCAGTCACCACAGTAAAATGACACAGACATTAACTGATCCTTCAGCAAAGTAAGTGATGAATAAAAACACATCCATCGATATGATTTAGTGAATCTGAGTCTGACTCTGATCATCAGGTGGATTCAAGTCGGAACTTATTTGGACATGATCAGTCTCAAAGCTCATTATATTTGCACTGACAAAATATCCTTTTTGACATTTTATAAACTGAAGTCAGTTTAGTCATAAACAGTAAAAATGGTAAACTGACAAATGAAGAGACAACAAAGTACTGATCCCCTCATCTGCTGTTACTGTAAACTGCTGAAGATGGCGCTCTATTGATGGTGTTATGAGGGTTACTTGCAACAAAATTTGCAGCTGTGTGTGAAAAAGAATAAACATAAAGGACTAACAAAGAAAATAAAAGGAATCTTTAAATATCACTTTCAGAATAGCTGTTGTGTAAACTTGCCTCAAGTAAAAAGAAAAACACTGATTAATTTTACTTTTATTTAAAACCATATATGATGTAATGAATGATTTCAGCTTTAAATTTCACTTATATGTAATGTAAAACTTCAAGAACAGGAAAATTATTGTCTTGAATACTGAAGTGAATTCTGACAGCACTATCACATCATAACTCCCGTATCATGCAGACCTACTTTAAAGAAAGATCAAATGTTCTTCTTCTGTGAGGAGGAGTCAATGCAAAGTGAGATGTGTTCCTCCTCTACTTCTGTGACTGCAGAGAGGAGGACAGAGGACAGTGGACTCACAGTTTGACATGATGGACTACAGGACAGGACTGCTGCTCTTCACTCTCTGCTGGACAGGTGGACATCATCTCAGTCACAGTTTGACTCATTTCATCATGTTCTCCATCTGAGCTCATTTCACTCTTTATATCCTCTCTACAGGTGCTGAAGGTCAGACTCTGACTCAAACTGAACCAGAGGTTAAGAGACCTGGAGAGTCCACCAGACTGACCTGTACAGCCTCTGGGTTCTCATTCAGTGGTTACCACTATGTCTGGGTCAGACAGGCTCCTGGAAAAGGACTGGAGTGGCTCGCATTTGTGCACACAGGCAGTGCGTATATCTATTACTCCGACTCAGTCCGGGGCCGGTTCACCATCTCCAGAGATGACTCCAGCAGTAAAGTCTACCTCCAGATGAACAGTCTGAGGACTGAGGACACAGCAGTGTATTACTGTGCCAGACACACACAGCGAGAGACGAGGACAGGAGAGTCGTACAAAAACTACTTCCTCTTTCATCACCATCAACATGAACATGCTGAGCACTGATGACACATTTGTCTGAATGTTTTAAAGTTGTGTGGGACGGATCTTAAAAAAAAAAGTTAGAGTTAAAAAAATCTGACATAAAAAAAGTACAAAAAATGATTAAAATATGAAGAAATTATTCTGAATGAAAATCATTATTGTTGGGACTTCACCCTCTCCTCCTGTGAACAGTGAAAGCAGCTGCATGAAACTCCTGGTCCACCCCCACCACCCTGCAACAAGACCTACCACTGTGATGTCATCAGTTCAAGCACACTGACTCAGGGAGCCAAAACTGAGCAAAGACTATAGAGCAAATGTAGAATCACTGAAGACTGTCCTGAACCTCACTTAACCAATTACCACAGAGGAGAACAATCAACCAATCAGAGCAGACTGGGCCCACATGGGGGAGGAGCCTTAAAGAGACAGGAGCTCCAAAAGAGAGAGAACAGAGGTGGATCAGGGGTACTACGAATGTGAAAACTACAAGGCTCATTGGACTTAAGTGATTGTGAACATTTACCAACAGTCAAAGAAATTTAATTTTTACAATCCAGAGTTAAAAATAATTTGATCTATTTAAATTCATCATACATCAGAGCTGACCTCACTGTCTCAGATACTTGACCTCAGAGTGATGAGAAATTAAACACTTTTTAGTTAACGCAGCTGTTTCAATGAAACGTTCATCATACACAAATGAGATTTGGGGTCAGACAGAAGAAAAGAATTTGGAGAAGAGATTTTGTTAATGATGCAGAAGGAGAGAAAATGTCAAAATTTAAAAATGAAATGTTAAGAAGATTTCTGAAATACGAAGTCCAAATTCATTTAATTGTAAAAGTAAACTTCAACTTCATTCTCCAAATTTGGACATTTCTTTAATCATCATTAATCAAATGAACCCTCTGCCTCTCACTATCACTTATCCTGGCTTGATGAAACACTTGTTTGTCGGTGTTTATGTGTAACTTTAAATGAACAAAAAGGCAAATTATGAAACTGATGGACAGTCCACTGAAAGCCTCTGAGATACAGGTCATCCTGAGGGAGATGCTCCAGGTTGACCAAGAATCACCCTTGGTCAAAGTTAACTCTGACATCAAATACTGAGGAGGAGTCAATGCAAAGTGAGATGTGTTCCTCCTCTACTTCTGTGACTGCAGAGAGGAGGACAGAGGACAGTGGACTCACAGTTTGACATGATGGACTACAGGACAGGACTGCTGCTCTTCACTCTCTGCTGGACAGGTGGACATCATCTCAGTCACAGTTTGACTCATTTCATCATGTTCTCCATCTGAGCTCATTTCACTCTTTATATCCTCTCTACAGGTGCTGAAGGTCAGACTCTGACTCAGTCTGGACCAGAGGTTAAGAGACCTGGAGAGTCCACCAGACTGACCTGTACAGCCTCTGGGTTCACTTTCAGTGACTATGGTATGAGCTGGGTCAGACAGGCTCCTGGAAAAGGACTGGAGTGGATCGCTCACATTTTCATTAACAGCGCTGGCACAAAATATATTTACTACTCTGACTCAGTGAGAAGCAGGTTCACCATCTCCAGAGACAACAGCATTCAGCAGCTGTATCTGCAGATGAACAGTCTGAGGACTGAAGACTCTGCTGTTTATTTCTGTGCTCGATGGCTCACAGTGACTGAAGCTGCCTCAGCAGCTGCACAAAAACCTTCACGACTCATTTTCAAGTCTCTGTGTGGGAAACAGCAGAGACAGACGGCGTCATGTTTTCAGGTTATCCGTCTATAAAGGTCAAGGTCATGTGAACGGGACCATTCTGACTGAAGGATGAACTCTTTAGATTTTGAAGGTCAAAAGTCAAAACCACAGAGACTGAAGCTCACATATATCTTGTGAAAAACATTTCTGAAAAGGATATCAGCATCATGCTGTCAGGATGTTCTTCAAACTTTCACAACCATCAAACATGACACAGCGATAACGAAGGCTTCAAATCTATCTTTGCACGAATGTGCTTTTTGTTAGAGGAAAGAACTAAACAGGATTTTGAGGGTCAGGGGTCAAAGGGTCAGAGTTCCATAGGATTTCTAGGAGTTTTGTGAAGGTCAAAGGTCAAACATCAAAGGTGACAGGGCCTCTGGGTCATATTTAGCTTTTTAATGTTGTGCTATCAGCACAGTCGCTCAGGAATGTTGGGTTAGTTTCCTGAAACTCTGCACAAATGTCGTCTCCGACTCCTCGGTGAAGACCTTATCTTTGAAAAGTCAGGGGTCAAAGGTTAAGTTACAATGATGTTTGATGTTACCTTTTACAAGTTATTACAATTTCTCAAACACCTTCACAGAAACTCATCAAACAAACATGAGCACGTCAGTGGAGGAAAACATTGATTCATTAATCACTCAGATAGACAGACAGACAGACAGACAGACAGACAGACAGACAGACAGACAGACAGACAGACAGACAGACAGACAGATAGATAGATAGATAGATAGATAGATAGATAGATAGATAGATAGATAGATAGATAGATAGATAGATAGATAGATAGATAGATAGATAGATAGATAGATACAAAACATGGAAAACGTAGTACAGTTACAATTAGTTTATCTTTCCTTGAAATGACCCTGCCAAAGACTGTCAGTTGGCCTTCAGGATTATATACATGCATTTCTTTCACAGGAGAGGAAAAATGTCTCCAGGAGCCTGAACCAGTCCAGCTGACATGTGGATCAAGCTTTGAGAGACCATGACCTGGCAGAAGAAAAACCTACATACACATTTTTACAGACGGACTTTAATTCAGATCATTTAGTGCATTTTCAATTTAATCTTATTTTTAATTTTTGTGCTAATAACAATAAACCAAAGTCTGATTGAGACTCACTCTCACAGTGGGAATCAACTGATCCATACTTTTCTCTTCTTAAAGAATAAACTCAGATCTTCTGTGCGGGTTTCTAATTTATCAAACATTAATAAATCATTCATCATCTCCACATGAACATATAAATGCATAAAACAACCCAATGAATTCGTCTGCAGAGCACTTGGTCGTTCCTTTATTTAAGCAGATGTATATGTAATAACCGTATATTATGTCTATATTGATGCTTATATGTCAGATACATATGTGTATGTGTGTATATGTGGATATGTGTATATGTGTATATATGTAGGAAGGATGTTTGTGTATATGTGTGTATGTGTATATATGTATATCCATATGAATATATGTTTGTATGTATGCATATGTATATGTATATTGATTATATATTTTAATGGTTTTGTTTCGGTGGTTAAGCATATTTATATAGATTATATGTTTTGAAATATACATTTGTATAATGTATTTACATCAATAGAAGAATTTATTTTTTATCAGACCTATGAGGGACAGTAATAAGGGGTAGGAACTAAAAAAGTATTCTACTTCCTCCTACTCCTTTTCGAGCGTGTGGTTGCTACAATCCTATTTTTCTCGTGTATGTGTATGGCATTTCACTATTTTTTTGTCCTTTGCGTGCATGTTTGAAATTAAAATAAATTCAATTCAATTCAATATTCTCTGTATGCAAAGTGGTCTTCCTCTGAGTCTGATATAAAGACTCAACTTCAGACAGTGAGTCAGAGAAGAGGAGAAGCTCCATCATGACACCTTCAACACCAACCATGTTCTCTGTAGCTCTGCTGCTGCTGACTGCTGGATCCTGTGAGGGGCTCTAAACTATCACATGATATCAAAATGAAGGAACAATCAGAGGATTGATGGAGATGATGATGGTTTTTGTTTCCACAGGTGTGAAGAGCATCGATCTGATCCAGCCAGGATCAGTGACTGTGCAGCCCGGTCACACTCTAACCATCACCTGTCAGGTCTCTGGTTACTCACTGACTGATAACAGCTATGCTACAGCTTGGGTCAGACAGAGAGAAGGAAAACCAATGGACTGGATCTCTCACATGTGGGGTGGTGGGGGACTTATCCAAAACTACGCTTTGAAGAACAAATTCGGTTACCGCAGAGACACCTCTGCCCGAACAATGACTCTGACAGGACAGAACATGCAGCCTGAAGACTCTGCTGTTTATTACTGTGTCAGACACACGGAGTATCACAGTGACACAAAACATCCACAGAGCTGAACAAAAACCCTCAGAGTCTGAACACCTGGGACATGAAGCCACCAGAGGAGGAGCTCTGAGACCAGAAATGATCAGAACAGCAGCTGGAGTATAACATGTGTAAGAGAGACATTTAGGGGGAAGTAAAAATAGAATCAAAACAGCAAAGTTCACTTTAAAGATGTGGTGTGTGGAAGTTGGCAGCATGTCGCCAAACAGAAACGGTGAATATAGGATATAATGTTTCTATTTGTATGTAAAGTCTGTCAAAATAGGTTTACAATCGTTCTCACTAAACTTTGGTTTTCTTTTTATTAAATTAGAAAAAGCTTTTAATATTTATGTACCGCAGGTCTCCCCTCTGTGGAGGCTGACATAACGATCCGCCATGTTGTCTACAGGTGGGTTTTGAGGACAAAAAGAGCGAAACACGATTTTTGAATATGTCTACAAAAGTTTCCAAACCCATAATCATCATCTTAACTGACCTATAATCTATCAAAAATAATAGTTACAAATATGAATGAAATCCCTCACCTGGTAACTGTTGTAAATGATGCCCTGTTCCTTTTTGGTTTTCACCGGCTCTCAACACTTATACCGCTTTCACACTGAAATTAGCGGGTCAACATGGGTTTTTTGAACATGGGTTAACCCACTTACAATCGGTAAGTGACTCTTTCCGCACTGCCAGCAGACCAGGGTCTAATTGGCAGCAGATGTGCTGCGTGGCTGTTTTTTTTCCCGCTGGTGAATCAAACTGATGTCATCATGTTGATGACATCATCAGCACGACGTAGCCCCTCCATGTAAACGGTGGAAAGGAGCGTGGAGGCCGTGGATGCAGTTTTCTTGACATTGTACATTTGGCCCTCTTAAAAATGTACAAACTCTCACTGATGATCAAAGGTGGATGGAATTCATTGCTGAGACAACAAAGAGTCATGAAAGTTACAGATGGAAGGGGCAGGCGTGATGTTATGCTGTGGGGATGTTACGCCGACGTCATATTAGTGGGTCGACCCGGTTGTGATGTTCTCACTGAAGCCGATCGGAGGCGAACGGATTAAAACTCACTTTGCTTGCAGGGTCAGTCGACTCGGGTTGAAAAATACTGGTTAACCCTTTCAAAATACCAACAGGAGCCGATTGTCACCGGGTTTAAACAGGTTTTCTGGCCAGTCTGATGAGTGATGTGATGTTTTAGAAACAGATGGGCTCATTCAAAATCTGAACGTTAGAAGACGCTACAATGCCAATTTCTACACACTGCCCCTTAAAGGACAAAAATGCTATCAGAAGGAAATTTTTAAATGAAAGTGATCATTTTATTTAGAGAATGTTTTTAGGGTGTGCAGAAACATTAAATATGATGGAAATGAGTTCACTTATAAAAGGAAAGAAAATATTTGACGTATAATAGATAATGTAATAACTTTATTTTTGTTAAAACTAATGAAAATTTAAGTGCAACAAACATTTTGTAAGGTAATATCATGGTTTTTAGAATTTATCAGCCACATTGTATTTGACATGTCTCCTCTGCATGATCAAGGACTTCTATGAACAAGACAAAGAGCCTGCTGCATCTGAACTTCTCCCTCTTCCTCCCTCCTTCCACCATCTTCACTGCACCAACAGACTGAAATGACTCGTTCAATCTGCACCACTCAATAGGCCTACCAGTGTGACATCAGAAGTTTAGGCCCATTGTCTTGTGAGCCCAATGCAGAGCAAAGGCTGTAGAATGAATGAAGAGTCATTGACAATATGACACAGAGAAGCCCTGAAAAGACCAGTTACCACAGAGTAGACCAATCAGCCAATCAGAGCAGACTGAGCCCACGTCTCAGACAGAGTGAGAATAAGGATGGATCAGGAGTATTCAGAATATGAAAATCAAAAGGTTCATTGAACATTAGTGATTGTGAACATACTCTAACCCACAATGTCCACACAGTCCACCTGCACAGTAGTGTGTATGAACTGCACACTCTGCAGCTAACTGAACCAAATCTCATCAGTCACTTCATTTCCACAACACGCATCGCAGACTACTGGAATAAAAACGCCCTTAAATTTCTCTTTTACCGTCTGTGGAAGCTCCTTTAAAACTCATCTCAAAGGTAAGGGTGTTGTTACCAGAGCCTTACTCATCTTCCACCTGTTCACATCCATGATTGTTGTGCATGCAGATCATCCAGCGCTCTTATTGGTCAATGTCTGACGTAAGCAAACCAATTGTAGGAGGCAGGAAATAAATCAAACGTGCAAGACTTTCTGCCATGGAGTCACGAGGAGTCCCAGATCTGTCTTTAATTGTCAGTCACACCAGATGGAATGACCAGCTCTGAAGGCTGCAGGTCCTGAAACCCTCCAACTGTTTGGTCAGGCCGTAATGGTGTATAAGTCATGTGGTCGACCTCAGCATTAGAAAGACTGGCAAACATCTGTGGGGTCAAAACACTCTTTACTGAACTACTGAGCTCACTCATATGATGATGATTTCATCTTAAAGATCATAACAGGACAGAGAGCGCAGAGACAGCCTGGTCTCTTTGAAGCATTCTTCAGTGTGCTATTGCTGTGCGCTCCAGTGAGTGTAAAACTCCCACAGACAAGAAAAAACAGACACAACTTAAGATTTCCAACAACATGGTGCTACACTAATAATGTTAAAGTACTATCAGAGTAAGTTATTGTGCATTGTGCATTAATTCATGCATTAAGTCATCATGAGTGGTGAAATGTTCTGCATTAATTAAGCATATGAGTGTGACCACCCAGTGAGGGGTGACCAATATAATCCTGGTTTATTTTTCTATCCTTTATGAGTGCTGTGGATAAATGATGAAGCTTCATATGTGTACTTTTTGTACATCTGTGGTCACCCTTCGACTGGCTCCTATTACTTGATCCCTGATGCTTCACATATAATGTATGCAAATTTAAAAGCCACCTTGTTACTCAGCTATAAAAGCTGCCATCAGAGCATCAGTGGAGCTCACAGCACGTCACATCCAACATCAACCATGTTTCCTGGAGCTCTGCTGCTGCTGCTGGCAGCTGGATGTGAGTCTCTGTGCTTCTGTCAAGCCTTCATCTTCTTCTGCTCTTTAACCTGATCATCTGAACATGTTCTCTTTTTAACAGGCGTGAAGAGTGAAACCCTGACACAGCCAGGATCAGAGACTGTGCAGCCCGGTCACACTCTGACCATCACCTGTCAGGTCTCTTACTCTCTCAGCAGCTACTGGACAGACTGGATCAGACAGCCTGCAGGAAAAGGTCTGGAGTGGATTGGAATGAAATACACTGGAGGCACTCACTACAAAGATTCACTGAAGAACAAGTTCAGTATTGATTTGGACACCTCCAGAAACACAGTGACTCTAAATGGACAGAACATGCAGCCTGAAGACTCTGCTGTTTATTACTGTGCAAGAAACCACAGTGACTCAAAACATCCACAGAGCTGAACAAAAGCCCTCAGAGTCTGAACACCTGCAGCATGAAGCCACCAGAGGAGGAGCTCTGAGACCAGAAATGATCAGAACACCATCTGACTGTTAAAGAGGGAACAAATCAACTCAGGGAATGAAAATCAATGCTGTATAAACATAGGATTAGAATTTTTTCCACAGCCTGTGCCTCATGTTGTTTCAGCACCCATCATCTGCACAGCTCTGCAGCCTGTTTGATGGAAATAAACAGTGAGTCTTTTTCAGCAGGAGCCGCTTCAGTCTCATGTCAGTCTCTGCCAAACAGATTAACTCTCAGGATTCTCTCATTAACTTGTGTTTGACCCGCTCAGGGCTCTGCTGTGCAGCTACTCTGGGGGACAGTGTGGGAAATGAAGGAAACAGTTATGTAAATCAAATACACAGTATGAACCAGAGTAGTGACAATATATGAGCATGAACTAGAGTAAAAACTACATGTGGGCTCTTTGGGTATTAAACATATGATTAATGTTTTTGGAGTTCCTTATAAAAATAACTTCTGACTGCTGAATATTTTTGTCTACCTGCCTTCATATAAAACTTCTTTGTGTTCATGAGAAAAACAAAATGACAAGAATTAACTGGAGTCACAAAAAAGCAAACAATAAAACTGATAAAACTTTAACCAAAACCTTCAGAGATACAGGTCAGATGACCCTCCATGAGGAGGAGTCAATGCAAAGTGAGATGTGTTCCTCCTCTACTTCTGTGACTGCAGAGAGGAGGACAGAGGACAGTGGACTCACAGTTTGACATGATGGACTACAGGACAGGACTGCTGCTCTTCACTCTCTGCTGGACAGGTGGACATCATCTCTGTCACAGTTTGACTCATTTCATCATGTTCTCCATCTGAGCTCATTTCACTCTTTATATCCTCTCTACAGGTGCTGAAGGTCAGACTCTGACTCAGTCTGGACCAGAGGTTAAGAGACCTGGAGAGTCCTACACACTGACCTGTTATGCCTATGGGTTCACATTCAGTGGCTCTCACATGAGCTGGATCAGACAGGCTCCTGGAAAAGGACTGGAGTGGATCGCTGACATTTATCATGATAGCAGTGGAACCTTCTACTCTGACTCAGTCCGAGGCAGATTCACCATCTCCAGAGACAACAGCATTCAGCAGCTGTATCTGCAGATGAACAGTCTGAGGACTGAAGACTCTGCTGTTTATTACTGTGCCAGAGAGCTTCACAGTGAGAGACGAGGACGGGACAGCCGTACAAAAACTACTTCCCCTTTTTATCACCATCAACATGAACATGCTGAGCTCTTTTGTAAGAAGTCACGACCATTCATGTAAGAAAATGTAAAATAACAGAGATCTGCTTTATAGAACAAGAACTCTGTTAGACTATGAAGAAACTACTCTAAATGGGATCTACTATTTTCTTTCAAGGACAAGTTTCTGATGTCTTAGACAAATTTAACATGATGGAAATAAGTTTGATTAACAAACTTAAAAAAAAGAAATAAACACGAGAGGTAACATTTGACAAGTCTCTCATAAAGTAAACACTTCATTACTTTTGGAGTGTTCTAAAACTCTTGAAAGAAATTCATTAAGTAGATCAAACACAAAATAAAGGGGTCAAATTCTGATCCACTAAAGGTTTGCATGTATAAAAACAGGTTGATAGCACGCAGAAAGCTGATCTACTGACCTGCTAAACTGAGGAGTGTTTCAAATGAGCAGATTAGCACGCATGATCCATTTAGCATGTTTGCTTTCATAAATAAGCAGAAAAGAGGCAGAATGTCAAGAAGATGTTTATGCAATCATTTAACACCTGCTATGTATGGCAAGCCTTTTTAACATTTAAGTATTAGTGATAATAGCATTGTAGATATCAGTAATTGTTTTTTCACATGTTGGGATTCCAAGGAGACAGATCCACAATGTAATTTTCACTAGTAAGTATTCTAATTAAAGATATCTACCATTTATTTTTCACTAGTGGAAATGGTAATTGTAGATATCTAACTTAATTACAACTAGTAAACGTGTGCCATTGACTTCCACTCAGATAGAATTACAGATATCTGTAATTTAATTTGTACCTGTTGTAATTCAAAGCCCATATATCCGTAATTACATTTTGACACGTCACAATTCTTATTCAAGATATCTACAACTCAATTCTCACTCGTAAAAATGTTAATTCTTGAAACAACAATTTTATTCTTACCAGTGACAAAGTTCATCTATGATATCTGTAATTGTACGAACATTACAGACATCATAAATTAATTCTACATATCTATAATGCAATTCTTACTAGTCGAAATTACACCATTGATATCTTGACCTGGAATTTTTACATGTAAGAATTGTATTACAGATATCTGGAATCGTATTTCAGATATCTGAAATTGTATTACAGATACCTGTAATACAATTCCACATATCTGTAGCTACATTCTTACATGTAGCAAGTGTATTAGAGATATCTACATTTCTCTTTTTAACTAGTCAAAACTGAATTGTTGATCTCAAAAATGGAATTTCTACTTGTACAAATATCATATGGTAATTTGGCTACATATCCGAAATGACGCCATTGCACCGCCCACATATCCACAATGAATATGCTAATTTACGCCTGCACATGATTGGTTCATAGGGCAACTCCACTACGGTTACGCTTGTGTAAGCTTGGCACTGAATCTGATGTACACAGTTGGAAGACGATGACTGAAAATGGAGCGAGACGGAAACACTGAGGCCGCAGTTTGTACATTTGGCTGAATTTTCAATGTGGCGAATCTAGTCAGACAGGAGCTGTTGTAGAGTAACAATGGCATGCTTGTTCTGACGTGCCCGACATCGAATGTCAGGTGAACAGAAAAGTTATTATTACAGTATTGTTAGCTAGAGAAATGTCACTAACGGAAAACAGGTAGTGCAACGTTATTAATGTTGTATGGCTAATATGCTAGCTGAATATCAACTTATATTTAGTAAAGAATAGACACCTGGACTTTGTTTGGCTCTTGTTTCACGAAAATATGTAGACAGTTTAAAGGTGTAGTCAGCGATGTGGGAGAAAACAAGTGGAGAGGTTGTTGATAAACGAATTTAGACCCGCCTCTCCCTTCATACCTCACCCCTGGCTCCACCCCCGAAAGCTGATGGACGTGCATCGTCATGGAAACGGCCGTAGAAACTGCGTAGCTGACCAACGTAGCTAAGGTAACCCTGACTCGGTAGACAATAGTAGCCACAACTCGACTTCCATATTTGATAACATCACAACAACAGAACATTCTGGCAGGTTAGACAATAAGATGAATGTCCGACGGCTGTTACTGTTATGTGAAGCACCACAAAGCTAATGTTGCTTACCTATCCAGCAGGCAGACGGCAACATCTGCATCTGTTTTCAGGTCTTTCAATTGGTGGAGTTCCCTCCACCGTCGGAAAGCAACACCAATGTTGACCCGGGTCTTCGCTCTTTCATGGTCATAGCCCTTCTTTTTCACTTTTCACTCCTCTGACCTTTTTCTTTTGGGCTGTTTTTCAGCCATTGCTACTGCACCAATTGTATCTCTCTCTTACGCCAACTGTGCACGCTACGCAACCTACGACTCCCCCTCCCCCTTCTGTCTGATCTGCACATGAGTATGATCGCCTCCTGGATGTGTGTGTGTGTGTGTGTGTGTGTGTGTGTGTGTGTGGGGGTACTCTGTTTTGGTAACTTGGCCGAGTATTTACATGCTGAAATTCAGAGCCAAGGCTGTGCATTGAAACCGGACTTTTTTTCACCATGTCAGTGGTGACATCTTGTGGATGAAGAGGAGAAATGTGGTGATTTCGAAAAATAGTGCATTAGATGAGAAGATTAGAAGATCGCTGACTACACCTTTAATGGAAGCAATCAACAAAGTCTGACATAACCACATTCTGATTGCTAGTAATACTTTACTTGTACCCCCAGGGGTACGCAAAGATACATAGGGGTACACGAAAATTATGTTAGATTAAGAAAATTATATGATGTTTGTCGCTCCTTGAATACTTGTCAGGTTTCAACTAGTTGTTTCAATACTTAATTATATTGTGAGCTTAAGCCAGGTATCCACTGTACGACTTTTTCTATCGCGGTGTTCAGCTGCTGCTCATACTGTACGAGTGAATCGCAGGGGTTAACAGTTCACAGCTCACGATTCTTCTTCTCACACTATACGACTCGATGCTCATATGCGATCTGAGTGCTCACACTCCACGTCCATGAACGACACATCGGACTCTTGTATCCGGAAATGCACATAAAAAATAGCAGTATAAGAAGAAGTAGGAAGTGGTTGGATGCTCACAGATGTGAATGAATAACAAACAAAAACGCATTGCCCTGGCATTAAGGTGGGGAAAACAGGATGTCAAAGGTTTCACAAGGTAAACATCAGACACCAAAAGAACATGCAGTGACTGAGTGTAATGCTGCTGTGATGCCATGCTGCTCCGTCTTGTGCATTTGTTTTCTCTTCTGTATCTAAGTTTGTGCATGTGTAGTGTGACATAGCCTCACGAGGGGTGACCAGGATTTTTAACAGGTTTAATTTTCATCCGATCAATCGGGAGGTGATCGTGAGGTGTTAATCACTTCTCGTTACCTCGTGTATACTACACGATGTGAGACGCACGATTGAGCCAAAACTCGACCCGATCCCAAAAATAGTTGCACAGGTGAAAAATCGTGTCAAAAAGGGCCAAAAATCACACAATGGATACCCTGCTTTATAAAGAGGCTGTATTCATGAGGCATCTTGGAGAAGGAAATCTGTCCTGAATTTACCAAGATTCTGATAACAGCATGTGTTCAGTCAGACACCCTTCTCACTAAAGCTGTGGTGAGTTTGTACTTAACAGTTTAAAGTTCATAACTGAAGATGTTCCAGACATGAAAATTGTTTTTTTTGTTTGTTTGTTTGTTTTTTGTTTGGGCACTGGTGGCGCAGTGGGATAGTGTGCTTGAACAGTGATCAGGAGGCTGCAGGTTCAAGCTCAGCTTTGAGCATCACATGGCGATGTGTCCTTGGGCAAGACACTTAACCCCAAGTTGCTCCCACTGCTGCGTCAGTGGTGTGTAAATGGGCATGAAAGGGAGTGAATGTGTTAGAAATACTGCTGGATAACTAACATAGAAACTCCAAACCATCAGTGAGGGAATGGGAGAGTGAATGGGTGTGAATGGGTAAGTGTGACCTGCGGTGTAAAGCCGCTTTGAGCAGTCAAAGACGAGAAAAGCGCTATATAAGCTCAAGTCCATTTACCACTTACCATTTACCAAAGGTGAACTGGTGTTGCTTACTGAAAATGCTGGAGAATACATCTATTTTGTGAGAAATTCAAAAGACTTTATTTATGCATGTTTAATGTGGCAGACTGGGGCGGCTGCAGGCTTACAGACAAATTTTCTTTTTCTAGCTGTTGCAAGTGCGTGACGACAAAGCCCTATTTTTTTTATTTTTATTTATTTATTTTTTTGGAGGGCCAGTTGGAAGTAGAGAAAACCCAGTTTGGAATGTAACTCTTTTTCTGTTACCTGGTCCAAATTACATCCGGATCCCTGCAATAAAACAACGAGAGGAGTTTGTTCAGATTGGTTTTGGTTAGTTTTGTCCATCTGAGGTGGTTAAATCTTTGAACAAGGCTTATAACCAAAACGAGACAATGAATATAAAATAAAGTCTATATAAATAACTTGTAAACTGTATTTACAACATGTGTTCACATTGGATTGGCATTGTACTGACTGAAACATCAAATAATGTCTGCTCAAATTTCTGCCATTTTTGGGAGACCAGTGTGTGAGACAGAGAAAAACAATGCTCTCAAATAAACTCAGCTTGAGCTTGGCAGAGTTTAATCAGTTTGTCCACCAGAGCTACCCCAAAATAAGCTTAAATCTGGATGGGTTTGAGTTGGCTGGGGCTGATAAAGGCAAGAAGCTGACAAAGGTCCAAGTCAATTCTATCAAAGAATTAAAGGAGGTTACTGGAAGGAAAAGACTATACATCCTTCCACTTGCTGAAGTGTTACAGGTTTGCAGTTCCTCATAAGTAACTACTGTCAGTGATGAAAAAAAGATGTTAAGTTGGATTGCATGAGTTCATTGTAAACTTTCACAATATATCACAGGAATCAACATTATGTATGTCTCTTGCATACGTAGGTATGTGTGGTGATCACTGAAGTAAAGTGCGACGAATGGTCACTGTATGTATGCAAACTCAGAGAGAGTCCACGTTACTCAGCTATAAAAGCTGCCATCAGAGCATCAGTGGAGCTCACAGCACGTCACATCCAACATCAACCATGTTTCCTGGAGCTCTGCTGCTGCTGCTGGCAGCTGGATGTGAGTCTCTGTGCTTCTGTCAAGCCTTCATCTTCTTCTGCTCTTTAACCTGATCATCTGAACATGTTCTCTTTTTAACAGGCGTGAAGAGTGAAACCCTGACACAGCCAGGATCAGTGACTGTGCAGCTCGGTCACACTCTGACCATCACCTGTCATGTCTCTTACTCTGTCGGCAGCTACTACACAGGTTTTATCAGACAGCCTGCAGGAAAAGGTCTGGAGTGGATTGGAATCAAATCTACTGGAGGCACTTCCTACAAAGATTCACTGAGGAACAAGTTCAGTATCAGCGTTGACTCGTCCAGAAACGCAGCGACTCTAAACGGACAGAACATGCAGCCTGAAGACTCTGCTGTTTATTAATGTGCCAGACAGTCACAGTGACACAAAACATCAGGAGAGCTGAACAAAAACCCTCAGAGTCTGAACACCTGGGACATGAAGCCACCAGAGGAGGAGCTCTGAGACCAGAAATGAAAACACCAGCTCACTGAGAGAAAGAGGAAAAAGAACACTTTTAGAGATAAAGGAATAAAATCAACAACAAATTCTAGTCTGAAATACCAATTTGATACTTGTACCACAAACACTCCGGATTGATTTAAAAATTATCATCATAATGTCATTTCAGGATACTTTCTGAGGCCACACACTTACACAATACTAGGAAAACAAAAACAAATCAATCCAGCACATCAGAGGCTGTCCAAGATGTCTTAGAAATCATATTTGCAATATAAGTAATATATATAAAAATATAGTCTTTGTGACTTGGTATCACAAATTTACATGGTCCAAAGAAAGGGAAAACTGTTTTCTATTAAAGGAAGTAGGTCATGTCCTATCAGACTGCAGAGAACAATAATTACAGAGTTTGTGACTTCACTTAAGATTTAAAAATAGTTGTCCATGGTACTCCGACAGAAGAGAAAAACCTTGATGTCAAATTCTCACATGTGTTTTGCTGCAGTGAGGACTCATATCATGGTGGTTTTATGTCTCTAAAGTTTTACATCACCAGAGGGTGAAAATCGAGTGGTGGGTCACTTGGCTTTTGGCCTTGTGCTTTCCAAATGGAGTCAGTTCATCCAGGCTCCATGACCTTGACCTTTGAAATGTTAACAGGTCAGTCCTCGGTCATGTTGGACATTTTGGCCAAGTTTGAAGAAAATTACTGAATGTATTCTTGTGATACTCCATTCAGAAACCAACCTCCGGATAATGGTGATCATGACACTCTGGATGTTTGTTGTCAGGTTTGATGGAAATCCCTCATTCTTGAGGTAAATCATTCACAAACAATGGTTGACCAAGACTTTATTACATTGATCCAAGATCTATGACTATCTTCAATCCAGATCATGTGGTCAAAGTTTAAAGAAAAAGCTTGAAGGCTTTTGGGGATTTTTCAGTAACAAGGCCTGAATCTCATGACCTGACAGACATATAAATGTACAGATGAACAGACAACCCAAGAACACAATGTCTCTGACTTTGGCAGAGAAGAATGAAAAAACATTATAGCTCTGTGTCAGGACAGTCCATTGAGGAAAAAGTGCAGCTTAAAACTAAAACATTCGTAATAATCTTTTCAGGTGAACTGTAGAGTTAAAGTATCTGCATTAACAGTCAAATGTTCTTCTCCTGTGAGGAGGAGTCAATGCAAAGTGAGATGTGTTCCTCCTCTACTTCTGTGACTGCGGAGAGGAGGACAGAGGACAGTGGACTCACAGTTTGACATGATGGACTACAGGACAGGACTGCTGCTCTTCACTCTCTGCTGGACAGGTGGACATCATCTCAGTCACAGTTTGACTCATTTCATCATGTTCTCCATCTGAGCTCATTTCACTCTTTATATCCTCTCTACAGGCGCTGAAGGTCAGACTCTGACTCAGTCTGGACCAGTGGTTAAGAGACCTGGAGAGTCCCACAGACTGACCTGTACAGGATCTGGGTTCTCATTCAGTGGCTCTGCCATGAACTGGATCAGACAGGCTCCTGGAAAAGGACTGGAGTGGATCGCATTCATACACACTGGCAGTTCGCATATCTTTTACTCCGACTCAGTCCGGGGCAGGTTCACCATCTCCAGAGATGACTCCAGCAGTAAAGTCTACCTCCAGATGAACAGTCTGAGGACTGAGGACACAGCAGTGTATTACTGTGCGAAAGACCACAGTGAGAGTTTAGGACGGGAGAGTTGTAGAAAAACTGCTTCCTCTTTTTATCACCATCTACATGAACATGCTGAGCTCTTTGTAAGAAGTAACGACCAGGCATATAAGAAATAACAGAGCAGAGAGTTCTGCTTTAAAGAAAAAGAACCTTGTTAGACTATAAATAAATGACTTTAAATGGGATACTTTTTTTTTCAAGGACATGTTTCTGGTTTTTCCGACACATTCAACATTATGGAAATAAGTTTGACTTCCAAAATTCTTACAAAAAGTAGAAAAAAAAAACATTTTCAACACAAGGGGTATCGTCTCGAAAAGTCTTCCATAAAGATAATACTTAATAAAAAATAAAATTCTGCTCTTTAGAGGTTTATCTGCACTTTGTGTTTCTAACTTCTCCTCTGTGTAATAGAATAAGAGGCTGCCTGAAACAGCAAAGCCCAGCCACACTAACCCCCTGCCCTTTCTACCACTGTGACATCAGCAGCTCAGGCCCATTGCCTGAGGAAGAAAACCCTGAGCACAGACTGTAGACAGAGGAAATGTGTAGATTCATTCAAGACAGCACTCAGCCTGGTTTAACCAATCACCACAGAGCAGAACTGTCAACCAATCAGAGCAGACTGGAACCACATGGAGGAGGAGCCTTAAAGTGACAGGAGCTCTATCAAAGTGTCTCAGACAGAGAGAGAATAGAGGTGGATCAGGTAATTAGTCTGTGAAAACTGGAAGGTTCATTGAAGATTAGTGCTCACATCCTGTGACGACAGCAAATGATCCTGTGCTTCCATTTACATCCAGGTGTGTGTGGTGTCAGAAGCCACCAGAGGAGGAGCTCTGAGACCAGAAATGATCAGAACAGCAGCTGGAGTATAAAATTTGATAGAGACACATTTATGGGAAGTAAAAATAGAATCCAAACAACAAAGATCATTTAAAAGGACTGAAACACTAATTGAAGAAAGAAAATATTTAATGTACAAATACATAAGAAAACATGGGATAACATTTTATTGTCAATAAATATACAAAAATTAAGTGGATTGAACAGAAATTTGTTAAGGTCAAATCATGGTTTTTATCAGAGTTTTATCAGGCACAATGTGTTTGACATTTGACAAAGAGCCTGCTACATCAGAACTTCTCCCTCTTTCTTCCTCCCTCTACCATCTTCACAGCACCAACAGTCTGAAAATACTAATTCAATCCGCACCACTCAATAGTCCTATCACAGTCTGTAACCGTTGGAGCCAAAGAAAAGACGCTAACAGGAAAGTACCGTACCAAATACAAAGGGTATTTTCTTCGCCTACAAGAACTTAAATGAAAGTGTAATACCACAGTTTAAGAGTACTCTACATATGAGTGTTTTTAAGTGCATTAACCTTTTGTCAATATAAAGTTTATCCGGACCTAAGCCAACTCACGTCGTGTGTCCCTCCGCTAAATCACTCCGCTGTAGTTAGCTAGCGGCTTTAACACTTGTTTTAGACTAATTGAAAGCAGATAATATGACAAATATTTCTGAGATGGGTTTTTGTGATGCTTCCCTTGATGCAGAAACGGATGTGCATCATGGAGAACTCAGCTTTCACCGTATTCCTCTGCATAACGAGGGCATGCGGTTACAACATATAGCGAATGCATCTGTCGTTACCTGTTACCTGACAGGTTGTGTGCACAGATCTTTACATCTATCTATCTATCTATCTATCTATCTATCTATCTATCTATCTATCTATCTATCTATCTATCTATCTATCTATCTATCTATCTATCTATCTATCTATCCATCTATCCATCTATCCATCTATCAATCTATCAGTCTATCTATCTATCTATCTATCTATCTATCTATCTATCTATCTATCTATCTATCTATATATATCGGGGGCTACTTCACAGAAACTGTTGCATGTGTGTGCATGTTTGTATGTGAGAGAGACACATACACAAGTAGTCTGCAATGTTATGATAAATAAACAGCCTCCTCTACTCTGCTTATTTATTTCTAACAGATCATTATTACTTACTTTGAGGATAAACTGTCATTAGGTCCTTCAGGTTTGGGATGTTTTTCCAGTTTATCATCAGGAAATTGAAGAATGTCCACAAAACTCCAGGATTCAGAAGAGCAAGAAAGTATATTAGGCGAGTAATATCGTCGTCCGAATCACCTATTCCCTCTGGCTACTCGCAGGTCAAACATTTGCATCACTGTTTTATTTTCAACTCTTTCCTGATGTCCAGTGTCAGTGGATGTTTCCTCTGTTTTCCTTTCGGTCTGTTCGTCTCCATCTTCAGCAGCTGTTCATCTGTAAATTCCAGTTCATACAGGTATCCTCTTGACTCCAAAATGAATGGGACTTCATCAGCACTGTCATAATCATTCTTTTTTTCGATTTTCTGCATTGTCTCTTTCTCACACCGCTAACAGATAAACTTTATATTTCCAATGGTTATGCACTTAAAAACACTCATATGTAGCATACTCTTATACTGTGGTATTATTTTTTTATTTGAGTTCTTGTAGGCGGAGAAAATAGCCTTTGAATTTGGTACTGTACTTTCCTGTTAGCGTCTTTTTTTTTCATCTCCAATGGTTACAGACTGTTGCTTACTGAGGGAGAGGAGAGAACTTTCTACTGTAACTAATGTACTTTGTGACCATATGGAGCTCATACAACTCCTCTTCAAAAAAACCTGAACTATTCCTTTAATATAGGACTCCTCTTTCTCCATGAGAAAAATGTAAAGGAAAAGAATCTTAAATATGCAGATGTCAAAAAAGTAAACAATAAAAAACTGATTAAACTTTAACTAAACCCTTCAGAGATATGTAGGTCAGATGTCCCTCCATGAGGAGGAGTCAATGCAAAGTGAGATGTGTTCCTCCTCTACTTCTGTGACTGCAGAGAGGAGGACAGAGGACAGTGGACTCACAGTTTGACATGATGGACTACAGGACAGGACTGCTGCTCTTCACTCTCTGCTGGACAGGTGGACATCATCTCTGTCACAGTTTGACTCATTTCATCATGTTCTCCATCTGAGCTCATTTCACTCTTTATATCCTCTCTACAGGTGCTGAAGGTCAGACTCTGACTCAATCTGAACCAGAGGTTAAGAGACCTGGAGAGTCCACACCTGTACAGCCTCTGGGTTCACATTCAGCAGCTACTGGATGGCCTGGGTCAGACAGACTCCTGGAAAAGGACTGGAGTGGATCGCTTTCATCAACCCTGCTGGTGGCAGCACCTACTACTCCAACTCAGTCCGAGGCAGATTCACCATCTCCAGAGACAACAGTGCAAACCAGCTGTATGAACAGTCTGAGGACTGAAGACTCTGCTGTTTATTACTGTGTCAGATACACACAGAGACTCAAAACATCCACAGAGCTGAACAAAAACCCTCAGAGTCTGAACACCTGCAGCATGAAGCCACCAGAGGAGGAGCTCTGAGACCAGAAATGATCAGAACACAAGTTAAGAGGGACAAACAGCCTTTAACATGAGCTGTATGAAGCTATGAAATGTTATAATAATGAAATAAGCAAAAGAACATCATCATCACATGAGTTCTTTTGTAGGGCTATTAATTTTCAACTGACACTAGTTTTCAATTCCTATATTTCTTACATACCAACCAACTCATTTTATCATCACAGAGACTCATCATTGCTCCACGACCAGCCCAGCACTCAGCAAAATCCAACAAACTATCAACGGCATTTAGGAGCAACTTTGAACCATGAAACCATGAGCAGAAACAATCAGTGGGCCTCATGCAAGAACATTCTCGTATTCTTATCCTACATTTTTCTTACCTTTTTTCTTATGTTGCGTTCCTACAAACCTGCTCCATCAGATTCAACAAACACTTCTAACTTTAAAAAAGTCTCTAAATGACCCATGGAAACATGATGAATGCCACCTGTGCGTACTAATAAACCTTCAATAAATAGATTTTAATGTATTCTCTGGTTTGAGATCCTCAGATGTATTTCGTCTTATGCTTTATTCTATTAAAACGCTTAAAATTAGTTAATTGTGTAATCAGTATGTAAGGAACTTAATTTGAAAAGAGCCAACTCTTTTGTGTGATTTTTAAGACAAGTCTGGACCACTCGTGATATATGTTTGTACTTGAAAGAAAATTCTAGATACGAAAAAAATGCTGAATGCGAAATTCTCCTAAATCATTTGTATGGAACACTTACGAACATATTTGTTCGTACGAACGGTTCTTGCATGAGGCCCAATGTTCTTTTTAGGAAAATCTAGACACAGACTCTTCTGCCTATATTCCTACTGCAGAGGGTCTTAACATGCAGCACAGATGTTTTCTGTAATGTCTACCTGATACAGGTGACATTTTTACGCCAATCTGTCAGGCTGGCAAACAGCAAATGATCATGTGTCTTTGGAGTCTTCATACCATGAGGACACAGAAACTGACTGGACTTTAACCCTATAGAGCCAATTGTATCATATTTGATACATACTTTTATAATACCTCTATCTGCTCAATATGATCAACAAATTACAAAAAAAACAAAAAACATTTGAATACAATCAGATAAATGATAAAAATGTCCTCAAATGGATTATCAGTTGCCAAAAACACCAAATGTATTAAACGAGATATGAATAATCTATATGTTGAATTTTATGGACATTTGGATTTTTATGGATTTTAGCAGAAAGTGAAACAAACATTTCAGCTCCAAAAAATTAGAATTTTCTGGCTGGAATCTATGGTCTTGGGCCTTAAAGGGTTAAACCTCCTCAAAGCTGCTCTGATATCTGAAGTCTGTGAGAGTTTGACTCATTAGTATTTAAAAAAATGGTCTATGATTTGGAAGCTTGGTACATCTTAATAACATCGTTTATAAGGCCGTTATGGTCCTACAGTCCGATCTACGCAATATAAAGACCAAAAAAAATGAAAAAAATCCATTCATCCGCTGCAAAGCAGCATAACAGTTGACCAATCCGAAATGCCGTTCCCGGCGGATCGGATTGATCCGTGAGTCCATCCATCCCTCTGTCTCCTCTGCTCCACACCGTCTCGCCCATGGTCCCACCTCCTACCAACTACCTCTCTCATATACCGGTGAGCAGCTAGCAGCACAGCTAGCAGCACAGCTAGCTGCTTGAGAGGACCAGAATCGAAACAGGGAGGCCGCTTCTGTCATCCTCCTCTACGAAGGGAAGGAAACGTAAAAGTTTCAAGAAAAAGCCTGAAGTAAGGAAGAAATATGAGCAATACAGGTCCCAACGGAGACAACATTGGAGAATCGTACGGTGGAAAAAGCTGCAGAATGATCTGGGACTGACTACTGCTCCGGTTGCCCAATGGCCACTGGCTGGCGGCTGCAGCACCGGCCATTCTTGTGTACTCCAGAACTCCAGATGACCAGCCCGCTCCTGGTTGAACAGGTAATAACTTTGTTTACGACAGTGGGAGATGTCTGCTGAATAACTCTGGTTAGTCTGTGCCTATACTGGCTAATGACTGAACGTTCTTGGTCTGAACAGGTAGGCTCTGTCAATAGATTTTAGCATAAATTAGTCACGCATCGTTAGCATTGTAAACTGAGCTGGTGAGGACACGCCGAGAACCGTAAATCCTCAGCCACAATCAGCTCTTCTCTGATCGGACAGTGGGGAGGCCACCTCTCTGTGTTACAAGGGGATGACTGTCGTGTTTGTTACTTTCAGCTATGAGAAATCTTATTGTTGTTGCTGCTGATAATTGCTGCCAGCATGTTGCTCTATCAGAGGGGGTGTGTTGTTAGGTGGCGACACAAGCTGGGGGGCGGGATCTTGGAACACGGAGGGGAGGGGTGAGTGAAGGGGGTGCAGGCTGCGTTTTTTAAATCTGTCTCAACAGCCAAACTGGTTTTCAGATCATAGACCCATAGCTTTAAGGGCACATCAGCAGGATGGATTCAAAATTGCAAGATCAAAAAACACTTCATTGATCTTTTCTCTACATCAAATGTACAACAGCACACACACTCCACAGTCAGATTAATTTATATATGTATTTCATAAAAGTTCAAAAAGGAACAGAGAGCTGTAAGACAACATGCCTTTGTTTATGAAGCTTTCCTCAGAGTGCTATTCCCATGAGGCTTTGACGTGTGTAATACTCCCAGGACAAAGAAAACACACACAGTAAAAGGTTCTCATGCATTACAGGGTAACATTTTTTAATTATGTACTAATGAATGAATGCTACTGATAATTATGATCACATGTAATGATAAAGGTTGTCCAATTATTGTTTTACAGAGGCAAATGAAAATAAAGCCAAGGACTCAAGCAGAGAAAATACATTCAGAAGACAAAGAGAAGGAGTGCTACCTGGACTCGGCAGAGTTTGTTAGAGGTGCTCTTTGGAAAGGGATTCAAAAGGTCCTTGAAACAAAAGAGACTCCAAGGCACTCTCTTTATACTATTAAAAAGCCTTTATTTTATCGGCATGGTCATGTAGACCTTAAAATCAAACTTCGACGCGTTTCGGCATCAAGCCTTCATCAGGAAGTCATGCAAACAGATTTCAGGCTGCAATAGGCCCTTTTAAAGGGGTGCTCAACCAATCAGAAACTGCCACATGGACTTAAAGGCAAGGTCTGCAGGTAGTGTCAACCAGCAGACCCACCAGCAGATGGTGTTATTCAGGCCAATAGGCTTCAACAAAGTTTCCATCCCAAGAAAACCTGCATGGTATCACATAAAGCAGATAGAATTAGTTAAAAACACATCAAAAATCTGGTTAACAACATTTTCACAAAGTGGTCTGTACGTTAGAGACTTTAACTCAGTGTTTAGACAACAAAATTCCTCTACAAGAACACAGTATAATCTTGTTCTTCATTTAGTCCAGGATATTTTGTGGCTTGTAGTCTGTCAATCCAGAATGCCTCCTTTTGGTTCAGTTTTCTTTGTCTGTCCCCTCTTCTGATGGTCAGTGGGATGTGGTCGATGCCAGTGGTTTGTAATGAAGTTGGGTTGCAGTTATGGAATTCCAGGTAATGTTTGGCCATGGGGTAGTTAATATTTCCAGTTTCAGATGTGCATATTTGTGTTCTGCAAGTCTGTCCTGTAGCCGTCTTTTTGTTCTGCCAATGTAGAACACTTTGCAAATGGGACATTCCAGCATGTATATGACAAAGATGGTCTTGCAGTTTATAAAGTGACTGATTTTGTACTCCTTTTTGTACAAGCCACAAAATATCCTGGACTAAATGAAGAACAAGATTATACTGTGTTCTTGTAGAGGAATTTTGTTGTCTAAACACTGAGTTAAAGTCTCTAACGTACAGACCACTTTGTGAAAATGTTGTTAACCAGATTTTTGATGTGTTTTTAACTAATTCTATCTGCTTTATGTGATACCATGCAGGTTTTCTTGGGATGGAAACTTTGTTGAAGCCTATTGGCCTGAATAACACCATCTGCTGGTGGGTCTGCTGGTTGACACTACCTGCAGACCTTGCCTTTAAGTCCATGTGGCAGTTTCTGATTGGTTGAGCACCCCTTTAAAAGGGCCTATTGCAGCCTGAAATCTGTTTGCATGACTTCCTGATGAAGGCTTGATGCCGAAACGCGTCGAAGTTTGATTTTAAGGTCTACATGACCATGCCGATAAAATAAAGGCTTTTTAATAGTATAAAGAGAGTGCCTTGGAGTCTCTTTTGTTTCAAGGACCTTTTGAATCCCTTTCCAAAGAGCACCTCTAACAAACTCTGCCGAGTCCAGGTAGCACTCCTTCTCTTTGTCTTCTGAATTCTACAAACAACAGGGATTTGTTTGCAAGGAGTAGCTCCACAGTTTTTGTTTCTGTGTTGGACCCGCCTCTTTTGAATACTCTTCCTCTTCACAAGCAGCGAGGATGAGGACAACAGCAGGAACACAACTACACAGACCTCACGCAAAAGTTTTTTAGGGTCCCAACAAAATCCACCCAACAGGAACACCGGAGAAAGGGGACGGAGACATGGACGGGACATAAGCAGAGGAAGAGGAGAACACGAAGGGGGAGAAAGAAACCAAGAACCAAGATACACAAGGAGCAAAACAAAGTTTGGCCTGTGATCAACATATCGGACAAACCCTTGTCGGAGGACAGCATCCAGCTTCTTTCCAAAGGACTCTCCTTTTCTCCAACCTACTCGGCAAAAGAATTTGACACCAAAATTGACCTGTTCCGATTCTACAGGACCCTCCACCTCAAGGCCTGGTACCAGCTTCAACCTACATCATCTTCCAGCACTGCAGACTCAGGTCAGATGGTCTCTTCTAATCAAAGACCACACTTTAAACCTCGATCTACCTTTTGTCCATTGGTTCAAAGTGCAACATTAAACACCTTTGCTAAGAAAGTAAATTTTGACATTGAGAACTTATTTAAAAACAAAAAGCCTCATAAGTTTAGCAACCTTTCAAACAAAGAAAAATGTGCTTTGAAATCATTGTCTAATGATGATGAAATTGTCATTAAAAGTGCGGACAAAGGGGGTGCTATAGTTGTTTGGGGACGGGATTCATATGTCAAAGAGGCCCATAGACAACTGGACAACAATGAATTTTATCAACCTTTGACCCATAATCCCACAGAAACTCTGAAGGCTGAACTATATACTATTCTTCTTGAAGCTAGAGAAAATGGCTGGATTTCTGATTCAGAAATGAAATTTCTATACAATGAAAATCCAAGAATGGCCTCGTTTTATATGCTGCCTAAAATTCACAAATCTCTTATCAATCCCCCTGGTAGACCTGTTATATCAGGTAATGATAGCCTCACTGAGCCAGTCTCCAAGTATGTTGACTATTTTATTAAACCTTTTTTGCCATCACTTCCTGCCTACATCCAGGACACCACAGATGTGCTGAACAAAATTAAACAGCTGCACAGTATTGGTACTGACACCTTTTTGGCTACCTTTGATGTAGAATCACTCTACACTACAATAGAACATTCACAAGGCCTGGCAGCACTAAAACATTATTTAAACACCCGGTCAGAATCTGAAACACCACCCAGTGAATTTCTACTTACATTAACAGAATGGACTTTAAACAACAATGTCTTTATCTTCCAAGACAAGGTTTTTAAACAGATAAAAGGTTGTGCCATGGGGGCCTGCTATAGTCCTTCCTATGCAGGACTGTACCTTGGTAAATGGGAAGATGACTTTGTTCTTAACCATGAAATGAACAGATTTCTGGACCACATAATCTGGTGGGGTCGTTACATTGATGATGTGTGTTTGTTTTGGTCTGGTACAGAAGCAGATTTATTGGAATTCCATGCCTTTTAAACAATACTAACCCTAACATCAAGTTGTCTCTGGAATACAGTAAAGACAGTATCCATTTTCTGGACCTCACTATCCATAAAGACACTCAAGGGACATTACATGCATCCATTTTTAGGAAACCCACAGACAGGAACACAATTCTACATGCCAACAGTTTCCATCCAAAATGGCTGAAAGAAAATGTTCCCTATGGACAGTTTCAGCGAGTGAGGAGAATTTGTGACCAGGAGGAGGATTTCAAAACCAAATCTGACGAGATGCTGTGCCGCTTCAAGGACAGGGGATACAAACATACCACACTACAACAGGCATACAACAGAGCAAAAAACTTGGACAGACACACCCTGTTGGAGAGAAATCCCCCCAAACAAACAAAAGAAAGACCAGTTTTCGTTACCAAATACAGTACAGAAGCAGAAAACATCAAAAAGATAATAAATAAAAACTGGGGCATAATTCAGAGTGATGCACAACTCAACAACATTTTCCCACTGCCTCCACTTGTTAGTTTCAGAAGAAGCCCGACCCTACAAGATAAACTGGTACACAGTCACCTCAAACCCAACAACCCAACTACATGGCTGGGACACAAACCAAAAGGATCTTTTAAATGTAATAACTGCAACCACTGCACAAATGTGAAACAGACAAAGACATTTCTGGACTCAACATCACAAAAGGAGTACAAAATCAGTCACTTTATAAACTGCAAGACCACCTTTGTCATATACATGCTGGAATGTCCCATTTGCAAAGTGTTCTACATTGGCAGAACAAAAAGACGGCTACAGGACAGACTTGCAGAACACAAATATGCAATACGAACTGGAAATATTAACTACCCCATGGCCAAACATTACCTGGAATTCCATAACTGCAACCCAACTTCATTACAAACCACTGGCATCGACCACATCCCACTGACCATCAGAAGAGGGGACAGACAAAGAAAACTGAACCAAAAGGAGGCATTCTGGATTGACAGACTACAAGCCACAAAATATCCTGGACTAAATGAAGAACAAGATTATACTGTGTTCTTGTAGAGGAATTTTGTTGTCTAAACACTGAGTTAAAGTCTCTAACGTACAGACCACTTTGTGAAAATGTTGTTAACCAGATTTTTGATGTGTTTTTAACTAATTCTATCTGCTTTATGTGATACCATGCAGGTTTTCTTGGGATGGAAACTTTGTTGAAGCCTATTGGCCTGAATAACACCATCTGCTGGTGGGTCTGCTGGTTGACACTACCTGCAGACCTTGCCTTTAAGTCCATGTGGCAGTTTCTGATTGGTTGAGCACCCCTTTAAAAGGGCCTATTGCAGCCTGAAATCTGTTTGCATGACTTCCTGATGAAGGCTTGATGCCGAAACGCGTCGAAGTTTGATTTTAAGGTCTACATGACCATGCCGATAAAATAAAGGCTTTTTAATAGTATAAAGAGAGTGCCTTGGAGTCTCTTTTGTTTCAAGGAGAAAATACATTGTTTACAGTACACAGTAGTTTTAGATCAGTTGTGAGTGCTGATGTTAAATGATGAAGCTTCATATAATTAAATTATGTACATCAGTGGTAACTCTTCTTTGGGCTCTTATAAGCTCTTCTCTGAGCTGCACTTATAGACTGTATGCAAATAAAAAAAAAAGCCACCTTGTTACTCAGCTATAAAAGCTGCCATCAGAGCATCAGTGGAGCTCACAGCACGTCACATCCAACATCAACCATGTTTCCTGGAGCTCTGCTGCTGCTGCTGGCAGCTGGATGTGAGTCTCTGTGCTTCTGTCAAGCCTTCATCTTCTTCTGCTCTTTAACCTGATCATCTGAACATGTTCTCTTTTTAACAGGCGTGAAGAGTGAAACCCTGACACAGCCAGGATCAGAGACTGCGCAGCCCGGTCACACTCTGACCATCACCTGTCAGGTCTCTTACTCTCTCAGCAGCTGGTACACAGCTTTTATCAGACAGCCTGCAGGAAATGGTCTGGAGTGGATTGGAGCAAAATACACTGGAGGCACTCACTACAAAGATTCACTGAGGAACAAGTTCAGCATCAGCTTAGACTCGTCCAGTAACACAGCGACTCTGAGTGGACAGAACATGCAGCCTGGAGACTCTGCTGTTTATTACTGTGCCAGAGCAGTGACACAAAACATCCGCAGAAATGATCACACCACCATCTGAAAGTTAGAGAGGAAATAAATCAACTCAGAGAATGAAAATCAATGCTTTGTAAACATAGAATTAGAAATTTCTTGAGTCAAATTTTTTTTTGTGAAATCTTGAGCTGTGAGCTTTTCCTTATCTTGGTTTAATTTTTTTTCTTTTTCTGATTTTGGGCATTCAGCTTAATTAAAGTCAGTCTATTGCTTTAATGGACCGTCTTAGAAGAGTCGAATAAAAAGTTTGTTGTGAGAAATGAAAGACATGCCAATCCACTCACGTCTGATTTTATTTCCTGAAACTTTTCCTTGTAACACTCACTCTGCAATGACTGAGGAACAAAAATATATATATATATTTATGAATCCTGTTTCAGTAATCAAAAGATAATTCTTGTGCACCATGTGAGTAAAATGATGGATGATACGTCGGGATTTCTCCTGGTCTGAGTGAAAAAAAGTGACCTCTTACTTTTATACTGTTACTTTTATTCTAAATTTCCAAGCCAGAAGAAATGAGGACGTCCTGCAGATTCAGAGGGTTAAAACTTTAAAACCACCAAAATCACAGAAATGCAGGAGAGGATCAGATGACTTTACTGATCATACTGACTTTAGCTCAGCTCTGACAATGTAGCCCTTGGTGGAATCATTCACCCACCGGCCACTTTATTAGGGACAGCCTGTCAACCGTTTATAAATGGAAACAGCTTGCAAACTAATCACATGAAAGCAACACAATGGATATAGGCCCGTGGACATTGTCTAGACGACCTGGGGCAGTTCAAACTGAGCATTAGAATGGAAAAGACATGGTGTTCAAATCTCTAGGTTGTAAAGAGGATTGTCCAAAAAAAAGGAAATATCACATAGAAGCAGTGGTTAGATTGGCTTTTGTCAGGAGGGGGAGCCCTCCTTCACTCGGCGGTCACTATCTATCCAAAAAAAAATGTCTTTAACCTTGCACCATTGGCTTCTACATATTTTATCAACTTAGGGCTTACGTGATTACATCTCACATTCACATATTGGTAACTCATTAGGCCTACATTCACCATCAGTCTAAAATGTAATTTTAAAATATTAAAAATAAAATATATACAATCAATTAACATATTTAGCAACATTTATTTCCATCTTATCAATCTTCACATCAACTACTTGCATACGCTACTTTTCCGCCTATCCATGGGAGTAAATAACAGACATTTGAACCTATAAAACTAATTTCACGTCTGTAAAAAATACTGTGGCGAGTTCTCGTAGAACAATGCAGAGACAGATGTTTAATTTTCCAATCTAGCTAGCGCCGTCACTCACAAATTTCAATTATTCTAAACTGTCTTATCCCTTTCATTATGTTACTCGCAAACACAAAAGATCTCTGTCCTGTCCCTGCATCTGAGTTAGAACCTCGATGTCAGGAGAGATGTGGGAGACTTTTTCTGTGAGAGACTGTGGCTGAATAATTTGATTAATGGGAAACAGTAACTAAGCATTAGCTCGTCTTAACGGTTAGCCAATGAGGACGGTGGTTGATCAAACAAAAAAACTTGTCGCCCTCATCTTTTCACTATTTGCTAACATAGCATCACCTATATAGAGACTTTATCACAGAAAAATAAAAGTGGAAAATACAGACATTTAGTTCCAGTTATAAAATGGTTAACATTTTTCTGTGATCGATACTTCATCCACCTGTTTGTTCGCAGCACTGTGCGTGTGTGTGGACGAGTGTGCGTGCGTGCACTTACGCAGTGTATATATATATATATATATATATATATATATATATATATATATATATATATATATGTGTGTGTGTATATATATGTATATATATATATATGTATGTATGTATATACAGTCATGGAAAAAATTATTAGACCACCCTTGTTTTCTTCAATTTCTTGTTCATTCTAATATCTGGTACCACTAAACGTATAATACAATGAACACAACAAAAATGCAGCTGGTCACATAATACTTTATGTCCTATTTGACATTCTTAAGCTTAATTGATTCCCAGGGTATATAAGAGGCCATTTCATGTCACAAGCAGCACTGCACATGCAAAGGCCTAGAGTGGTTTCCTGCTTACATTCAAGCCGTAGCACAACTCAGAAGTTGTCAGCTCTCACATAATGCCTAAAACCAAAAAATTATGTGAAGCCACAAAGGCAGCCGTCTTGGCACTGCTGGAAATTGGCATGAGTGAGAGACAGGTAGCGAAAAAACTGAAGATCTCCAAGACAGCCCGTTCATTACAAAAAAACACAAGCTGAACATGGCACTACTAAATTGCTACCTGGCCGTGGCAGGAAACGTCTTTCTACCCCACGAGATGACCGTGCACTCATCCGTTCCTGTGTCAGGAATCGTCGTCAGACCTCCAGGGACCTTAAAAATGAGTGGGCACTGTCGAGAAATGTGACTTGTTCAGCAAGGACAGTTCGAAAGCGACTTGTTGAAGCTGGTTTGAAGTCACACAGAGCACGCAAGAAGCCCTTCATCAATGAAAGGCAGAGGAAGGCCCGGTTACTCTTTGCTCGAGACCACAAGGATTGGACTGTTGATGATTGGGCTAAGGTTCTCTTCAGTGATGAATCCAATTTTGAATTGATGCCCACTCCAGCCAACTTACTGGTTAGGAGGAAGCCTGGAGAAGCTTACAACCCAGACTGTCTTGCCCTACAGTAAAACATGGGGTGGATCAGTCATGATCTGGGGTTGTTTCAGTCTGAGTGGAACAGGGCAAATGCAATTGTGTGAAGGCCGAATGAACCAGGTCATGTACAGGACTACCCTTGAAAACAGTCTTCTTCCATCAGCTGGAAAACTCTTTCCTGCCTCGAATGACTGGATTTTCCAACAAGACAATGCCCCTTGCCACACAGCAAGGTCAGTTAAAGCCTGGATGGAGAACCACAACATTTGCACCATGCCTTGGCCTGCTCAATCACCAGATCTTAATCCAATTGAAAACCTGTGGAAAATCATCAAACTCAAAATGGAGAACCACAAGCCCAAAAACAAAGAAAATTTGTTTGAATTTGTCCAACAGGAATGGGCTGCTGTGACAGCAGAACAATGTCAGAAGCTGGTGGAGAGCATGCCAAGACGCATGGCTGCAGTCATCAAAAACAATGGTTATGCAATCAAGTATTAACTCTTGTGTGTATCATGTGTTTAAAGCAAACAGAAAAGAAAACATGGAATGCTTAAAAGTAGTGTTTTTGGTGGTACAATGCCATAGCTATTGATGTAAGAATTTAAGTAATTTTGGTTATTATCAAGAAAACCATGGAAAATGAATAGTTCTTAGTTCTTAAATTAAACTCTCATGAGCTATTTTTGTTGTTATCATTATAATTGTCCAAACAAATGTACCTTTAGTTGAGCCAGGCATTAAAATTAACAAGAAATTGAAGAAAACAAGGGTGGTCTAATAATTTTTTCCATGACTGTATATATATGAGAATTACAAATATTTGTCGTTCATAAAAATGAGCCTCAAATGACTGATTTTGAAATGCTCGCAATCAATAATGCCACAGTAAATTGTCTAGAAATAAGCACAGAGGTACCTGAGACAGGACTTTACAATATTCTGTTGGACTTTAGAGATCATAGTACTGTTTAGATTTTTTATGATGTTTAAATATTTGCCGTTCATAAAAATGAGCCTCAAATGCCTGATTTTGATGTGCTCTTAATCAATAATGCCACAGTAAATTTTCGGGAAAGAAGCACAGAGGTAGGCCTACCTGGGAATGTACTGTACAATATTCTGTTGGACCTCCTAGATTATAAGTACAAGTTTGATTTTAATTTTGTTCTAATTGTTTTTTGATATTTGCTTATAGTAAAATGGGCCTCAAATGCCTGGTTTCAATGTGATTTAAATCAATATTGTTGTGCCGCTGAACGCACCACCGTCATGCCTCTGTAACCTTTTGCCTACCGTAACATTTGGGCAAAGTGCGCAACAGAATCACGGAAGCACGGACTATGTGACCGCAGTCATTTAGAGCAGCTGAATTAAGTGTCTCTTGCTAAGAATTACTCCATGTCTAATTGCAAGTGATTTAAGAAGGTCATTGTAGTTCATTCCCAAATTAAAATAATGAGAGATGTATTCAAAGTTGTCCATACTGAGAGGCTACAGTCTCTGCATTGCTCTGAAACTGACAGATCTCAGGACTAAAGGTGAATTTTGTCGTGGCCACGCATTAACTTTTTCATGGCCACGCATTATTTATGTCGTGGCCACGCATTACTTTCTCGTGGCCACGTATTATTTTTTTTCTATCCAATGTCACCAGGGGGGCTCCGTATTGACCTGATCATCTGAACATGTTCTCTTTTTAACAGGCGTGAAGAGTGAAACCCTGACACAGCCAGGATCAGTGAATGTGCAGCCTGGTCACACTCTGACCATCACCTGTCAGGTCTCTTACTCTGTCAGCACTTATGCTACAGCCTGGATCAGACAGCCTGCAGGAAAAGGTCTGGAGTGGATAGGAAGAAGATACACTGGCTGGCACTTATTAGAAATATTCGTTGAGGAACAAGTTCAGTATAGATATACACACCTACAGAAACACAGCAACTCTAAATGGACAGAACACGCAGCCTGAAGAATCTGCTGTTTATTTTTGTGCCAGAGAGTCACAGTGACACAAAACATCCACAGAGCTGAACAAAAACCCTCAGAGTCTGAACACCTTCAGCAGGTCTTCTTCTTCAGTCTCATGTCAGTCTCTGCCAAACAGATCAACTCTCAGAATTCTCTCATAATGTTGTGTTTGACCTGCTCAGGGCTCTGCTGTGCAGCTACGCTGGGGGACAGTGTGGGGATTGTAGGTACATTTGGGCTTCATGATTACTAAAAATGCAATTTTTTTTCCAAAAGCTCTTATGAGAAATAACTTTTGGCCTCTCAATTTTTTGTCCACCTACCTCCACATAAGATTAATTTTATGTGCATGGAAAATTAAAATGGAAAAACATCTGAAATACAGGAATAACAAAAAGGCAAACAAAAAAAGGGTGAAACTTGAACAAAAACCTACAGAGATTCAGGTCAGCTGCTCCTCCATGAGGAGGAGTCAATGCAAAGTGAGATGTGTTCCTCCTCTACTTCTGTGACTGCAGAGAGAAGGACAGAGGACAGTGGACTCACAGTTTGACATGATGGACTACAGGACAGGACTGCTGCTCTTCACTCTCTGCTGGACAGGTGGACATCATCTCAGTCACAGTTTGACTCATTTCATCATGTTCTCCATCTGAGCTCATTTCACTCTTTATATCCTCTCTACAGGTGCTGAAGGTCAGACTCTGACTCAGTCTGGACCAGAGGTTAAGAGACCTGGAGAGTCCACCAGACTGACCTGTACAGCCTCTGGGTTCATATTCAGCAGCTATAACATGGCCTGGATCAGAAAGGCTCCTGGAAAAGGACTGGAGTGGATCGCCTGGACTGGCAATCATTACTCTGACTCAGTCCGGGGCAGATTTACCATCTCCAGAGACAACAGTGCTAACCAGCTGTATCTGCAGATGAACAGTCTGAGGACTGAAGACTCTGCTTTTTATTACTGTGCCAGAGACACACAGTGACTCAAAACATCCACAGAGCTGAACAAAAACCCTCAGAGTCTGAACACCTGCAGCATGAAGCCACCAGAGGAGGAGCTCTGAGACCATAAATGATCAGAACAGCAGCTGGAGTATAAAATGTGAAAGAGACACATTTGTGGTAAAATTAAATAGAATCAAATCAACAAAGTTCACTTTGAAGGACAGAAATATTATTAGACTCTGAAAGAAAAACCTTAAATGAAAGTGATTATTGTATTTTAAGGATATATCTTGGTTCTCAGAAACAAAAAACATGCTGGAAATTTGTTCACTTCCTAGAAGAAAGAAAAAATTTGATGAACAACACTCCTGTGAAAAAATGTTGGTACCCTTCCATTAAAGAAAGAAAAACTCACAATGGTCACTGAAATAACTTGAAACTGACAGAAGTAATAATAAACATTTTTTCATCTGAAAATAATCAATAAAATCAGACATTGCTTTTAAATAGTGGTGAAACAAGAAAATAAAAAGTGAAACTGGCTTGGACAAAAATGGTGGTTCCCCTACAAAAGATTGAGCATGACTTGGCCATAGGGACATTATAAACTAAGGTGTGTCCTTTAATTACTATAACAGGTGACTCCAAGCTTGTATTCAGTCAGTCTGCCTATTTAAAGGCTGAAAAGCGGTCATTGTGCTGGTTGGTATCACGGTGTATACCACACTGAACATGGATCACAGAAAGCTAAGTAAATAGTTTTTTTTGGGAGATTTGAAAGAAAATTATAGACAAGCATGTTAAAGGCAAAGACTATAAGACCATTTCCAAGCAGCTTGATGTTCCTGTGACTACAGCTGCACATTTAGGGTCCACGGGACTGTAGCCAACTTCCCTGGACCTTAAATGTGCATCTGTAGTCACAGGATAGTGGACTTAATGGGGGACATTAATGTTGAAAGGAAATAATAAAGAGTTAATACGGAATTTGCCAAAATCCATACTGACAACCCACAAAGCTTCTGAGAGAATGTCTTTTGGATAGAAAAGATAAAATCTGGAGCTTTTTGGCAAGTCACATCAGCTCTATGTTCACAGATGTAAAACAAAGCATACAGAGAAAAGAACATAGCACCTGCTGTGAAACTTAGAGGAGGCTCAGTTATGTTCTGGGGCTGCTCGCCATAACTTTGATGGAAATAAACAGTGAGTCTTTTTCAGCAGGAGCTTCTTCAGTCTCATGTCAGTCTCTGCCAAACAGATTAACTCTCAGGATTCTCTCATTAACTTGTGTTTGACCTGCTCAGGACTCTGCTGTGCAGCTACGCTGGGGGACAGTGTGGGAATTGTTTGTACATATGGGTTCTATGATTATTGGAAATAATATTTTTTTGTCTTAAAGTTCTTATGAGAAATAACTTTTGACCTCTCAGTATTTTGTCCTAAACATAAGACTTGTTTTATGTCCATGGGAAAACTAAAATACAAAAATTCTTAAACATACAGGAAGAACAAAAAGTCAAACAAAAAAACTGATGAAACTTTAACAAAACAGTCAGAGATACAGGTCAGATGTCCCACCATGAGGAGGAGTCAATGCAAAGTGAGATGTGTTCCTCCTCTACTTCTGTGACTGCAGAGAGGAGGACAGAGGACAGTGGACTCACAGTTTGACATGATGGACTACAGGACAGGACTGCTGCTCTTCACTCTCTGCTGGACAGGTGGACATCATCACAAATTGAGACTGAATGATTTTTTGTATCACCTTGGTTAATCTGATTTTTAAAATTCTCTAGGTACTGAAGGTCAGACTCTGACTGAATCTGGACCAGAGGTTAAGAGACCTGGAGAGTCCACCAGACTGACCTGCACAGCCTCTGGGTTCTCATTCAGTGGCTCTTACATGGTCTGGGTCAGACGGGCTCCTGGAAAAACACTGGAGTGGATCGCTCTAATAGGCACATCCAGTTCTCCTATCTATTACTCCGACTCAGTCCGGGGCAGGTTCACCATCTCCAGAGATGACTCCAGCAGTAAACTCTACCTCCAGATGAACAGTCTGAGGACTGAGGACACAGTAGTGTATTACTGTGCCAGAGTCCCACAGTGAGAGACGAGGACGGGAGAGTCGTACAAAAACTACTTCCTCTTTTTATCTCCATCTACATGAACATGCTGAGGCCTTTTGTCAGAAGTCACAATCAGACAAGTAAGAAAAAGGAAAATAGCAGAGCTCTGCTTTAAAGTACAAGAACATTTGTTAAAAAAATCCCTTTTAAAGTTCAAAAGAGTGCTGATAAAAGGTGTTTTTTTTGTTTTGTTTTTTGCAGCACTCTAATGCTCACAGAAACAAAAACAAATTACCAGATAAAACATGTTCTCAAAACATGGAGCTACATTTCTGTTATCTGTAGACACATTAAAGTACTGACCCCTGCATGCTCACAGATAATAAAGCAGGCTGTATGGTGTGTTTTAAGTGCGATACAGAGAAAAGAGCCAAAGATTCAGAGCAGGTATTTTAGTCAGTTTAGGTGCTGAAGACCTCAGAGAATTTTGTCTCATTGAAGAAAGGAAAAGGCTTAATTTAGTGGCTGAGAGAACAAAAATTTGTGTTGATGGATAATTTAAGCCCTGCTAATTTAAAATTTAGTCGTAAATATTGACAAAATGACAAACGTGACTTGAAGTCTGATATTTTAGGCTTTATCTTTTCTACTTTCGTTTGTTAAACTCATTAAAGTAATCCTATTCAGAGTATGATTGTTTAATTTGAATTCAGTACAGAATAGTATCATGAACATTAAGTATGAATGCATTTTAATCATTAAAGTTGTTAAATTCAGTTAAAATGTATAAGATTGAGTTACAATTATGAATTAGTTTAAATGTTAAACGTTAAGGAATCTGAATAATAATAACTGAAATTTAAAATAGGCATTAATGAGGAAGCTGATTTAAATCTGTTTAATGACAGTCTGATTCTTTGCCTATTTTATTTTAGGTCATCAACCTGAAGCCGCAACTGCCACTGCAGGCTCTACCAAGTTGTCATCAATAAAAGGATAACATGAAGCAAACTAAGTTGTGTGCAGTGTTCTCTGTTGGTCTCCAGGTCTTGAGTGAGCCCGGGTTGGGCAATGATGCCATGAAAAGTGAAAATTAATCCGACACACATTGCAGGTTGTATCAAAAGGGGGCTGAACGGAAGAGCAATCATCATCAGTCTCAAACCTCAAGTCTAAGTCAAGTCTGAAGTTTCTGATGGGCAAGTCTCAAGTCACTTCTAGAGCGACTCGAGTCCACTGAAGCTCAAGTTCTCGGGCTCTAATTTTGTGGCGCAAGCCTGACGCACCCCGCGCAGTGTGAATTTCTTCTGGCACACCGCCAGACGAAAAGACGTGCGCTGCCAATTTGACAATTTGGTAGACCGTCTGCGCAGAGATGGGTGTGATAGCGCACCAGGGGGAGTCGACGGTGCGCCAGGGGGAGGTGTCAGCAGATTCATGTTGGCGCAGTGACAATTTCGTGCCAAAAACAGTGCAGAAAGTGCGCTGAAAGCTCGCCTGCTCCAACCTGGTCTATTCTTGGCGCAAGGCGAAGCGCACCCTCCACAGCTGTAATTTGGTTACAGGCGCACATGTGCGCACACGTCAACAAAGCCTCAGAGGCAGGTTTCCAAAGTGTCAGGCACATTTTAAACCAACAATCACAGCAATCACTATTTAATGTACCCGTCTGGATCAGCATATACATTTGTGTCTATATTAACTGTCCCGTCACATCTGATGTCGGATTAAAACCGTTTGTCACAATAGAAACTTAACCTGACGGCAGCTGGAAGTTTGATGCACATCTTACAAGTCAACAATAAACAGCCTTAACATCTGATACTGAGTATATATCTGGCTTCTCTCATTTCATTAAATTCAAAGAAAAGAGGGAGAAAAAAGACGAAGAAAAAAGAGAAAATAAATGTATGTCACTCAAGATTTACCCGTGATTTCCCATATTCCTCTGTTTTAGTCTTTATTTTTAACATGATCTAAAAAGATGGAGTATATTATTGTAAGGAGGATGAGGAGGAGACACTGGGAGAGTATACAGTTTATCACTAAAGGCTCTGCTATTTGGCGATGACAAACCAGGAGTGCAGGTGGATCACAAGCATGATGAATGGATAAGCCAGCTGCTGTGTAACTGTCTCTTAATTTTGGACTCCTATAATGACAAAGGAACAGACTGCATCTGTCCTGGGAGCTGGCCCACACGGTGACGCGCTTCGGGCCTCCAATGCGCGCCCCGATGGCCAGTCTGTTCTCTCAGCTGCTGCTTGACAGCAGCTCTGACCGTCTCCAGCAGCGGGGATCATTCAGACCAATCAGACGCTGCGCCTCGGCCGCAGCGCATTTAAAGGCGAGGAGAGGCGCTCATTTGATTGGTGGAGACAACACTCGGCTGTGTTAAACTCACTCACGTCTATTCTGCTCCTACTCTGACATTTGCGCGGGGAGGCAGAGACGTGGGCCTGGACGCGCTCCTCCGCGCCCCTCTGCGCCTTCAGTGCGCCTCTCTTGGCACTGCAGGAAACTTGCAAAGTGCGCCAGTCACACCCTGTCTGCGCGACGAAGGCCGACGCAGGGCAGTTGCGCCTGCACTTGCGCCAGGTCTACGAAATTAGAGCCCCTCATCTCTGCTATAAAGTCATGTTTTGATTTGTTGAGTGACTGATCTGGTCTGTGAGTGTCAGTGTGGTTCTCTATGCAAAGTGGTCTTCCTCTCAGTCTGATATAAAGACTCAACATCAGACTGTGAGTCAGAGAAGAGGAGAAGCTCCATCATGACACCTTCAACACCAACCATGTTCTCTGTAGCTCTGCTGCTGCTGACTGCTGGATCCTGTGAGTCTCTCTGAGGCAGACACACTGACAGTATGATCACAGCACAATGACTTCTGACTCTCTCATTCAATATTCAACATGTTCTCCTCCACAGGGGTGAAGAGTGAGACGCTGACACAGCCAGGATCAGAGACTGTGCAGCCCGGTCACACTCTGACCATCACCTGTAAGGTCTCTTACTCTGTCAACAGCTATGGGACACACTGGATGAGACAGCCTGCAGGAAAAGGTCTGGAGTGGATTGCAGGGGGTGCTGCATGTTCTTCATGCAGAACAATCTACAAAGATTCACTGAGGAACAAGTTCAGCCTCAGCTTAGACTCCTCCAGAAACACAGTGACTCTAACTGGACAGAACATGCAGCCTGGAGACTCTGCTGTTTATTACTGTGCCAGAGAGCCACAGCAACACAAAACATCAGGACAGCTGAACAAAAACCCTCAGAGTCTGAACACCTGCAGCATGAAGCCACCAGAGGAGGAGCTCTGAGACCAGAAATGACAACAACACCATCTGACTGTTAAAGAGGGAACAAATCAACTCAGGGAATGAAAATGAATACAAACTAAAACACAAACATGGAGACAAAAAGATCTGATTCTTCTTTCGTCAACATTTTGTTTATAAAAACTTTGAGCTGTCCCATATCTTGAGTTTATTGTTGTTGTCTTTATTTGTTTGTTTTTTTTAATCAGCTTTAATTAGGGTGAGACTTTAGTTTTAATGGATCTCTTTAGAAAAGGGGACTAAAAAGTTCTTTGTGAGAAATCGAAAGACATGCCAATCCACTCCACGGGTTTGATTTATTCATGAAACTTGTCCTTTAAACACTCACTCTGGACGCACTGAAAAACAAAAACCCACATCCATTAATGGAGCCAGTTTTCAGTAATCAAAAGGAAAAATCTTGTGCAACATGTGAGGAAAATGATGAATCATACGGCAGGTTTTCCCCTGATCTGAGTGAAAAAATGTGACATTTCTAAAGAGAGCAGAGAGTGTTTTAAAAGTTTTAAAATTACAAAGTTACTTTTATTTTAAATGTCCAAGCCTGAAGAAATGAGGACGTCCTGCAGATTCAGAGGGTTAAAACTGTAAAACCACCAAAACCACAGAAAAGCAGGAGAGGATCAGATGACTTTACTGATCATACTGACTTTAGCTCAGCTCTGACAATGAAGCTATTGGTGGAATTATTCACCGACCGGCCACTTTATTAGGAACAGCCTGTCAACAGTTGAGAAATGCAAACAGCTTACCAACCAATCACATGGAAGCAACTCAATGGATTTAGGCCTGAGGACATGGTCTAGACGACAGTTCGAACTGAACATCAGAATGAAAAAGACAGGGTGTTCAAATCTGAGGGTATAGGAAATATCAGGTTGAAGTCAATTGATGCTGTCATGGAGACATGGACCAACATCTCTGAGGGATGTTTCCAGCTCCTTGTTGAATTAATGCTCTGAAGGATGAAGGCAGCGCAGAGTCCAGCAAGGTCACACAGTGCAGACAGAGTTCAACTCTTGTATTCAAATAGAGACCCTGTTATCCTTTAAAAAGATTTTGTATCAGGAAATCATCAGAATCATGACCATGATCAATCTCCATTTTGGATAACTGCAGAAATGTCCAAGAGCTGATCTGCTGTAGGACAAACATTTGAACTTGAGCCTCAAATCTGCTTGATGCTGTGCTGCTGAAGTCAGAGTTAAGATTTACTGACAAGGAGATCAGAGTCTGAGAATCAATCTAAACATGTTTGTTCACTGACAAGAACCAAAAAGACATTAAATCATGTTGAAGAGCTTCAGACCAACTTCAAAATACAGAATACACTTTATATACATTTCTAAAACCGTTTCATGGGAGGAGTCAATGCAAAGTGAGATGTGTTCCTCCTCTACTTCTGTGACTGCAGAGAGGAGGACAGAGGACAGTGGACTCACAGTTTGACATGATGGACTACAGGACAGGACTGCTGCTCTTCACTCTCTGCTGGACAGGTGGACATCATCTCAGTCACAGTTTGACTCATTTCATCATGTTCTCCATCTGAGCTCATTTCACTCTTTATATCCTCTCTACAGGTGCTGAAGGTCAGACTCTGACTCAGTCTGGACCAGAGGTTAAGAGACCTGGAGAGTCCACCAGACTGACCTGTACAGCCTCTGGGTTCACATTCAGTGGCTCTGATATGGTCTGGGTCAGACAGGCTCCTGGAAAAGGACTGGAGTGGATCGCTTTCATTTATAGTGATAGTAGCAGCAAATTCTACTCTGACTCAGTCAGAGGCAGATTCACCATCTCCAGAGACAACAGCAGACAGCAGGTGTATCTGCAGATGAACAGTCTGAGGACTGAAGACTCTGCTGTTTATTACTGTGCCAGGGAGACACAGTGACTGAAGATGGTTCAGCAGCTGCACAAAAACCTACCGGATTGAAAGCGCAAAAACAAGGTCTCTGCAGATTAAAAAGTGAAAGGCCTCAAAAACTATTAGAGGGAAATTAACAGGTTAAAATGCTTTTTGTTGTTTTTCTGTGAGAGAGGAACTGAGTGTAACCTCTGTAAAGCTGTTAGTTTATTTGTCTCACCATAACTGTTGGAGCAGCTTCCAGTTCTCGCCCTATTTTGTCTCGCGAGACCTCGTAGTTCATGTCATTTCCGTGAGTCATATGATTTAATCATGGTGGAACAGTCAGTTGAGATGGCAGTGAGAGAGTGTTGGGTCAGGATACAGCAGCTGTTTTACCGACCAAAATGGTTCAGCTGATGGCGAGTTACCATGATTTTTGAGACGAACCATCATCTTCACAGCCTTGCACGTTGCACACATCCACGATCTACTCTGATGAACTCTCACAAAGGTTGTGAACTCTCGTATCGCTCATTATACAAACATTTTCTTGAACTTCTGCATAGACTGATATTTCTCAACACCCCTCTCAATGGGGAATGAAGTGAACTTTGGTGTGGGATTATTTGGTTATTGGTTGTTCCATTTGAAATTTGGTTGTTGTTCAACAGGAAACGATCTTTTCCATATTGATCAGCTAAATGTCATGACATTTGTAAATGAGTACATAGCATGTAACTCTACCAATAAATACACTTTATTTGCACATACTTGGAATTTTTTTTGTGTTTGTTGTGTTGGTCCTCAAACTCCAAGAGCCAACTATCATCTTCTGACACTAGTCCATATTGTTAATAATTTCTAGAGTTATAACTTAAAGTCGAATTCTATTTATAATTTAGAGTAAGTGCTACATCAGGAAACTCTAGTATGAGTTCATCATCAGAAAACATTGAAGATGATGTTAAAACCACCAGAAGTGGAGATAAAATAAGTGCTATGGTCAAATAAAAAGTCATAATGAGTCTATAAAAAAGGAACTGTATTAAAAGAAAAGAGGACAACATAAACTACACTTTATGTATGAACCAGTGAACAACAAATAGAGTGGGAAAATAAAACACTAAGAAATGTGTCACAACATAAACAGACTGATATAAATGACAAAATATTGCTAAGAATGATAAAACAAACAACAAAATTAGAAAGCGAAGGGTTCACGCCCAGCTCTGGATGTCACATGTTGATGTGTCCTTGGACAAGACTCTGAACCCCGAGTTGGTCCCACTGCTGAATGTGTAGATGTGACCTGTGATGTTAAAGCAGCATCATTGTTAAGTCTGAGTGGGGAACAGTTTCCTAAAGCTGTGCTTTAGAAAACTGGCAGAAGCCAATGTGAGCATTGAAGAGGTCAAAATAAACACAAAGTTCATATTTAAGCATCTGTAAATTATGAGCTTATTGTTTCAATGCCGTGTAATAAACTGAACAAACACCTTGCTAAGTTGTAAAGACTTCTCTGTTGGCTCCAGTCAGACCATCATCAGTGTTCCAGTTTAATGTATGCAAACTCAGAGAGTGTCCACGTTACTCAGCTATAAAAGCTGCCATCAGAGCATCAGTGGAGCTCACAGCACGTCACATCCAACATCAACCATGTTTCCTGGAGCTCTGCTGCTGCTGCTGGCAGCTGGATGTGAGTCTCTGTGCTTCTGTCAAGCCTTCATCTTCTTCTGCTCTTTAACCTGATCATCTGAACATGTTCTCTTTTTAACAGGCGTGAAGAGTGAAACCCTGACACAGCCAGAATCAGAGACTGTGCAGCCCGGTCACACTCTGACCATCACCTGTCAGGTCTCTTACTCTGTCGGCAGCTACTACACAGGTTTTATCAGACAGCCAGCAGGAAAAGGTCTGGAGTGGATTGGAATCAAATCTACTGGAGGCACTTACTACAAAGATTCACTGAGGAACAAGTTCAGTATCAGCGTTGACTCGTCCAGATACACAGCGACTCTAAACGGACAGAACATGCAGCCTGAAGACTCTGCTGTTTATTACTGTGCAAGACGCACACAGTGACACAAAACATCAGGAGAGCTGAACAAAAACCCTCAGAGTCTGAACACCTGCAGCATGAAGCCACCAGAGGAGGAGCTCTGAGACCAAAAAATGATCAGAAGAGCTTCTGGAGTAAAATGTGAAAGAGACACATATATGTGGAAATAAAAAGAATCAACACAACAAAGTTCACTTTAAAGGACAGAAATACTTGAAAACTATTTTGAAAAACAACCAGGGGTCAAAGTTTTTTGGAGCCTTGAGGAGCTGAGTCCTGCCACCTTGGCCAAATAAATGAATTATTAAATTCAAAGTGGTCGTAGCGCCACTGACGACAGAACATTTTGGCATTTGGTGGACCTCTCATGAGCACCGAGATGTTCAACAACTCAGAGCGCAGTATCATCCTCTGCTGGCCCTGCATCCTTTAATACGCAGCATCTACGAGTCAGTCACACGTCTGTGTGTGCTGCTGTTTTGTGTCTGTCCTGTCAGCCTGTGCACTTCTCCAGATTTTCTCAGAAACTTTGATTTGTTTGTCTGAAGAGTTTTGTCAGAGTGATATGAGGCAATGAAGGTCTATGTGATACATACTCCGATTAGCCTTGAAAACTCCCAAATATCATAAAACCACTACACAAAATGTGCAAAGATACAGTATGTATAGCATGGTTGTGTGACTTTAACTTAAACATTTACACAGTGTCTGTGTGTGCACGCTCCTCTGTGTGCCGGTGAGCATAAGGCACAGACAGAAGTACATCGCAGGGACAGTGAAGGATCATCAGTCCCTTTGTGTGATTTTATAGTTCAAATAGTGACTTGATAGCTGAGGTGCACTGTTTATGTGAACACAAAGACTTAAAAAGTGACGGTTCAGCCTTTTGATTAATCAAAACTCAACATTCTTCATCAGTCCAGCTCTGAGCTGCTGTTTTTACTCACCCACTGTTTTATAAATAATATTTTCATCCTGCATCACATATTCTCTATGATATAACAACAATCTTTAAAGACACAACCTTCAAATACAGTCTACTAGTGCAGCAGTTCTCAGCCTGTGGGTGGAGACCCAGAAGTGGGTCTCAGGTCTCAGAGCTGTTTTCAGTGGATGGTGTACTGAAGTATCTGATGTGAATGTTTTAGATGGAAAATAGGTAGCCTTGGCTGGATGCATGTCCAGGATGCTAACCCCTGGGGTTAGGTAAATAACTGAGGACTTCAGATTGATACCTAAGGCAAAAACAAGGTTTAAAAATTGGCATATGTTAAAGGGCCTTCACTTCAGGCTATCATGGGTCAGCCTTTAGGTCACTGGTCTTTTATCGAAGATGCTCTAGTCCAAAGAGAGTCCACTCAACATGCACGGCTTTGTATGGTTCAAACAATAAGTGTGTTATTAATACATGTCCTCTGGAAATGCTCAGGAGGTTTTTCATTTTGGCTTGAACCTCTCAGGCTGTCCGGAGTGCCTGATTCAGACACATGTACTTGGTTTGTAAATAAACTTCTCTTATATGCAAACAAGTCTGTGTCGGCAAAGCTTCTTCATCATCTGCATCTATACATCAACACATCGACAAACTACAGTATAAATCAGGTAAAAATGTGGCAAACATGTCTTCAGTGTATGGAGGCCCTAAGCGGACAAACATTCATCAGAGCATGTCAGGTCTACCTGGATTCAGGAAAACTGAGTAGTTTTACTACAGTACCAAAAATCAGTCACTAAACATGATGATGGAAATGTGAGTATTTTAATGCTCTGTCATATTTATTTTGCTCATTGCTATAACCCAATGCTAACAGCAGAAGACTCTTCACATGATCGTCAATTAACTTTACTTGTTAAAAGTCTGAAGAGTAAAGTTATGAACATTTCTACATTAGTCAAGAGAAATTTAACAGTTAGCCAAATATAATAAGTCCTTAACCCCCCCCCCCTTTACCCCTCAGTTTCTGCAAACGTTAACCCGGAAGGTATGCGTTAGGCTAGCATATTGTGCATTAGCTTGTGATGTTTGTGGGAATCAGCTTTGCTGTTGTAACAGTGTGTGGGGTAACCGGCATGAATGAACTGTCCCTGTGTGTTCATGAATGTAAGCAATGTGTGGATGGAGTGCTCCACTTCACTTGAGAAACGCGACAGGTCTATTGTGAATTCCCATGTGCACGCTGATTTGCTCTGCCTCATTACCATATGAAGGCGACCACCCTCAGAGCCAGTCATTCTGAACAGAGGGGTTATGTGAGTGTGGAAAGAATGAAGCCGTGCTTTTCCATAGGTTTTTTGGGCCAAAGCATGTCACTAACATTTTACGAAGATATAAAGGATCTATGTTAAACTGCAGAAACGCAGAAAAATGTGGAAACATTAAGTGAAAAGAACTTTAAATATACAGGAGACACAAAAAAGACAAAGAATAAAACTGATGCAACTTTAACCAAAACCTTCAGAGATACAGGTCAGCTGTCCCTCCATGAGGAGGAGTCAATGCAAAGTGAGATGTGTTCCTCCTCTACTTCTGTGACTGCAGAGAGGAGGACAGAGGACAGTGGACTCACAGTTTGACATGATGGACTACAGGACAGGACTGCTGCTCTTCACTCTCTGCTGGACAGGTGGACATCATCTCAGTCACAGTTTGACTCATTTCATCATGTTCTCCATCTGAGCTCATTTCACTCTTTATATCCTCTCTACAGGTGCTGAAGGTCAGACTCTGACTCAGTCTGGACCAGAGGTTAAGAGACCTGGAGAGTCCACCAGACTGACCTGTACAGGCTCTGGGTTCACATTCAGCAGCTACTACATGGTCTGGATCAGACAGCCTGCAGGAAAAGGACTGGAGTGGATCGCTTTAATTTATCATGACAGTAGCAAAACCTTTTACTCCGACTCAGTCCAGGGCAGGTTCATCATCTCCAGAGACAACAGCAGAGAGCAGGTGTATCTGCAGATGAACAGTCTGAGGACTGAAGACTCTGCTGTTTATTACTGCGCCAGAGACACTGTGTCTTAAAACATCCACAGAGCTGAACAAGAACCCTCAGAGCCTGAACACCTGCAGCATGAAGCCACCAGAGGAGGAGCTCTGAGACCAGAAATGATCAGAACAGCAGCTGGAGTATAAAATGTGTAAGAGAAGAAAGTTCACATTAAAGGACAGAAATACTATTAGACTGCAGAAAAAGTTTACATAAAAGTTGCTGTATAAAAAGACTTTGTACATCTAGTCCAAGGAAAATCCAAACACTGTTTAAGGTGCATTATCACTGATTCCAAGGCCCCTACAGAGGCACTAAATAAAACCTTTATAAAAATCCCCATATATTAGGATAATGATATCATGACCTGATTAAACTGAAGAGGTGACATAAAGCTTTACACATAATTATTTGTGTTTTGGAATCACAGTCTACAGAGAGATCATGAATTATCAGAAAAAAAATCATCCATCAAAATGTCCACCTGTGTGTAGATTTTACTCAAACATGGATCATTAAATATGAAACAATTTCCCGAACATAAATGTCACTTTCACTGAATCTTAAACTACCACAAAGCCACGATTCAAATGAAGTTTGGACCTCCGCTCAGTCATTCAGGCTCAAGGATGGGTGAGGTGAACAACTGCATGAGTGCAAAAGTTTAAGATCAACTTTGCTCAAATATATTTTTGAGGGTTTTTGTTCTGCCATAATCCTAAAAAGGGATAAAAGGAAGAAATCATGGATGACTAGCTGGATTTAGTAAAACAAGTTTATACGTTTAAATATAAGGAAACAGGCTGCTTATTGACCATTTACTTTGAAAATAAATGAAAGTGACTTTCTAGTTTAAGTGGGAACATATGGAAATAACAAATTCATTAAGTGTTGGCATATGAAATGTGTCATTGATGTTGATTCTTAGAAAACTGATAAATCAAATGGAGCAAAAAAAAAAAATCAAAGTAAATATTTGATCTTCTGTTAAAGCTGTTTTTTGAATGATGCATCTTCATGTGTGATAAAATAAACGTACACCCTGTGAGGACTCCCCTGTTGGCTCCAGTCAGACCATCATCAGTGTTCCAGTTTAATGTATGCAAACTCAGAGAGTGTCCACGTTACTCAGCTATAAAAGCTGCCATCAGAGCATCAGTGGAGCTCACAGCACGTCACATCCAACATCAACCATGTTTCCTGGAGCTCTGCTGCTGCTGCTGGCAGCTGGATGTGAGTCTCTGTGTTTCTGTCAAACCTTCATCTTCTTCTGCTCTTTAACCTGATCATCTGAACATGTTCTCTTTTTAACAGACGTGAAGAGTGAAACCCTGACACAGCCAGGATCAGTGACTGTGCAGCCCAGTCACACTCTGACCATCACCTGTCAGGTCTCTTATTCTCTCAGGAGCTACGGGACAAACTGGATCAGACAGCCTGCAGGAAAAGGTCTGGAGTGGATTTTATATGGATGTTCTGGATGCACCACTTACTACAAAGATTCACTGAGGAACAAGTTCAGTATCAGCTTAGACTCCTCCAGTAAAACAGTGACCCTGACAGGACAGAACATGCAGCCTGAAGACTCTGCTGTGTATTACTGTGCCAGAGACCCACAGTGACACAAAACATCAGGAGAGCTGAACAAAAACCCTCAGAGTCTGAACACCTGCAGCATGAAGCCACCAGAGGAGGAGCTCTGAGACCAGAAATGACAACAACACCATCTGACTGTTAAAGGGGAACAAATCAACTCATGGAATGAAAATCAATGCTTTATGAACATAGAATTAGAAATTTCTTGAGTGAACATTTTGATTATGAAGCTTGAGCTGTGAGCTTTTCCTTATCTTGGTTTATTTTTTTTTTGTCTTTTTCTGTTTTTTGGAATTCAGCTTAATTAAGGTCAGTCTATTGTTTTACTGGATCGTCTTAGAAGAGTCGACCAAAAAGTTCTATGTGAGAAATCAAGACATGCCGATCCACTGACGTCTGATTTTATTTCATGAAAGTTTTCCTTGTAGCACTCACTCTGCAATCACTGAAGAACAAAAAAAAAATTCATGGACCCTGTTTCAGTAATCAAAAGGAAAAATCTTGTGCAACATGTGAGTAAAATGATGAATTATACGGCAGGTTTTCCCCTGGTCTGAATGAAAAAAATGTGACATTTCTCAAGAGAAGAGAGTGTTTCAAAAGTATTTAAATTACAAAGTTGATTTTATTCTTAATGTCCAAGCCTGAAGAAATGAGGATGTCCTGCAGATTCAGAGGGTTAAAACTGTAAAACCACCAAAATCACAGAAAAGCAGGAGAGGATCAGATGACTTTACTGATCATACTGACTTTAGCTCAGCTCTGACAATGAAGCTCTTGAAGCTCTTCACCCACTGGCCACTTTATTGGGAACAGCCTGTCAATAGTTTATAAATGCAAACAGCTTACACACCAATCACATGGAAGCAACACAATGGATTTAGGCCTGTGGACATGGTCGAGAAGACCTGCAGTTCAAACTGAACATCAGAATGCAAAAAGTCAGGGTGTTCAGATCTCTGGGGTGTAAAGAGGAGGGTCCAAATAAGAGAAAATATCATGTGAAGCCAGCAGGTGGAAATGTCTTGTTGGTGCCAAGAGGTCAAAGGGGAATGGCTGGAGTGATTGGAGCTCAGACAGGAAACAGCAACACAAAATCCAGGTGTTACAACCAAAGTTTCAGAATTTTTGAACACACAACAAACTCAGTCTTGAAGCAGCTGGACTACATGGGATGTGGTGGAGCAGGAATTTCTCATCATGGATGTGCAGCAGCTGTGTGATGCTGTCATGGAGACATGGACCAACATCTCTGAGGGATGTTTCCAGCACCTTGTTGAATTAATGCTCTGAAGGATGAAGGCAGCTCTGAGGGCAAAGGGGGTCCAATCCAGGACCAGAGAGTCCAGCAGAGTCACATGGTTCATTTAGAATATAAAGTCTGCCTCATGGGAGGAGTCAATGCAAAGTGAGATGTGTTCCTCCTCTACTTCTGTGACTGCAGAGAGGAGGACAGAGGACAGTGGACTCACAGTTTGACATGATGGACTACAGGACAGGACTGCTGCTCTTCACTCTCTGCTGGACAGGTGGACATCATCTCAGTCACAGTTTGACTCATTTCATCATGTTCTCCATCTGAGCTCATTTCACTCTTTATATCCTCTCTACAGGTGCTGAAGGTCAGACTCTGACTCAGTCTGGACCAGAGGTTAAGAGACCTGGAGAGTCCACCAGACTGACCTGTTATGCTTATGGATTATCATTCAGTGGCTCTCACATGGGTTGGATCAGACAGGCTCCTGGAAAAGGACTGGAGTGGATTGCTTTCATTTATCATGATAGCAGCAAAACCTTCTACTCTGACTCAGTCCGAGGAAGATTCACCATCTCCAGAGACAACAGCAGACAGCAGCTGTATCTGCAGATGAACAGTCTGAGGACTGAAGACTCTGCTGTTTATTACTGTGCTCGAGAGGGTCACAGTGAGAGACGAGGACGGCAGAGTCGTACAAAAACTACTTCCCCTTTTTTAATCACCATCAGCAAGAACATGCTGAGCTTTTTTGTAAGATGTTACGATCAGACATGTAAAACATGTAAAATAAAAGAGATCTGATATAAATAACAAGAACACATTCCTTTCGAGGACACGTTTCTGATGTCTCAGACATATATGACATGATGTAAATAAGTTTGATTAACAAAATTAAAAATATTTTAAACACGAGAAATAACATTCGACAAGTCTCACAACAAGACTTGTAGCAGTTGGATCAAACAAAAATGAAAGGATGTCAAATTCTGATCCACTAAATGTTTGCGTGTATAAAAACAGGTTAATAGCACATGAAAAGCTGATCTTCTAACCTGCTGCACAGGAGTGTGTCAAATGACCAGATTAGCCTTGATTTGTTTGCCTTCATAAATATGCAGAATACATGCAGAGTATCAGAACTTGCAACATACTAGGAGCAACCACTCTGTGATTTATCAAACTTGAAACTTACTTCACTCAATGTTCTTGAGTCACATTATCATGTTTGAAAGGTAGGTGCAAACTGGCACATCGATATACACAGATGACCAACAGAGAAAGAGAATATGCCATGTGTTTGTCAACATATTTGAACTATCATAAGGAGCATTAACTGAATATTTTCAAATAATTTGATGGGTGACGGAAAGACTTGGAGGCTCTCTGTCTTTATGATGGAGTGGAAATCGAGGGACGATCCAGTGTGCCATCATACTCATGCAGACACACATGAAAAGTAAACCCTATCTGTTTTTTGCTCTTAATACATCATGGAGGAGGTCTTATAACCTATGTAAAAAAGATTCCCTTTATAGTTGCTCTCAATGCAGCATGTGCTTGCCATCACAGTAAATCATGTATTCAGTTCTAGGTTAGAAGTGTTCTTCGCCTAATTTTCTTATTTTCTCTGCACAGATTAATGGATTGTGTGGATTTTCTGTAAAATATCTCGTAAGACTGTTCTTCAGATGAGAGATTATTGGTGATGAAGCTATGTGACTATGTGAATGCTGTCATTAGGATTATGTTAAATTGGAATCAGAAAAGGAAAATTACAATGATGGATAAAAATACAGCATGACAGAAAAGTCACAGCCTTGTTCAACAAATTGCAGATGCAAAAATGGTTATCACAACCTCTTGTCGGCAAAATATTTCCTGAGCAATGCCAATTTTGAGCTCTGTGCTTTTCACAGATGGCCTCCCAAATCACATTTCTTCTGGAAACACTGAGATGTTTCTGCTGAAGTTGGTCAGACTATTTACCTCAAACTCCGTGGTTTCAAACTTTATCTTCCATTGATGGCCAGTCTGCTCCTCTAAACTCTTCCTGGTGACAGCCAGTAGTTAACACAAAATCTTCCTGTAAATATCAGTTACTCGCACAGTCATAGTTGATAAATTCCACAGTCCACAGCAACCCAGGTCTGGAGCGCTCTACGTCACTTGAGTTACACTGCAGGTCTGTCGTGAACTGTTGTATGTACGTTGCTCTGCCTCATTGGCGTGTGAGCATAGAAAGAATGCAGCTGTGCTTTTATATAGGCATTTTAAACCAAAGTATGTCACTAACATTTCATGAAGACATCACGTATCCGTGTTAAACTGCAGAAAAGGAGAAAAATATGGAAACTTTAGATGAAAAGAATCTTCAATATAAGGGAGTCACAAAAAGGCAAAAGATACGACTGATGCAACTTTAACTAAAACCTTCTGAGATTCAGGTCAGATGTCCCTCCATGAGGAGGAGTCAATGCAAAGTGAGATGTGTTCCTCCTCTACTTCTGTGACTGCAGAGAGGAGGACAGAAGACAGTGGACTCACAGTTTGACATGATGGACTACAGGACAGGACTGCTGCTCTTCACTCTCTGCTGGACAGGTGGACATCATCTCAGTCACAGTTTGACTCATTTCATCATGTTCTCCATCTGAGCTCATTTCACTCTTTATATCCTCTCTACAGGTGCTGAAGGTCAGACTCTGACTGAATCTGGACCAGAGGTTAAGAGACCTGGAGAGTCCACCAGACTGACCTGTACAGCCTCTGGGTTCACATTCAGCAGCTATGGGATGGTCTGGATCAGACAGGCTCCTGGAAAAGGACTGGAGTGGATCTCTTATATATTTATTGATGGTAGCGGCACAAATTATATTTACTACTCTGACTCAGTCCAGGGCAGATTCACCATCTCCAGAGACAACAGCAGACAGCAGCTGTATCTGCAGATGAACAGTCTGAGGACTGAAGACTCTGCTGTTTATTACTGTGCCAGAAAGACACAGTGGCTGAAGATGGTACAGCTGCTGTACAAAAACCTTCCATGAGCTTCAAAACATTGAAACTGGATCTCTTAGTTTTCATCCAACACTCTGTTATAATCAAGAATGCTCAACAAACATCAATAACCATCAACTTAGTTTCGTGTGACTGTTTGTCCTAAATAATAAATCATGAGAGTAGACCTGCAAGTTAAATATGTTTTTTATTGAGCTGAATACTTTGTTTTGAGGGTCTGACAAATCTTTATATATCTGAGAAAGGGATGCACTTTAAACACCTCACTTTAGATTAAACACAGGTTATGGTAATTATATTTACTGTATACCAATAAATGATACACATAAGAATATTTACAATGACCACTGCAGACATCAAAAGATACTATTAGGTGTACTGTTAACATGGCTCCAACTTTACCTACAAGCAGAAATAATGAAAGACTATTATTGTGCTGGAAGTTACAGTATCAATGCTTCATAATCATGATGCACTGAATTTGAGCATACCACAATCCCTAACCTTACAAAGCAGCTGGACTGACCAGACTCAGTCTCTGTCATCAGGCAGATCCATCTTGTAAAGCTCCGAGCTGGAAAGTTTGTTCTCATTCAGAAAATGTCAGGGCTTATCAGCTGTGCAGAACCAAAGATGACCGCTGGCCTCTGACCTGTCATTAATGTGAAGGACATTCATCTGTTTCATCATCTTTTAGCGTTTCTGGAAAGGTTCTGATCTTCCCAGGGCACTTTCTACAGGATGAGAGAAATCCCACGAGTATGTAAAACAGTCCACCTGGTGTGTCAGGTTCACCTTTAACTCCAAACAGTTCACTCTCTTATGTTCACTTACCAGTTGCAGATGCAGCATGTACAGTAAAACCATATATCTGCTGACTTTTCCATTGACTTAACCGGAGTTCATTCCAAAAATTGTTGGAATGAAGGGAGTGATCGTACAGCCATCCTCTAAGTATTTATCAACAGTTTTAAACTGAATCAGTATTTTCATAAAAATGATACAAATAATGAAAGCATGAACATGGTTGAAAAACAGTAAGTGGAAATGAAAACTGTTAGTCTGACTATGTTGTGGTTGATTTCAGATAATTTGAAGAGTAACATGTACTTTTCCATCAAGAATTGACAGAGTTATTATATGCATAATTTTCACCTGTGATATGGTGCTGAAATATAGAATTACTACTCAAAAATATATAAATGCACAAAACAGTGTGAAGGAATTAACAGAATGAAAATGTGCTCCAATTGCCGTAACTGACATTCTCGCAATTACGTTGCCAATGGCATGCTCCCTCATGTTTTGCGTCATCTGTGGCATGATGACATGCGACAAACATTTTGGGGTGGCCTTTTATTGTGCCAGGAGTGGCTGTGTACTGGCTGACCACCACACCGTCGTGTGGCATGAGTCTCATGGATGGACTGTACTCACTGGGAATGATCAAGTAAACTAGGGAACTTAGTTTGAGCAAAGCAAAGTAATCTGTACACAGATAAATATATTTTTGGGCATGTTAAGGGAAGTCATTTTAACTTAACCTTTAGAGCTTGTGCACTTAAATTTTTGTTGAGTGTATTTTAATGGAGGACACAAATGAACACATAGTAAGGTCTTTGTCATTGCTAACAGGGGATGTTTGTTGTCATTTTAGGGTCAATCCCAATTGTCGCCCTTAGCTCTCTTCCTTTGTTTTACTCTTTAGTCTACTTTTCCCCTTAGCCCCCTGTTGTGGGGGCCAAGGATAAGGAGTAAAAACATGCTCCTACGAAACGACACGCTTCTCAGTTCCTGCTATGTTATCACCCAGAGTCGCTTGCTGGCTGTTGTAGGCAGATGCAAAAATAGCTGTAGTTAAAACTGTGGAAACTAGCTCATTATTACAAGTAATTCAGAAATACGACCAACAGTTCAAAACATGATTAATATTTACTTCATGATTTAATAATTATATATAATTATGTGCTTCTTTCAGTCTCCACTCTACCATCTTGTCCGTGGGCATGGTGCATCATGGGAAATTTCTCATACCCCTTCCATTTAAGTGAGGTCCTGGTTTGTCTGCGTTACAAGGACTGTGTAGCCCTTCCCCTTAACCTTACTGGTGACTTGGGATATCCCTTTACTTGACGTGAACTTGCAAACCCAAGAGCTAAAGGGTACAGTTGGTATTGACCAACTCTGTCCAATTCTTATGTTTTTCACAATCACAAGTCCTGGTGGACTCACACACTCACACTTTCACATATGACACCATCAAAGTCCATAAGGGCTCAGTGATTTGGCTTTAGGGTTGACATTCTGATGAAACTTAACCCAAAACCCTTTGAGATACAGGTCAGATGTCCCACCATGAGGAGGAGTCAATGCAAAGTGAGATGTGTTCCTCCTCTACTTCTGTGACTGCAGAGAGGAGGACAGAGGACAGTGGACTCACAGTTTGACATGATGGACTACAGGACAGGACTGCTGCTCTTCACTCTCTGCTGGACAGGTGGACATCATCTCAGTCACAGTTTGACTCATTTCATCATGTTCTCCATCTGAGCTCATTTCACTCTTTATATCCTCTCTACAGGTGCTGAAGGTCAGACTCTGACTCAGTCTGGACCAGAGGTTAAGAGACCTGGAGAGTCCACCAGACTGACCTGTACAGCCTCTGGATTATCATTCAGCAGCTACCACTTTGCCTGGATCAGACAGGCTCCTGGAAAAGCAATGGAGTGGATTGGCTGGACTGGCAGCAATCATTACTCCAACTCAGTCCGAGGCAGATTCACCATCTCCAGAGACCACAGCAGAGAGCAGCTGTATCTGCAGATGAACAGTCTGAGGACTGAAGACTCTGCTGTTTATTACTGTGCCAGAGCCTCACAGTGACACAAACCATCAGGACAGCTGAACAAAAACCCTCAGAGTCTGAACACCTGCAGCATGAAGCCACCAGAGGAGGAGCTCTGAGACCAGAAATGATCAGAACACTGAAGATCTAAAAGAGAAAGGCAAACAATTGAATCCAAAGTGACAGCAATATAAATGTAACTCCACAATCTGATCTAGTTTTGCTCTCTCTTAGCTCTAACATACTTTATCCAAACCAATTGCCATGGTGTTATAAAACTACATGTGAAGCCCACTGCAGGAGATACAAAGCAAACTCCCACATATGATGATTTTCCTTTAGCTATACTTCTCCCATGAAGAACAATTGAAACAAAACAAAAAAGTTTCCATCATTTTAATAAATGATCACCGCACCACAGTTAAATGACACAGACAATAACTGCTGGTTCAGCAAAGGATGTGATGAATATAAACACAACCATCGATATGATTCAGTGAATCTGAGTCTGACTCTGATCATCAGGTGAATTCAGTTCAGATCTTATTTTGGCCAAGATCCATCTAAGATCACAGAAAAATCTCAAATCACACCTCATTCACATCAATGTAAAATATCCTTTTTGACAGATTTTACTTTTATAAACTGAATTCAATCTCGTCATGAACAGTCAAAGAAATAAAGTGATAAATGAAGAGACAGCAGGCACCATCAGAACTGTCCTAACTGTTAAGTAACCTTGCGGTGCTGCTGGATCCCCCTGATTCAGCTGTCTTTCATTGATGCTCTCTGCTCTGGGATGTTCACCACAAAAAAGACTTAAGCTTTAAAAGTCTCATGGTCCATCATCTGACCTGCTGTGTAGTCTGCAGGACTGAGGAAAACGTGACACTGTTGCCTCGAGGCAAGTCAATTTCTCAGTCTGTGACAAAAATCTGCTTCCTGTGAAGTGAAAGAACACTGTCCAGTGATTTTATGGCAACAGTCCACATTTTATCCAGAGAGGATCATTGGTTTTGAGAGAGGCCATTTTTGTTAAGATGGAGAAACCATCACTGAACAGAGGTGGAGGACTAAGACACCTTTATCTCCTACATAAGATGAAGTTTTGGATTCCCAAACAACCCAAACTGACCTCCTCCATGAACTAAAGACCAAACAACATGTGCCCTGAATGACCGAGTTAGTTCTCACCAGTCACACCTCGGGCTGCAACAACCAATCCATTCAATCGATGAAAATCGATAATTAAATCTGTTGTCAACTAATTGAATAATCAATTTTCATCTGCAACGAATCACGGGTGTTTTGGAGCATGAAATTGTAGCTTACAGTCAGTTAGTTAGGAGGAGATGAGCCCGCTCTCTTGCTGTAAGCTACAGTGAGAGGTGCGCATGCGCAGTAGCGACCGTCACTGCACGTAACAACATGCAGAAGGATTCACAATGGCAGCGTCCACAGTAGCATCACTTCGTGAACAACCAAAAACCTCCAAAAGCTGGGAGCATTTCACGCTCAACAAAGCAAAGCAAACCATCACGTGCAAACATTGTAAGGCCGACGTCATCTGGCATGGAAGCACGACCTCTATGAAAGAGCGCTCGTTGAGAAGGCACGTCAGCGTGTTGGAGACGGACGAAGACTCGCCTTGGTATAAAGATTATTTTTGTTTGTTACATTCAGCAGCACCTTATTTTATTGAATACTTTATAGACAAAACTGCTTCTACTTTGCCTGCTTTGTTTAAAAAAAAAAAAGAGTCTGCTCAAGGGCCAAAGTTGCCAGGTCTGCTTATTATAAGCGACATTCTTTTCTTGAATAGATGCTTGGCACTGTGATATTGAAATGTAAAATAGACGAAAATTAACACACTTTATGTAGATTTCTCTTTTTAAAAAGTAATATATCACATTAGAAAAAGAAATAGCTTGAGCTTGCTTATTTTTGGCTTGTTTTTATCAACCTGGAAACACTGGACAGGAGCTCTCATTCCACAGGTTATGTAACATGATTTTGTAAAATAAAGAGCACAAAAGAACTAACTGTTATGTTCTCTGTAGTAGAGCTTGATGTCGGCCGTCCCAATTAGGAACAGATATGAGGTTCTGTCCTATGTCGAGCAATGTAAAAGTAACATAAAAGTAACGAGTAATGTGAAATGTTACTTTTCATAGAGGGTAACTAAGTAAAATAACAAATTACTTTTTTAAAGTAACGAGTAACGAGCAAACACTACTTTTTAAAAGTAACTTCCCCAACACTGAGTAACAGTCAGTAGAGGTCTTACAGCTCTAGTCAACTCTTACACTAAAATAAGCCTTTATGACAAGAAATGAAATATCTTCAAGGATCTGAACCAGTCCAGCTGACACAAGGATCTGCGCTGGCTAAAATATTCTGATGAAGCCTGCGATGAGCAGGTAAAGTTTTAGCATCACTATCCTCCAATCTCACTGGCTCCTGATTAAGAGGTTTCACTTCCTGACCCCATCTGACCTCCACATGTCACAAATAAAACAAAAATCATAACTTTACATGGTTTGCAATTTCTAAAAACAGATGTTTATAAAGTGGTTTAACAAAATAAAACAAAGGCAGAATTCATGAAGTTCATGATACAGTTCATATACATTTCTAAAACCACTGTGACATCAGCAGCTCAGGCCCATGCCTCAGGGAGAAAACCCTGAGCACAGACTGTAGACAAAATGTAGAGCCATTCAAGACCACACTCAGCCTGGTTTAACCATTCACCACAGAGCAGAACTGTCAACCAATCAGAGCAGAGTGGGCGCACATGGGGGAGGAGCCTTAAAGTGACAGGAGCTCCAACAGAGTGACTCCGACAGAGAGAGAATAGAGGTGGATCAGGTAATTAGTCTGTGAAAACTGGAAGGTTCATTGGACATCACTGGTCACACTCTGTGACAAAAACAAATGATCTTGTGGTCCCGTTTACGTCCAGGTGTGTTTGTCTGAAAACAAGGAATGGTCGAGCACAAAGCTGGTGTGTTTCTGACTTGAGGACACAGAAAATGACTGTGCTCTAAACCCCCTTATACCTGATCTACAGTCTAAAGTCTGCGGTCAGAGTGTTTCCAATGTTTTAAAGGATCCACAAAGCAAAAACACATAATTAACTGAACTTGTTTCCCCCACACACGATGAATGGCAGAAAACCTCTACTGTTAAATTTGAGCATCTGATGAGAAATTCAGTTTAAAGTTCAAGAAAGCACTGATAGAAAGTGTTTTTTAACAGCACTTTATTACTTCTGGAAACAAGTAGAAACTCAGGACACAAGATTTTCTCAAAACATGGAGTTACATTTCTGATATTTGTTTACACACTAAAGAATCTAACCCATAATCATGCTCACAGATAATAAAACAGGCTGTTTGGTGTGTTTTCAGCAGGTTACAAAGAACAGAGCCAAAGATTCAGAGCATGTACATCTGTAAGTTTAGGTGACACACTGCAGGTTGTATCAAAGGGGGCGAAAGGGAATAAAACACAATCAGTCTCAAACCTCAAGTCTGAGTTGAGTCTGAAGTTTCTGATGGGCAAGTCTCAAGTCACCTCTAGAGCGACTCGAGTCCACTGAAGCTCAAGTCCTCATCTCTGCTATAAAGTCATGTTTTGATTTGTTGAGTATTTCATCTGGTCTCTGAGTGTCAGTGTGGTTCTCTATGCAAAGTGGTCTTCCTCTCAGTCTGATATAAAGACTCAACATCAGACTGTGAGTCAGAGAAGAGGAGAAGCTCCATCATGACACCTTCAACACCAACCATGTTCTCTGGAGCTCTGCTGCTGCTGACTGCTGGATCCTGTGAGTCTCTCTGAGGCAGACACACTGACAGTATGATCACAGCACAATGACTCCTGACTCTCTCATTCAAGATTCAACATGTTCTCCTCCACAGGGGTGAAGAGTGAGACGCTGACACAGCCAGGATCAGAGACTGTGCAGCCCGGTCACACTCGGACCATCACCTGTCAGGTCTCTTACTATGTCAACAGCTATGGGACACACTGGATCAGACAGCCTGCAGGAAAAGGACTGGAGTGGATTGCAGGAGGTGCTGCATGTTCTTCATGCAGAACAATCTACAAAGATTCACTGAGGAACAAGTTCAGCCTCAGCTCAGACTCCTCCAGAAACACAGTGACTCTAACTGGACAGAACATGCAGCCTGGAGACTCTGCTGTTTATTACTGTGCCAGAGAGCCACAGCAACACAAAACATCAGGACAGCTGAACAAAACCCCTCAGAGTCTGAACACCTGCAGCATGAAGCCACCAGAGGAGGAGCTCTGAGACCAGAAATGACAACAACACCATCTGACTGTTAAAGAGGGAACAAATCAACTCAGGGAATGGAAATGAATAAAATACAACCACGGAAACAAAAAGATATGATATTTCTTTCGTCAACATTTTGTTTATAAAAACTTTGAGCTGTCCCATATCTTGAGTTTATTGTTGTTGTCTTTATTTGTTTGTTTTTTTTAATCAGCTTTAATTAGGGTGCGACATTAGTTTTAATGGATCTCTTTAGAAGAGGGGACTAAAAAGTTCTTTGTGAGAAATCGAAAGACATGCCAATCCACTCCACGGGTTTGATTTATTCATGAAACTTGTCCTTTAAACACTCACTCTGGACGCACTGAAAAACAAAAACCCACATCCATTAATGGAGCCAGTTTTCAGTAATCAAAAGGAAAAATCTTGTGCAATATGTGAGGAAAACGATGAATCATACGGCAGGTTTTCCCCTGATCTGAGTGAAAAAAATGTGACATTTCTAAAGAGAGCAGAGAGTGTTTTAAAAGTTTTTAAATTACAAAGCTAGTTTTATTCTAAATGTCCAAGCCTGAAGAAATGAGGACGTCCTGCAGATTCAGAGGGTTAAAACTGTAAAACCACCAAAATCACAGAAAAGCAGGAGAGGATCAGATGACTTTACTGATCATACTGACTTTAGCTCAACTCTGACAATGAAACCCCTGGTGGAATTATTCACCGACTGGCCACTTTATCAGGAACAGCCTGTCAACAGTTGAGAAATGCAAACAGCTTACCAATCAATCACATGGAAGCAACTCAATGGATTTAGACCTGAGGACATGGTCTAGACGACAGTTCGAACTGAACATCAGAATGAAAAAGAAAGGGTGTTCAAATCTGAGGGTATAGAAAATATCAAGTGGAAGTCAATTGATGCTGTCATGGAGACATGGACCAACATCTCTGAGGGATGTTTCCAGCTCCGTGTTGAATTAATGCTCTGAAGGATGAAGGCAGCGCAGAGTCCAGCAAGGTCACACAGTGCAGACAGAGTTCAACTCTTGTATTAAAATAGAGACCCTGTTATCCTTTAAAAAGATTTTGTATCAGGAAATCATCAGAATCATGACTGATCAATCTCCATTTTGGATAACTGTAGAAATGTCCAAGAGCTGATCTGCTGTAGGACAAACATTTGAACCTGAGCCTCAAATCTGCTCGATGCTGTGCTGCTGAAGTCAGAGTTAAGATTTACTGACAAGGAGATCAGAGTCTAAGAATCAATCTAAACATGTTTGTTCACTGACAAGAACCAAAAAGACATAAAATCGTGTTCAAGAGCTTCAGACCAACTTCAAAATACAGAATACAGTTTATATACATTTCTAAAACCGTCTCATGGGAGGAGTCAATGCAAAGTGAGATGTGTTCCTCCTCTACTTCTGTGACTGCAGAGAGGAGGACAGAGGACAGTGGACTCACAATTTGACATGATGGACTACAGGACAGGACTGCTGCTCTTCACTCTCTGCTGGACAGGTGGACATCATCTCAGTCACAGTTTGACTCATTTCATCATGTTCTCCATCTGAGCTCATTTCACTCTTTATATCCTCTCTACAGGTGCTGAAGGTCAGACTCTGACTCAGTCTGGACCAGAGGTTAAGAGACCTGGAGAGTCCACCAGACTGACCTGTACAGCCTCTGGGTTCACATTCAGTAGCCACTGGATGCATTGGATCAGACAGGCTCCTGGAAAAGGACTGGAGTGGATCGCTTTCATTTATACTGACAGTAGTGGAACCTTCTACTCCGACTCAGTCCGAGGCAGATTCACCATCTCTAGAGACAACAGCAGACAGCAGGTGTATCTGCAGATGAACAGTCTGAGGACTGAAGACTCTGCTATTTATTACTGTGCCAGAGAGCCACAGTGACACAAAACATCCACAGAGCTGAACAAAAACCCTCAGAGTCTAAAGACCTGTAGCAGAAAGCCACCAGAGGAGGAGCTCTGAGACCAGAAATGATCAGAAGACTTTCTGACTGTCAAAGAGTGAACAAATCAAATGATTGTAAATGCAAATACAAAAAAAACCAACCAACCAAACAAATAAAAACATGGAAGTAGAAAAACCTGATATTTATTTAGTCAATACTTTGTTGATGAAACTTGAGCTATGAGCTTTCACATATTTTGGGTTTATTGCTGAAATTTTGTCTGATTTTTGGAACTGAGCTTTAACTTGGGTGAGACTTTTGTATTATGGATCTCCATCAGACGTGGACGGGGGGACTCAAATGTTCTTCTTGAGAAATCAGAAGACATGATGATCCTGTTTTCATCAATCAGCCTGATTACTGAAAACAGGCTGATGGATGGAGCCTGTTGTCAGTAATCAAAGTCAAAAAACTTAATCCTGTTAATAATAATAATAAAAATAATACATTTTATTTTAGGACACCTTTATGACACTCAAGATCACCTTACAAAATGTAAAACAAGTAAAATGCATTAAAACAGGCGTAAAAACAACACAATACTATACAACAGACAGTGTGAAAGATCAGAGGGAGAAGGAGAGCTCTAACAGATGAGTCTGATTCTGGTTTTAAAGAGGGGAAAAGACTCAGTGTTGCAGAGGTCAGAGTATGTGAGCTTCATAACAGGGGATCAGAGCAGCTGAATGCTCGGCCTTCATGGTGACAAGGCGAGCAGAGGGGACAGAGAAGTGGACGGAGGAAGAGGATCAGAGGGCAGGAACAGAAACGTTAATGAGGTCAGAGAATACAGAGGGGTGAGGTGAGTACATGGGAGTAAAAGGATGAATTTTAAGATGGGTTTAACTCTGGTCTGAGTGAAAAACTGTTGGCTTTCTTAAGAGAGCAGGGAGTGTTTCTGAAAGTATTAAAAAAACTAACTCTGTTTTATTTTAAATGTCCAAGCATGAAGAAATGAGGACGTCCTGCAGATTCAGAGGGTTAAAACTGTAAAACCACCAAAATCACAGAAAAGCAGGAGAGGACCAGAGGACTTTACTGATCATACTGACTTTAGCTCAACTCTGACAATGAAGCTCTTGGTGTATCATTTATCCACTGGCCACTTTATTAGATACAGCCCTTCAACAGTTTATAAATGCAAACAGCTTACCAACCAATCACATGGAAGCAACTCAGTGGATATAGGCCTGTGGACATGATCCAGACGACCTGGGGAAGTTCAAACTGAGCATCAGAATGGAAAAGAAAGGGTGATCAAATCTCTAGGGTGAAAAGAGGAAGGTCCAGAAAAAGAGAAAATATCAAGTGGAAGTCAATTGATGCTGTCATGGAGACATGGACCAACATCTCTGAGGGATGTTTCCAGCTCCTTGTTGAATTAATGCTCTGAAGGATGAAGGCAGCTCTGAGGGAAAAGGGGGTCCAATCCAGGACCAGAGAGTCCAGCAGAGTCACACAGGTCAGACAGAAGATCAACTCTTATGTTAAAATAGAGACGCTGTTGTCCTTTCTAAAGAGTTTGCATCAGAAAATGATCAGAATCATGATTGATCAATCTTCCTGTTGGATAACTGCAGAAATATCCAAGAGCTGATCTGCTGTAGGACAAACATTTGAACCTGAGCCTCAAATCTGCTCGATGCTGTGCTGCTGAAGTCAGAGTTAAGATTTACTGACAAGGAGATCAGAGTCTGAGAATCAATCTAAACATGTTTGTTCACTGACAAGAACCAAAAAGACATTAAATCCTGTTCAAGAGTTTCAGTCTTATATGAAAATACAGCATCCACCTTATGTTTATATATACAGTATTTCTCAGATTGTCTCATGGGAGGAGGAGTCAATGCAAAGTGAGATGTGTTCCTCCTCTACTTCTGTGACTGCAGAGAGGAGGACAGAGGACAGTGGACTCACAGTTTGACATGATGGACTACAGGACAGGACTGCTGCTCTTCACTCTCTGCTGGACAGGTGGACATCATCTCAGTCACAGTTTGACTCATTTCATCATGTTCTCCATCTGAGCTCATTTCACTCTTTATATCCTCTCTATAGGTGTTGAAGGTCAGACTCTGACTCAGTCTGGACCAGAGGTTAAGAGACCTGGAGAGTCCCACAGACTGACCTGTACAGCCTCTGGGTTCACATTCAGCAGCTTGTATTTGAGCTGGGTCAGACAGGCTCCTGGAAAAAGACTGGAGTGGATCGCTTACATAAGCACAGCCAGTACTCCTATCTCTTACTCCGACTCAGTCCGGGGCAGGTTCACCATCTCCAGAGATGACTCCAGCAGTAAACTCTACCTCCAGATGAACAGTCTGAGGACTGAGGACACAGCAGTGTATTACTGTGCCAAAGAGCCACAGTGAGAGACGAGAACGGGAGAGTCGTACAAAAACTACTTCCTCTTTTAATCACCATCAACATGAACATGCTGAGCTCTTTTGTAAGAAGTGACAACCAGGCATGCAAGAAATAACAGAGCAGAGAGTTCTGCTTTAAAGAAAAAGAACCTTATTAGACTGCAAAGAAAAGACTTTAAATGGGATCTAGTTTATTCTTTAAAGGACGTGTTTCTGTTTTTTCAGACACATTCAACTTTTTGGGAATAAGTTTGACTACAAAAATTAAAAAAAAAAAAACATTTTTAACACATGGGGCATCATCTTGAAAAGTCTCCCATCAAGATAATGGGTTATAAAATGTTTAGTGTATTTAAAACTCCAAAGATTAATTCATTAACTGGATCAAACAGATTTAAAGAAGTCAAATTCTGCTCTTTAGAGGTTGTGTTTCTCATGTCTCTTCTGTGTAATAGAAAAAGAAGCTGTCTGAAACAGCAAAGCCCAGTCACACTAACCCCCTGCCCCAGTCTACCACTGTGACATCAGCAGCTCAGCCCATTGCCTCAGGAAGAAAACCCTGAGCACAGACTGTAGAAAGAATGTAGAGCCATTCAAGACCACACTCAGCCTGGTTTAACCAATCATCACAGAGCAGAACTGTCAACCAATCAGAGCAGACTGGGCCCACATGGGGGAGGAGCCTTAAAGTGACAGGAGCTCGATCACAGTGACTCAGACAGAGAGAGAATAGAGGTGGATCAGGGGTAAGTAGTCTGTGAAAACTGGAAGGTTCATTTGACGTTAGTGCTCACACACTATGAAAACAAAAAATGATCCTGTGGTCCCGTTTACGTCCAGGTGTGTTTGTCTGAAAACCAGGAATGATCGAGCACAAAGCTGGTGTGTTCCTGACTTGAGGACACAGAAAATGACTGTGCACTAAACCCCCTTATACCTGATCTACAGTCTAAAGAATGTGGTCAGAGTGTTTCTGATGTTTTTAAGGATCCATTTAATCTATTGGTTCACATCCACAAAGCAAAAACACATAATTAACTTAACTTGTTTCCCCCACACACGATGAATGGCAGAAAACCTCCAATTTGAGCATTTGAGAAAAATTCAATTTAAAATTCAAGAAAGCGCTGATAGAAAGTGTTTTTAACAGCACTTTATTACTTCCAGAAACAAGTAAAACCTCAGGATGCAAGATGTCCTGAAAACATGGAGCTACATTTCCGATATTTGTATACACACTAAAGAATCTAACCCATACTCATGTTCACAGAAAATAAAACAGGCTGTTTGGTGTGTTTTCAGCAGGTTACAAAGAATAGAGCCAAAGATTTGGAGCATGTACATCTGTAAGTTTAGGTGACACATTGCAGGTTGTATCAAAAGGGGCGAAAGGGAATAAAACACCATCAGTCTCAAATCTCAAGTCTAAGGCTGCGTGTACACTGTGCCAAAAACGTTCAAATTCAACAAGTTTCCGTTGCGTTTTGGCCTTGCGTTTAGATGAGAACGCGGCATCTTTCCATCTAAAACGGAAACTTTTGAATCCGCCCTCCATTCAGCTCTGTGTAAACCCGTATCAAAGCGTTTCAGGGTGAAATGCTGACGTCACCGCATGGGCAGTGCTCTTTCACATGAAGGCTGCACGCGCATACCAGAAACAACAGCTTCGACCGTCTACCTGCTGCTGGTGGTGTGATGGTGTGGAGGACACTTTCTTGGCTCACTTTGGGCCCCTTAGTCCCACCTGATCATGGTTTAAACCCACAGAGTTTTGATGCTGACCATGCCCATCACTTTATGACCACATTGGACCATCTTCTCATGGAGACTTCCAGCAGCTCCATGTCACAAAGCTCAGATCATCTACAACATGACAAACAGTTCACTGTACTCCACAGTCACCAGATCTCAATCCAGTAGAGCACCTGTGGGATGTGGTGGAGCAGAGGATTCTCATCATGGATGTGCAGCAGCTGTGTGATGCTGTCATGGAGACATGGACCAACATCTCTGAGGAATGTTTCCAGCACCTTGTTGAATTAATGCTCTGAAGGATGAAGGCAGCTCGGAGGGCAAAGGGGGTCCAATCCAGGACCAGAGAGTCCAGCAGAGCCCTGCAGCTCATTTAGAATCTAACGTATGACTCATGGGAGGGGTCAATGCAAAGTGAGATGTGTTCCTCCTCTACTTCTGTGACTGCAGAGAGGAGGACAGAGGACAGTGGACTCACAGTTTGACATGATGGACTACAGGACAGGACTGCTGCTCTTCACTCTCTGCTGGACAGGTGGACATCATCTCAGTCACAGTTTGACTCATTTCATCATGTTCTCCATCTGAGCTCATTTCACTCTTTATATCCTCTCTACAGGTGCTGAAGGTCAGGCTCTGACTCAGTCTGGACCAGAGGTTAAGAGACCTGGAGAGTCCACCAGGTTGACCTGTACAGGCTCTGGGTTCACATTCAGCAGTTTTGGCATGGCCTGGATCAGACAGGCTCCTGGAAAAGGACTGGAGTGGATCGCCTATACTGGTGACAGTTATTACCCTGAATCAGTCAGGGGAAGATTCACCATCTCCAGAGACAACAGTGCAAACCAGCTGTTTCAGCAGATGAACAGTCTGAGAACTGAAGACTCTGCTGTTTATTACTGTGCCAGAGAGTCACAGTGACTCAAAACATCCACAGAGCTGAACAAAAACCCTCAGAGTCTGAACACCTGCAGCATGAAGCCACCAGAGGAGGAGCTCTGAGACCAGAAATGATCAGAACACAAGATCAGAGGGACAAAAATCCTTTAACATGAGCTGTATGAAACTATGAAATGTTATAATAATGGAATAAGCAAAAGGACTCATCATATAAATTCTTTCAATGGGTTATAAATTTTCAACTGACAATAGTTTTCTATTCCTGTATTTTTTACATACCAACCAACTCATTTTATCATCACAGAGACTCATCATTGCTCCTCCACCAGCACAGCTCTCAGCAACATCCAACAAACTATCAATGACATTTGGAAGCTAACTTTGAACAGGCAGAAACCATGAGCAATAACAATCAATGTTTCTTTAGGAAAATCTAGAGACAGACTCTTGTGGGCCCTCCTGTATTCCTGCTGCAGAGTGTTTTAACATGCAGCACAGGTGTTTTCTGTAATGTCTACCTGATACAGGTGACATTTTTACACCAATCTGTCAGGCTGGGAAACAGCAAATGATCATGTGTCTTTGGTGTCTTCATATCATGAGGACACAGAAACTGACTGGACTTTAAACCTCCTCAAAGCTGCTCTGATATCTGAAGTCTGTGAGAGTTTGAGTCATTAGTATTTTAGGGCACATCAGAAGGATGGATTCAGATTTGCAAGATCAAAACACACTTAGCTGATATTTTCTGTGCACAGGATGCACAACAGCACACACACTCCACTATCAGATTATTTTTTATATGTATTTCATAAAAGTTCAAAATGGGACAGAGAGCTGTAAGACAACATGCCTTTGTTTATGAAGCTTTCTTCAGAGTGCTATTCCCATGTGGATTTAACGTGTGTAATACTCCCAGGACAAAGAAAACACACACACAGTGAAAGATTCTCATGCATTACAGGGTAAAACTTGTAACATTATGTACTAATGAATGAATGCTACAGATAATTATGATCACAGGTAATGATCAAGGTTGTCCAGTGTGTTTAAAAGAGGCAAAAGAAAATAAAGCCAAGGGTTCAATCAGAGAAATTATATTGTTTACAGTCCACAGATATTTGATGTAATTCTGGTTGAGTTTTTGATCCGTTGTGAGTGCTGATGTTAAATGATGAAGCTTCATATGAATATATATGGTATATCAGTGGTAACTCTTATTTGGGCTCTTATAAGCTCTTCTCTGAGCTGCACTTATATACTGTATGCAAATTTATAAAAGCCACCTTGTCGCTCAGCTATAAAAGCTGCCATCAGAGCATCAGTGGAGCTCACAGCACGTCACATCCAACATCAACCATGTTTCCTGGAGCTCTGCTGCTGCTGCTGGCAGCTGGATGTGAGTCTCTGTGCTTCTGTCAAGCCTTCATCTTCTTCTGCTCTTTAACCTGATCATCTGAACATGTTCTCTTTTTAACAGGCGTGAAGAGTGAGACCCTGACACAGCCAGGATCAGTGACTGTGCAGCCCGGTCACACTCTGACCATCACCTGTCAGGTCTCTTATTCTTTCAGCAGCTACAACACAGCCTGGATCAGACAGCCTGCAGGAAAAGGTCTGGAGTGGATTGCATGGGGCGCTACATGTTCTGGATGCAGCACTTACTACAAAGATTCACTGAAGAACAAGTTTAGTGTCAGCTACGACTCCTCCAGAAAAACAGTGACTCTAACTGGACAGAACATGCAGCCTGAAGACTCTGCTGTTTATTACTGTGCCAGAGACGGCCACAGTGACACAAAACATGAAGACAGCTGAACAAAAACCCTCAGAGTCTGAACACCTGCAGCATGAAGCCACCAGAGGAGGAGCTCTGAGACCAGAAATGACAACAACACCATCTGACTGTTAAAGAGGAAATAAATCAACTCAGGGAATGAAAATCAATGCTTTATAAACATAGAATTAGAAATTTATTGAGTCAACATGTTGTTTCTGAAAGCTTGAGCTGTGAGCTTTTCCTTCTCCTGGTTTAATTTTTTTTTTTTTAATCTTTTTCTGATTTTTGGAATTCAGCTCAATTAAGGTCGTATAATGTTTTAATGGATCTCCTTAGAAGAGTCGACTAAAAAGTTCTTTGTGACAAATCAAAAGACATGCTAATCCACTCACGTCTCATTTTATTTCATGAAACTTTTCCTTGTAACATTCACTCTGCAATCACTGAAGAACAAAAAAAATATATTTATGAATCCTCTTTCAGTAATCAAAAGGAAAAATCTTGTGCAGCATGTGAGTAAAACGATGAATCATACGGCAGGTTCTCCCCTGGTCTGAGTGAAAAAAATGTGACATTTCTCAAGAGAGAAGAGTGTTTCAAAAGTATTTAAAATTACAAAGATCATTTTATTTAAATGTCCAAGCATGAAGAAATGAGGACGTCCTGCAGATTCAGAGGGTTAAAACTGTAAAACCACCAAAATCACAGAAAAGCAGGAGAGGATCAGATGACTTTACTGATCATACTGACTTTAGCTCAGCTCTGACAATGAAGCTGTTGGCGGAAACATTCACCAACCGGCCACTTTATTAGGTACAGCCCGTCAACAGTTTATAAATGCAAACAGCTTACCAACCAATCACATGGAAGCAACTCAATTGATTTAAGCCCGTAGACATGGTCTAGACGACCAGTAGTTCAAACTGAGCATCAGACAGAAGAAGAAAGGATGTTCAAATCTGAGGATATTTAGAGGATGGTCCAGAAAAGAGAAAATTTCAAGTGGAATTCAATTGATGCTGTCATGGAGACATGGACCAACATCTCTGAGGGATGTTTCCAGCACCTTCTTGAATTAATGCTCTGAAGGATGAAGGCAGCTCTGAGGGCAAAGGGGGTCCAATCCAGGACCAGAGAGTCCAGCAGAGTCACACAGTGCAGACAGAAAATAAACTCTTATCTTCAAATAGAACCCCTGTTATCTTGATGCACCAAATCATCAGAATCATGTTGATCAATCTCCATGTTGGACAAATGCAGAAATGTCCAAGAGCTGATCTGCTGTAGGACAAACATTTGAACTTGTGCCTCAAATCTGTTCGATGCTGTGCTGCTGAAGTCAGAGTTAAGATTTACTGACAAGGAGATCAGAGTCTGAGAATCAATCTAAACATGTTTGTTCACTGACAAGAACCAAAAAGACATTAAATCATGTTGCAGAGTTACAGACCAACTTAAAAATGCAGAATACAGTTTATATACATTTCTAAGACCTCTAAGACATTTAACCATGTTGTAGAGATTCGGACTATGTAAAATACAGCATCCACTTTATGTTTATACAGTATTTCTGACACTGTCTCATGAGGAGGAGTCAATGCAAAGTGAGATGTGTTCCTCCTCTACTTCTGTGACTGCAGAGAGGAGGACAGAGGACAGTGGACTCACAGTTTGACATGATGGACTACAGGACAGGACTGCTGCTCTTCACTCTCTGCTGGACAGGTGGACATCATCTCAGTCACAGTTTGACTCATTTCATCATGTTCTCCATCTGAGCTCATTTCACTCTTTATATCCTCTCTACAGGTGCTGAAGGTCAGACTCTGACTCAATCTGGACCAGAGGTTAAGAGACCTGGAGAGTCCCACACACTGACCTGTACAGGATCTGGGTTCACATTCAGCAGCTCTGTTTTTGCCTGGGTCAGACAGGCTCCTGGAAAAAGACTGGAGTGGATTGCATTCATACACACATCCAGTACTCCTATCTCTTACTCCAACTCAGTCCGGGGCAGATTCACCATCTCCAGAGATGACTCCAGCAGTAAAGTCTACCTCCAGATGAACAGTCTGAGGACTGAGGACACAGCAGTGTATTACTGTGCCAGAGGCTCACAGTGAGAGACGAGGACGGGAGAGTCGTACAAAAACTACTTCCTCTTTTATCACCATAAACACTAACCTACTGTGCTCTAAATGATCAGCGACTGAGCACTGATCACAGATTCAAATGACTGAATATGTGGTAAAGAGACCTAGGGAGTCCCACACACTGACCTGGTCAGACTCTGGATTTACATTCATCAGGCACCACATGATTTGGGTCAGACAGGCTCCTGGAAAAGGACTGGAGTGGGTTGCATGGATTGAGAATATCAATAAAAAATGTTCTACTCCACATCAGTCAAAGGTCGTTTCACCATCTCCAGAGACGACAGCAGACAGCAGCTGTATCTGCAGATGAACAGTCTGAGGACTGAAGACTCTGCTGTTTATTACTGTGCCAGAGAGACTGGGGTTTGGGGTGCAGTTATTAGTTAGTCATTAGTCATTTAAGACTGAGAGTAGACTTAAAGAAATTAAATAAATTCATTAAGTTTAAATTAATGCTGTAAAGACGAAATTAAATTGTTTTCCAATTCATGTTATCATAAAGTCATTTTATCTGATGTAACAGGTTTCAAGACTTTATTTTTAGGTCACCATATGCACTGCTAATAAGCTGCTTATTGGACATTATTGAGGGCACAGTAGTGCCCAGTTCCACTGGATCATGCTGCATAGCTAATGTAAGTTTTACCCTGATGACTTGCTTATTGATAGCTCGTTCAGAAGTTCCTGGATATGACTGATGATTCTAATGAGATTTCTTTGTAGATTATTTAAACACCATATCGTCACTCTCTTATTTACTCTTAATAAGTATGGAGTATTTTATGAAACAAGGCTAAAGCTTTTGGTCTCAGTATTGTTCAACTGGCTCATAATGAAATCTTGCTTATGTTTCTACAACTAATGTGAGGTCCTAGTTTTATTCTTGTTTGTGGTATTGCTACCCAATCTAAGGTAAACCAAGAAAAGCCAATTCACAGCATAGATAATCAACAAAACCTACATATCTGTCAAAAGCAGAGATTAGGAGGATGTTGAAGGAAAAACTTTAATTCATGGCCTACTGGCTACACACATGAGGGGATTACTGAACACCAGCAAACTGCCCAAGTCTTAGTTATTCACAGCCCTAACTGTTTATTAACTATGCAGTGGTTAATGAACCTCTTATTCAGGTGTCTTTCATTTCTGCTCTTTGCTCTGGAATGTTAGCCAAAAAAAGTCTGGAGAACTAAAACTCTCACAGTCCATCATGTGACCTGCTGTGTAGTCTGCAGGACTGAGGAAAACGTGACACTTTGGCTCGAGGCAAGTCAATTTCTCAGTCTGTGACAAAAATCATCTTTCTGTGAAGTGGAAGAACACTGTCCAGTGTTTTTATGACAACAGTCCACATTTTATCCAGAGAGGATCATTGGTTTGAGAGAGGCCATTTTTGTCAAGATGGAGAAACCATCACTGAACAGAGGTGGAGCACTAAGACACTTTTCATCTCCTACATATAATGAGGTTTTGGATTCCGATCATAAACAATCCAAACAGCACCTCCTCCATGAACTAAAGACCAAACAACATGTATCCTGAATGACCGAGTTAGTTCTCACCAGTCACACCTCCAGGTAAACTCAGGTCAATGAGACAGCCAACCACTCTCAGGTGACCCCATATTAACGGTAAGCAGAGGGTTGATAGCTCTAGCTGAACACCAGTCAACTCTAAGACCTAAAGAAGGCTTTATATGAAGAAATGAAATGTCTTCAAGGACTTGAACCAGTCCAGCTGACACATGGATCAGCATTGGCTAATTTTTTCTGATGATAAATGCTGTGAGCAGGAAAAGTTCTATCATCACATTCCTCCAATCCCACTGGCTCCTGATTAAGAGGTTTCACTTCCTGACCCCATCTGACCTCCACATGTCATCGATACAACTATAATAATAATTTTATTTGATTAACATTTTTTAAAAAAGATGCTTATAAAGTGGTTTAATAGAAAAAAACAAAGGCAGAATTTATGATCAGGTCAAACAGTCAAAAAGTCTTCATCAGCTCACTGAAGAAGCTTCATGGAGGAGGGAAAAAGTGTTTTTAGGATTCCTTAATAAGTCCTCTTTGGAGGAAACCTTGGAGAACCAGGACCTGGAAGACTGAGGACTTTCACAGAAAACCTACTGAGCATGTTTTGGTCTTCAGAAGGAAACCAGGTATACCCAGAGAAACTCCATGCATGCTCAAGGAGAACACTGATACATATACTGAGTGATTGATCTGGTCTGAGTGTCAGTGTGGTTCTCTATGCAAAGTGGTCTTCCTCTCAGTCTGATATAAAGACTCAACATCAGACTGTGAGTCAGAGAAGAGGAGAAGCTCCATCATGACACCTTCAACACCAACCATGTTCTCTGTAGCTCTGCTGCTGCTGACTGCTGGATCCTGTGAGTCTCTCTGAGGCAGACACACTGACAGTATGATCACAGCTCAATGACTCCTGACTCTCTCATTCAATATTCAACATGTTCTCCTCCACAGGGGTGAAGAGTGAGACGCTGATACAGCCAGGATCAGTGACTGTGCAGCCCGGTCAAACTCTGACCATCACCTGTCAGGTCTCTTATTCTCTCAGAAGCTACAACACAGCCTGGATCAGACAGCCTGCAGGAAAAGAACTAGAGTGGATTTCATTGGGGATGACATGTTCTGGATGCAACATTTACTACAAAGATTCACTGAGGAACAAGTTCAGAGACAGCCATGATTCCTCCAGAAAAACAGCGACTCTGACAGGACAGAGCATGCAGCCTGAAGACTCTGCTGTTTATTACTGTGCCAGAGAGGCACAGTGACACAAAACATCAGAAGAGCTGAACAAAAACCCTCAGAGTCTGAACACTTGCAGCATGAAGCCACCAGAGGAGGAGCTCTGAGACCAGAAATGATCAGAAGAGCAGCTTGAGTATGAAATGTGAAAGAGACATGGGGAAGTAAAAACAGAATCAAGTCAAAAAAGTTCACTTTAAAGAACAGAAATAATATTTGGCTCTTTAAAATATAATACAAAATTTAAATCACAGTGATTATTGCATTTAAGGATGTTTCCTGGTTCTCAAAAAACACTAAACATGATGAAAATGAGTTCACTGACTAGATGAAAGAAAACATCTGATGCATGATATATAATGCAAAATGTGTTAATTGTTTCATTATTGCAAAAGATAAGTAAAATTAAAGTGAATCAAACAGAAATTTGGTGAGGTCATATCATGGTTTTTGCAGTTTTATCAGGCACATTGTGTTTGACATGTCTTCCCTGCATGATGGAGGACTTCTATGAACAAGACAAAGAGTGTGCTGCATCAGAACTTCTCCCTCATCCGACATGAGTGCTTGGATTAAAAACTAAGACTTTAAACCTCCTCAAAGCTGCTCTGATATCTGAAGTCTGTGACAGTTTGAGTCATGAGATGCACAACAGCACACACACTCCACTGTTAGATTATTTTATATGTAAAGTATCAGAAAAAATATATGTAAAGTATCAGAAAAAATTAAATTCATACTATTTGCAGATGACACAAGCCTTTTCTCCTCGGGAGACAACCTGAAGGAGCTGATCACAGTGACAAACGAAGAGCTAAACAAGCTACAAACATGGTTCAATACAAACAGATTATCTCTTAACCTAGACAAGACGAAATTTATGGTATTCGGCAACAAAAATAGAGACTGTGATGATAATGTAAATATAAACGGAACCAAGATACAAAGGGTTAATGAATTCAAATTTCTGGGAGTAATCATTGATGAGAAGCTAAACTGGAAACCTCATATATCTTATACAGAAAAAAAATTAGCCAGGAGTGTATCAATACTGTGGAAAGCAAAAAAACGACTAAATCAGAAATCACTTCTCACAGTTTACTGGGCACTGGTGGCACCACACATACAATATTGCTGTGAAATATGGGGAAACAGCTACAAAACAAATATTAAAGGTATATTAACACTCCAGAAAAAAGCAGTGAGAATTATTCACCACGCAAGCTATAGAGCACACACAAATCAGCTGTTTATCACAGCAAAGATCCTAAAACTATATGACCTAATAAAATACAGGACTGTACAGATATTATACAAGGCTGCACATGACCAGCTGCCGAGGAACCTACAAACAAGGTTCATAAAAAGACAGACAACACACAACTTAAGAGGGGTTATGATTCTCAAAAAGAAAACAGTAAGAACAACATCGAAAGGGATGACAATCACAGTTAATGGAGTCAATCAATGGAACAGCCTCCAGGAAGAAACCAGGTGCAGCGGTACCATAAAAGAATTTCAAAAGAGAATACTGAGAAGGTCCTTTGACGGATATAAATATGAAAATATCTAAGGGTAGTGATACAAAACATGTACAGAGCTGAAGGATGCTGAAACAAAACATGTGGGTTGTTTGGTCTATAAGACAGCAGGAAAGACGAAATGTACCAAAACAATGATAGTGAATGAACTGATGACGTAAGTGAAGTGAGGCAGTATAACATATCAAACTAACTGCAGAGAGACAGACAGTCTCAAAATGGATCCACTAAGCTGGGCTCTTAACGCAATCGATAAGGTTTTCTCAACCCGCCAAGCTGGCCCGGGAGAACCAAAATGTCCCGATGGAACATTCCTAGCTGGGTACGCAATGGACAGCTGGAATAAATGGAGAGTGGTGTGTCTGTCAATCCTGGAGGTGGAGGACGTGGAAGACGTGTTCTTGTTTGCCGCAATTGGAGCAGCGATTACAATCATGGGACTGGGCCTCGGAGGGATTATGTGGAGGCTGAGACGCATGAAGGCTGAGTTTTCGGCAACGAGAGAGGCGATGCTGCTAGCATGCGATGAAATCAAGAGAGCCGGTGGTCAGAGAAAGATGGCTCGCGCACCCCTCAACAAAATCCGACTGGGAGGCGGAAACGCCCGCATGGCTGAAAACTACAGCAGAGCCCGGGACGACAGTGCAGGAGCACGCCTGGGTGAAGAGGAGAGTGACGAGGAGTCACGCGTCTAACACGTCTGAAAAGTGAAGAAAGAAAAGCAACGCGGGCACACCATTCCAACATCACCATCTCCAACATCACAACCCCAACATCACAAACCGGGACCAACAACAACAACAACAAAAAAGGCTTACGTGGAACAAAGGATTATGTAATATGTCAAATACAGACACTAAAAGAGAGTCAAGAATTATGTCATAGTTCTGTAAATGAATAAAAATGTATAACAATTTGTTAATATGTGGAAAAGAGGAGACTAAATACTAAATAGTGAGAAAATGGGGACGGGACTAGATAAGCTCTGCTTCTCCCGTCTACCCTTTCGGACATGAACATTTGATCAACTATTGACAATGTGTGATGCTGTATAACTGTGTTGACGTGACCGAAATAAATAAATAAATAAATCAAATCAAATCAAATCAAATCAAATCAGATTATTTTTTGATGTATTAAGTACGATTTCAAAATGAGACAGAGAGCTGTAAGACAACATGCCTTTGTTTATGAAGCTTTCCTCAGAGTGCTATTCCCATGTGGCATTGACGTGTGTAATACTCCCAGGACAAAGAAGAAACACACACAGTGAAAGATTCTCATGCATTACAGGGTAACATTTGTAACATTATGTACTAATGAATGAATGCTACAGATAATTATGATCAAAGGTAATGATCAAGGTTGTCCAGTGTGTTTTACAGAGGAAATAAAAAATAAAGCCAAGGGTTCAAGCAGAGAAAATACATTGTTTACAGTACACAGTTACTTGATGTAATCCTGATTTAGTTTTCGATCAGTTGTAAGTGCTGTTGTTAAATGATGAAGCTACATATGAATACATGTGGTATATCAGTTGTAACTCTTCTTTGGGCTCTTATAAGCTCTTCTTTGAGCTGCACTTTTATACTAAATGCAAATAACAAAAAGCCACCTTGTTACTCAGCTATAAAAGCTGCCATCAGAGCATCAGTGGAGCTCACAGCACGTCACATCCAACATCAACCATGTTTCCTGGAGCTCTGCTGCTGCTGCTGGCAGCTGGATGTGAGTCTCTGTGCTTCTGTCAAGCCTTCATCTTCTTCTGCTCTTTAACCTGATCATCTGAACATGTTCTCTTTTTAACAGACGTGAAGAGTGAAACCCTGACACAGCCAGGATCAGTGACTGTGCAGCCCGGTCACACTCTGACCATCACCTGTCAGGTCTCCTATTCTGTCAGTGGCTGGTACACAGCCTGGATCAGACAGCCTGCAGGAAAAGGTCTGGAGTGGATCATAAGAGATCGTGTGGGTGGCAGCAACTATGTTAAAGACTCACTGAGGAACAAGTTCAGCCTCAGGCTTGACTCCTCCAGAAACACAGCGACTCTGACAGGACAGAACATGCAGCCTGAAGACTCTGCTGTTTATTACTGTGCCAGAGAGAACCACAGCAACACAAACCATCAGGAGAGCTGAACGAAAACCCTCAGAGTCTGAACACCTGCAGCATGAAGCCACCAGAGGAGGAGCTCTGAGACCAGAAATGATCAGAAGAGCAGCTGGAGTATAAAATGTGAAAGAAATGTGTAAAGAATGTGAAAGAGACACATATATTGTGAAGTAAAATAGAATAAAAACAACAAAGTTCACTTTAAAGGACAGAAATATTAACAGACTCTAGAGAAGAACTTTAAATGAAAGAGAGTATTTTATTTTAAGGATATTTCTTGGTTCTCAGAAACACTAAACCTGATGAAAATGAGTTCACTGACATGAAGAAAAAGCATTTGATGGATAATCCAAAATGCAACATGGGATTTTTTTAATGTCAATAAATACAAAAAATTAAGTGGACTGAACAGATTTTTTGAGGTCAAATCATGGTTTTTAGAGGATTATCAGGCACAATGTGTTTGACGTGTCTCCTCTGCATGATAGAGGACTTCTATGAGCAAGACAAAGAGCCTGTTGCATCTGAACTTCTCCCCCCTCCTTCCTCCCTCCACCATCTTCACAGCACCAACAGTCTGAAATGACTTGTTCAATCTGCACCACTCAATAGGCCTACCAGTGTTAAATCAGAAGTTTAGGCCCATTGGCTCAGCTTGTGAGCCCAATGCAGAGCAAAGACTGTAGAATGAATGAAGAGTCATTGACAACACGACACAGAGAGGCCCTGAAAAGAGCAGTTATCACAGAGTGGACCAGTCAGCCAATCAGAGCAGACTGAGCCCACGTCTCAGACAGAGTGAGAATAAGGATGGATCAGGAGTATTCAGAATATGAAAATCAAAAGGTTCATTGAACATTAGTGATTGTGAACATACTCTAACTCACAGGGCCCTAATTTCGTGACACAGCGCAGGGGGCGCAGAGCCGGTGCACCCAGCACAGTATTAATTTTGTCCGGAGCACCACCGTGCACTGCCTATTTGACAATTTGGTAGACCGTCTGTGCAGAGATGGGTGTGACGGCGCACCAGGGGGGAGGTGACGGCGCACCAGGGGGAGGTGTCGGCAGATTCAGGTGACAATTTCGTGCCAAAAACAGTGCAGAAAGTGTGCTGAAAGCTGGCCAGCTCTAACTTGGTCTGTTCTCGGCGCACCCTCCGAAGCGTAATTTGGTGACAGGCGCACATGTGCGCACACATCACCAAAGCCTCAGAGGCAGGTTTCCAGAGTGTCAGGCACATTTTAATGCAATAAACTATCACAGCAATCACTATTTAATGTAACTGTCTGAACCAGCATCTACATTTGTATCTATATTAACTGTCCCGTCACATCTGATGTTGGATTAAAGCCGTTTGTCATCATGGAAACTTAACCTGACGGCAGCTGGAAGTTTGATGCACATCTTACAATTCAACAACAAACAGCCTTAACATCTGATACTGAGTATTTATCTGGCTTCTCTCATTTCATTAAATTCAAAGAAAGAAGAAGTAGAAAAAGAGAAAATAAATGTGTGTCACTCAGGATTTACCTGTTATTTCCCATATTCCTCTGTTTTAGTCTTTGTTTTTAATGTGATCTAAAAAGATGGAGTACATTATTGCAAGGAGGATGAGGTGGAGACACCGGGAGAGTATACAGTATATTACTAAAGGCTCTGCTATTTGGTGTTAACAAACCAGGAGTGCAGGTGGATCACAAGCATTATGAATGGATAAGCTTGCTGCTGTGTAACTATCTCTTAATTTTGTACTCCTATTAATGACAAAGGAACAGATTACATCTGTCCTGGGAGCTGGCCCACATGGTGACGCGCTTCGTGGCCAGTCCATTGCTGAAGTGACAGCAGCTCTGACCGTCTCTGCTACCGGGTCTTTCCAGCACACTGTTTCAGCTGTGGCGGAGATCATTCAGACCAATCAGACGCTGCGCCTCAGCCTTTGCGCATTTAAAGGCAAGGAGAGGCGTTCATTTGATTGGTGAAGACAGCACTCGGCTGTGTTAAACCCACTCACGCCATTTCTCCTCCCTCTCTCGCACTTGCACGGATGGGCAGGGACAGAAGCGTGGATGCGCCTCTCTGCACTCCTCTGTGCCTGGAGTGCGCCTCTCTTGGCACGGCAGGAAACTTGGAAAGTGCACTGGTCACACCCTGTCCGCGCGGCGAGGGGCAGCGCAGGGCAGGTGCGGCTGCGGCTGCGCCTGGTCTACGAAATTAGAGCCCACAATTTCCACACAGTCCACCTGCACAGCAGTGTGTATGAACTGCACACTCTGCAGCTAACTGCACCAAATCTCATCAGTCACTTCATTTCCACAGCCTGTGCCTCATGTTGTTTCCAGCACCCATCATCTGCACAGCTCCGCAGCCTGTTTGATGGAAATCAACAGTGAGTCTTTTTCAGCAGGAACCGCTTCAGTCTCATGTCAGTCTCTGCCAAACAGATCAACTCTCAGGATTCTCTCATTAACTTGTGTTTGACCTGCTCAGGGCTCTGCTGTGCAGCTACTCTGGGGGACAGTGTGGGGATTGTAGGGAACAGTTATGCAAATTAAATAAAGGAACCAGAGTAATGAAAACATCTGGACTTTTTCATTATTAAAAAAATGTTTTTTTTTTCCCTAAAGTTCATTATAAAACCAACCTGCCTATCAATAGTATGTCTTACTGCTTCACATAAGACTCCTCTGTGTCCATGAGAAAAACTTAAAGTAAAAGAATTTTAAATATGCAGGAATCATAGAGAGCAAACAATAAAACTGATGAAATTTTAACTAAACCCTTCAGAGATACAGGTCAGCTGTCCCTCCATGAGGAGGAGTCAATGCAAAGTGAGATGTGTTCCTCCTCTACTTCTGTGACTGCAGAGAGGAGGACAGAGGACAGTGGACTCACAGTTTGACATGATGGACTACAGGACAGGACTGCTGCTCTTCACTCTCTGCTGGACAGGTGGACATCATCTCAGTCACAGTTTGACTCATTTCATCATGTTCTCCATCTGAGCTCATTTCACTCTTTATATCCTCTCTACAGGTGCTGAAGGTCAGACTCTGACTCAATCTGGACCAGAGGTTAAGAGACCTGGAGAGTCCCACAGACTGACCTGTACAGCCTCTGGGTTCACATTCAGCAGTTATAGCATGGCCTGGATCAGACGGGCTCCTAGAAAAGGACTGGAGTGGATCGCTTTCATTTATGGTGATGGTAGTAAGACCTTCTACTCCAACTCAGTCCGGGGCCGGTTCACCATCTCCAGAGACAACAGCATTCAGCAGCTGTTTCTGCAGATGAACAGTCTGAGGACTGAAGACTCTGCTGTTTATTACTGTGCCAGGGACACACAGTGACTCAAAACATCCACAGAGCTGAACAAAAACCCTCAGATTCTGAACACCTGCAGCATGAAGCCACCAGAGGAGGAGCTCTGAGACCAGAAATGATCAGAACACTGATGATAAAAAAAGAAAGGCAAACAATTGTATGTTAAGAGCTGGCATACAAATTTAACCTTACAATCTGGTCATGTTCTGCTCTCTCTTGGCTCAAACATACTTTCTCCAAACCAATGAACATTGTCATTGCCATGGTGTTATCAAACTGCATGTGGAGCCACTGCGGGAGACACAAAGCAATATGATGGTTTTTCCTCGAGTTATACTTCTCCCATGAAGAACAATTTAAACAAAGACAAAAAAAGTTTCCATCTTTTCAAGAAATGATCACCACACTACAGTTAAATGACACAGACAATAACAGCTGGTTCAGCAAAGGATGTGATGAATATAAACACAACCATCAATATGATTAAGTGAATCTGAGTCTGACTCTGATCATCAGGTGGATTCAGCTCACATCTTATTTTGTCCAAGATCCATCTAAGATCTCAAGGCACACAACATCAGTGTAAAATATCCTTTTTGACATGTTTTAGTTTTATAAGATGAAGTCAATCTAGTCATAAACAGTCAAAGAAATAAAGTGATAAATGAAGAGACAGCAGGTACCATCAGAACTTTCCTAACCGTTTACTAACATTGCAGAACATGAACTGAAGACCAAAACAACATGTGACCTGAATGACCAAGTTAATTCCCACCAGTCACACCTCCAGGTAAACTCAGGTCAATGAGCCGGCCAACCACTCTCAGGTGACCCCATATTAAGCAGATGGTTGATAGTTCTAGTCAACTCTAAGACTTAAAGAAGCCTTTAGAAGAAGCAGTGAAATGACTTCAAGGAAGTGAACCAGTCCAGTTGACACATAGATCAGCGCTGGCTAATATTTTCTGATGAAATCTGCTGTGAGCAGGTAAATTTTAAGCATCACGTTCCTCCAATCCCAATGACTCCTGATTAAGAGGTTTCACGGCAAGATCCCATCTGACCTCCAAATATCACAAATACAACAAAAATAAGAACTTTATTTGATTAAAACTTTTAAAAACATGTTTATAAAGCTGTTTAACGGACAAAAAACAAAGGCAGAATTCATGATCATGTCAAACAGTCAAAAATTCTTCATCATCTCACTGAAGAACCTTCATGGAGGAGGGAAAAGTGTTTTTAGGATTCCTTAACAAGTCCTCTTTGGTGGAAAACTTGGAGAACCAGGACCCGGAAGACTGAGGACCTTCATGGAAAACCAAATGAGGATGTTTTGGTCTTCAGAAGGAAACCAGGTACACCCAGAGAAACTCCATGCATGCTCAAGGAGAACACTGGTACATATGCTGTCTGTGTCCTGTTCAAACTCATTTATGCCTCCATTATAGAGTTTTATATGACACTGACATGCATTCAGTTTCAATAAAAAGATTAATACATGTTTGGACTTTTTCCTTTTTTCCCTAATTTTGTAGTTAATGTATTCAAAAAAATATGAAATGTATTTACCTTAAATGCTAAGTACAATTTATTGGGCACAGGAATTGATAATACTGCAGGAGTTGGCCCACACACTGTGAGCCCGGATAAGTTAAATCTACTCAAAAAACGTGAGGAAAGTGGTTGCCCTAAAAAGATTAAGTAATGTACAATGAAAACTTAAGTAGATTAAACTTAAATATGTGAAGTTCTGGAATTGATAATACTCAAGATTTTAAGTTAATTCAGCTTGACATTAAGTTTATTGTACTTAAAAATAGCAATTCCAGAACTTCACATATTTAAGTTTAATTTACTTAAGTTTTTATTGTACATTACTTAATTTATTTAGGGCAACCACTTTCCTCACGTTTTTTGAGTAGATTCAACTTATCCGGGCTTACAGTGTGAGTGATTGATCTGGTCTCTAAGTCACTGTGGTTCTCTATTCAAAGTGGTCTTCCTCTGAGTCTGATATAAAGACTCAACTTCAGACTGTGAGTCAGAGAAGAGGAGAAGCTCCATCATGACACCTTCAACACCAACCATGTTCTCTGTGGCTCTTCTGCTGCTGACTGCTGGATCCTGTGAGGGGCTCTTAAACTATCACATGATATCAAAATGAAGGAACAATCAGAGGAATGATGGAGATGATGATAATTTTTGTTTCCACAGGTGTGAAGAGCATCGATCTAATCCAGCCAGGATCAGAGACTGTGCAGCCCGGTCACACTCTGACCATCACCTGTCAGGTCTCTGGTTACTCGCTGACTGATGACAGCTATGCTACAGCCTGGATCAGACAGAGAGAAGGAAAACCAATGGACTGGATCTCTCACATGTGGGGTGGTGGAGACTTTTACCAAAACAACGCACTGAAGAACAAATTCAGTTACAGTAGAGACACCTCTGCCGGAACAGTGACTCTGACAGGACAGAACATGCAGACTGAAGACTCTGCTGTTTATTACTGTGCAAGACGCACACAGTGGCACAAAACATCCACAGAACTGAACAAAAACCCTCAGAGTCTGAACACCTGCAGCATGAAGCCACCAGAGGAGGAGCTCTAAGACCAGAAATGATCAGAGCAGCAGCTGGGGTATAAAATGTGAAAGAGACACATTTATGGGGATATGGACACAATCAACACACCAAAGTTCACTTTAAAGGACAGAAATACTTGAAGACTCTGTTGAAAAACAACCAGGGGTCAAAGTTTCTGGAGCCTTGAGGAGCTGAGTCCTGCCACCTTGGCCAAATGAATGAATTATTTAATTCAAACTAGTGGTAACGCCACAGACTGGAGAACATTTTGCATGCACAGCCTGCATGGGCATCTCATGAGCACCGAGATGCTCAACAACTCAGAGCGCATCATCATCCTCTGCTGGCCCTGCATCCTTTAATACGCAGCATCTAAGAGTCAGTCACGCGTCTGTGTGTGCTGCTGTTTTGTGTCTGTACTGTCAGCCTGTGCACTTCTCCAGATTTTCTCAGAAACTTTGATTTGTTTGTCTGAAGAGTTTTGTCAGGATGTTTTGGGATATGAGGCAATGAAGGTCTATGTGATACATACTCTGATTACCCTTGAAAACTCCCAAATATCATAAAACCACTACAAAATCTGCAAAGATACAGTATGTATAGCATGGTTGTGTGACTTTAACTTAAATGTTTACTCAGTGTCTGTGTGTGCAGGCTCCTCTGTGTGCCGGTGAGCATAAGGTGCAGACGGAAGTACATCACAGTGACACTGAGGGATCATCAGTCCCTTTGTGTAATTTTATAGTTCAAATAGTTACTTGATAGCTTAGGTGCACTGTTTACGTGAACACAAAGACTTAAAAAATGAAGGTTCAGCCATTTGATTATTCAAAACCAGAGATGGGCTCTCGAGTTAAAGACTCGTACTCGAGTGGCACTCGAGTCGCATTTTTGGAGACTCCAGACTTGACTTGACTCGTCCCTGAAAGTCTCGGGAATTGACTGGACTCGAGATCAAAGACTCGTGGGCAATCTTAATTTCATGGAAGGTCTTTTGAGTGTGCTGGGAGCGTTTGTTCCCCTCTCTTACCTCGCCTCGCTTTTCTCCCTCTTTGCGGCCGCTTCCAAACCTCGTAAATTCGCTGTCGTTAAGAAAGCACCAGACAGGAAGTCCCCATGTGGAGTATCCGGAAGTTTCAAAATAAAATACAATGCACGGACTCTTGGTACGAAGTGAGGTCAGCAGTCGGGCAGAGGGTCCCAGAGACAACACGACACCATGGACGAAGAAAAGTGAACCGTAGAGGTACAGAAATATATAACACTGCATGCACGAAACATCTTTTCTGCACGGTTATAGGTTGATAAGTTGAATAAATCACGAGGCTGTGTAGTTGGGACCAGCAGAGGAACCTGAGAGAAGCGAAGTGAGGTGTTGTTTATTTCTTTTCTCAGTCTTTAACATGTTTTATGAGCATGTGACATTGCTATTCTCATGAGAGTCTGTGACTCTCGGGGATCAGCCCTCGCCCTACGTGGCTGCATGCCGTGGTGATGCTCGGTGCCTTCAGTGGGTCTGCAGGTGCAAAACCGTGCTGCGCGGCTTTCGCTGAATTTGAGGTTCTGTCCCACCCACATATCACTCATCAGTCAGTCAGTCAGTCATCAGCCATCAAGGCAAGCACAAATGCTCCCCCGCCAGCTTTGCTACCCTTTATACTGACCTACTGCTACACAAACGTCCAACAGCACGGCTACCACCACTCACTGCTTTATTTATTTTATTGTATTGTTAAATGCCATATAGTTTCTTTTTGGCTGCTCATGGCAAGTTTTTTTTTGCATCTGACCATGGCATGCATGTGCACTGCAGAAACTTTGTCAGATAAAAAAAAGTCTGAATTTGGATATATTATATATTTGCCAGAGGCTACATCATATATATAACCTTCAAATACAGTCTACTAGTGCAGCAGTTCTCAGCCTGTGGGTGGAGATCCATAAGTGGGTCTCAGGTCTCAGAGCTGTTTTCAGTGGATGGTGCATTGAAGTATCTGATGTGAATGTTTAAGATGGAAAATAGTTGGCCTTGGGGGTGAGCTCATGAGTAGACTGAATTTGGCCTGGTTTCACTCAATATACAAAGGGCTGGATGCATGCCCAGGATGCTAACCCCTGGGGTTCGGTAAATAACTGAGAACTTAAAGCTGGGGTTGGCGATTTTGGAAAACTAGCATGAATTCGAAATTCGAATTCCGCCTAGCCCCCCCCCCCCGCTCACATGCACTCGCACAGCTGCTATATCCATAAGACTGATTCAACTCCAAACGTTCAGCACGTGTTTATTTTACACGACACTAAGTCATGTCTCAGTCAGCGGTAAGAAAACACCAAACAAACATGTAAAGTTAGTTAGTGCTTTCAGCTGATGTTGATCGGGGTATAGATAGTTCCTCTGACATTCTCCACATAGCTGTCAAGTCTCCCGTTTTGGCCATGAAACTACCGTATTTTCTGTATTTTCTCATCTTTTCCGGCGTCCTGTTTCAGTATTCTCCTGTAAATCTCCCGTGTGATGATATAATAATAAAAACATTTCTCTGCCTCTCCAAACTTAGCTCTGTCTCTAGCCTGAAGGGGGCGGTAATGCTCCAAAATGATGGATGCCAACCGCCGTAAAACCGAAGAAGAAGAAAAAGCCTCGAGAGAACGTCCACCTGCAGTAGCCTGGGTGGCAGCTATCGCGAGATTAGAGCCAACAGCGGAACAAACTTAGAAAAACAAAGAGTTTATTTTAGATTTCTTATACATCTGTCTTAAAATGTGAGGGATACTGGAGCTTGGTTCTTCATCATCTGCATCTACACATCAACGCATCGAGGAACTACAGTATAAATCAAGTAAAAATGTGATAAACTTGTCTTCAGTGTATGGAGGCCCTAAGCGGACAAACATCCATCAGAGTATGTCAGAGTGTACCCATGAGAATAACCCAGACTACACCACAGACTTGAGGATGGTTAGATTGCTGCACTGTCACATCTTGTTTAGTTTTCTCAATTTGAAATATATTTCCTCTTTGTACAGCCTGTGCTGTTAGCTTTACTTTCTGTGTTTTCCCTGCCTTAGTTGATCTCCTCATGTGTTTCACCTGTCTTGTTATACTGACCTATGAGTCTACATAGGTGTGGTTTTCACTTTAGCTCTTGTCCTTGTCTCTGTGTTAGTTAGCTATGTTAGATTACTAGTGTATATTTTGGCTGTTAATCTGGTCTGTATTTTTGGCGGATACAGTTTTGTGCAATTATTTATTTCATTATTCCTACTGCATCACAACACTGTGTTTTGGGGATCCCCCACCTTCCAATTCCCACTTTAACCACTGAAAATAACATATTGTCTCACAAAACTTCCTTCATCTGCCTTCACATAAGACTTGCATGTAGGAGTCCATGTGTAACTTTGAAGGGGACGTATTACACAATAAATCAATACTTTTTAAGGCTTTTAAACACATTTTTGGGGTACTTGGCATTCCTCCCAGCACACAAAATGTAATAGTAGACAACAACACCTGTATGTAGCAGACTGCTTGAATGTAAACTCATAGTATTTGGTGAGCTTTTGAGTTTGTGGATATACTTTTACTCAACAGTAATTTTTTTATTTGCCTAAGACTAACCTGATTGGTCTACCTGATTTCAGGAAAACTGAGTAGTTTTACTGAATCCAGGCACAGTACCAAAAATCAGTCACTAAACCTGATGATGGAAATGTGAGTATTTTAATGCTGTGTCATATTTATTTTGCTCATTGCTTTGACCTAATCCGAAAAGCAGGGGACTCTTCACATATTCGTCAATGTTAACTTTACTTGTCAAAAGTCTGAAGAGTAAACTTATGAACATCTCTACATTAGTCAAGAGAAATTTAACAGTTAGCCGAATATAATAAGTCCTTAACCCCCCCCACCTTTACCCCTCAGTTTCTGCAAGCGTTAGTCCGGAAGGTATGCATTAGGCTAGCACATTGTGTGTTAGCCTGTGATGTTTGAGGGAATCAGCTTTGCTGTTGTAACAGTGTGTGGGGTAACTGGCATGAATGAACTGTTCCTGTGTGTTCATGAATGTAAGCAATGTGTGGATGGAGTGCTCCACTTCACTTGAGAAACGCAACAGGTCAATTGCGAATTCCCATGTGTACGCTGATTTGCTCTGCCTCATTACCATATGAAGGCGACCACCCTCAGAGCCAGTCATTCTGAACGGAGGGGTTATGTGAGTGTGGAAAGAATGCAGCTGTGTTTTTCCATAGGTTGTTTGGGCCAAAGCATGTCACTAACATTTCACAAAGATATAAAGGATCTATGTTGAACTGCAGAAACGCAGAAAAATGTGGAAACATTAAGTGAAAAGAACTTTAAATATACAGGAGACACAAAAAGACAAAAAATAAAACTGATGCAACTTTAACCAAAACCTTCTGAGATACAGGTCAGATGTCCCTCCATGAGGAGGAGTCAATGCAAAGTGAGATGTGTTCCTCCTCTACTTCTGTGACTGCAGAGAGGAGGACAGAGGACAGTGGACTCACAGTTTGACATGATGGACTACAGGACAGGACTGCTGCTCTTCACTCTCTGCTGGACAGGTGGACATCATCTCAGTCACAGTTTGACTCATTTCATCATGTTCTGCATCTGAGCTCATTTCACTCTTTATATCCTCTCTACAGGTGCTGAAGGTCAGACTCTGACTCAATCTGGACCAGAGGTTAAGAGACCTGGAGAGTCCACCAGACTGACCTGTTATGCCTATGGGTTCACATTCAGCAGCTACTGGATGGGTTGGGTCAGACAGGCTCCTGGAAAAGGACTGGAGTGGCTCGCTTTGATCCACCCTGGTGGTGGTAGCACCTACTACTCCGACTCAATTCGAGGCCGGTTCACCATCTCCAGAGACAACAGCAGACAGCAGCTGTATCTGCAGATGAACAGTCTGAGGACTGAAGACTCTGCTGTTTATTACTGTGCCAGAGACACACAGAGACTCAAAACATCCACAGAGCTGCACAAAAACCCTCAGAGTCTGAACACCTACAGCATGAAGCCACCAGAGGAGGAGCTCTGAGACCAGAAATGACAACAACACTGATGATAAAAAAGGGAAAATCAAACTATTGAATCCAAAGACAGAGCAATATAAAATTAACATAACAATCTGATCCAGTTTCACTCTCCCTTGGCTCAAACATACTTCAGCAAACCTAAAGAACATTTTCTTCTCCGTGGTGTAATGAAACTTCATGTGGGGCCCACTGCAGGAGACACAAAGCAAACTCCCACATATGATGATATTTTGTCCAGCTATATGTCCCCCATGAAGAAAGATTTAACCAACCACAACAAAGGTGTGATCATTAAAACAAAAATGATTTCCACACCACACTTAGATGACCCCCTCAGAGAGGAGTTTCTCGGTCTGATGGTCCTGGACTTGTGAAGGAGCAGTCTGGGCTGAACAGGCTCCCCTGGTGCTGATGATGGTGTGCAGAGGGTGAATGGCATCGTCTATGATGTCCAGCACTTTGTTAAATATTCTCTTCTCTGTCTCCATCACCAGAGTCCAGCTTCATGCCGACCACAGAGCCGGCCTGTCTGATCAGTTTCTCTGTCCTGGATGTGTCCTTCTTGGATGTGCTGCCCCCCCGTCACCCCACAGAGTAGAATAGGACATTGGCTACCACAGACTGGGGAAACATCCACAGGAGTTTAACACTGATGATTAAAGACCACAGCCTCCTGGAACACAAGGGGCTGGATGGAGTTAAAGGTGCTCAAGAAGTCCACGTCCAGCAGGTCCACATCAGCCTCAAGCTCAAGGCGGGTTAGACACATCACCATAAAGACAAACAAGCTTCTCTCATGGTCAGTCTGCTGGTTGGTCAGTGCAGAGAGCTCATCGATCTTGTTCTGCAGGGAGTTCATGTTCCCCAGGATCACAGAGGGAATTGATGGTTTGCAGCTAGCCTACTAGCCTAGCCTTTAGCTTAATCCTGGCCTTACAGCTCCTGGGTCTCCTTCTCACCTCAGCGGGGATAGTTTGTTGTGCCCCAACTCTTTTTTTTTTGGTTTAAAGCCAGTAGATCCTCCCTTGAATAGCTCATGAAACTGGCTCTTGGTAGCAATGGATTAGAAGGCGGGCTCCTGGTCACATTGGCATATGTAATAAAGTACAAAATCAGTGTCTTCATAAGAAGAGAAGAAAGGTAAAAAAGATATAATTAAACAAAAACGGGATAAAGAACAGTTTAAAACTTGAAAAAAAAACAAAAAACAATGCTACTGGGGAGGCGTTTGTTTACAACAACATGCAACAGGCATATACTGTATATATATATAGACAATATACATAAAGGACTGAAAAAGAAAATTGACATAATCATTAATTGTAGGTGCGTATCACCTCAACAACAGTAATAGTAACAACAATTGGCTGTATACATTTCAAATATCAGAGTGAACTTGCTGTAATTCAAGAACCACTGATGTCATTTACTTTCCATTCACAGCTTATATGAAAGGATGATTACTCTTGGTTTTATATTTCTCTGGTGTGCACTGCTAAAGTTCCAGAAACTAAATATGTTTGTCATTGCAATACAAAAGTGAATAGTGATGTTATCACATATCACATCTTCTCCCTCATATCAACCAGGCCTGCTTTAAAACAAAGGTCATCAGAAAATAAGTCAAATGTTCTTCTTCTGTGAGGAGGAGTCAATGCAAAGTGAGATGTGTTCCTCCTCTACTTCTGTGACTGCAGAGAGGAGGACAGAGGACAGTGGACTCACAGTTTGACATGATGGACTACAGGACAGGACTGCTGCTCTTCACTCTCTGCTGGACAGGTGGACATCATCTCAGTCACAGTTTGACTCGTTTCATCATGTTCTCCATCTGAGCTCATTTCACTCTTTATATCCTCTCTACAGGTGCTGAAGGTCAGACTCTGACTCAGTCTGATCCAGAGGTTAAGAGACCTGGAGAGTCCCACACACTGACCTGTACAGCCTCTGGGTTCACCTTCAGCAGCCATGCTATGAACTGGATCAGACAGTCTCCTGGAAAAAGACTGGAGTGGATCGCTTTGATTTATGGTGATGGTAGTGGAACCTTCTACTCTGACTCAGTCCGAGGCAGATTCACCATCTCCAGAGACAACAGCAGACAGCAGCTGTATCTGCAGATGAACAGTCTGAGGACTGAAGACTCTGCTGTTTATTACTGTGCAAGACACTCACAGTGACACAAAACATCCACAGAGCTGAACAAAAACCCTCAGAGTCTGAACACCTGCAGCATGAAGCCACCAGAGGAGGAGCTCTGAGACCAGAAATGATCACACCAAAAGTTTAGAGGGATGAACAGCCTTTAACATGAGCTGTATGAAGCTTTAAATTGTTATAATAATGAAATAAGCAAAAGAACATCATCATCACATGAATTCTTTCAAAGGGTTATTCATTTTCAGCTGACACTGGGTTTCAATTCCCATCTCTCAGTCATACCAACCAACTCATTTTATCATCACAGAGACTCATCATTGCTCCTCCACCAGCACAGCTCTCAGCAACATCCAACAAACTATCACCGACATTTAGAAGCAAACTTTGAACAGGCAGAAACCATGAGCAATAACAATCAATGTTTCTGTAGGAAAATCTACAGACAGACTCTTGTGGGCCCTCTTGTATTCCTGCTGCAGAGTGTTTTAACATGCAGCACAGGTGTTTTCTGTAATGTCTACCAGATACAGGTGACATTTTTACACCAATCTGTCAGGCTGGTCAACAGCAAATGATCATGTGTCTTTGGTGTCTTCATACCATGAGGACACAGAAACTGACTGGACTTTAAACCTCCTCAAAGCTGCTCTGATATCTGAAGTCTGTGAGAGTTTGAGTCATTAGTATTTTAGGGCACATCAGAAGGATGGATTCAAATTTGTAAGATCAAAACACACTTCACTGATATCTTCTGTACATCAAATGCACAACAGCACACACACTCCACTGTCAGATTATTTTTTATATGTATTTTATAAAAGTTCTAAATGGGACAGAGAGCTGTAAGACAACATGCCTTTGTTTATGAAGCTTTCTTCAGAGTGCTATTCCCATGTGGATTTAACGTGTGTAATACTCCCAGGACAAAGAAAACACACACACAGTGAAAGATTCTCATGCATTAAAGGGCAAAAATTGTAACATTATGTACTAATGAATGAAAGGTATCGATAATATTGATCACAGGTAATGATCAAGGTTGTCTAATGTTTTCTACAGAGGCGACAGAAATATATAAACACAGGGACTGAAAATCAATGCTGTAAAAACATAGATTTAGAATTTCTACAGTCAACATTTTGTTTATGAGAACTTGAGCTGTGAACTTTCGCATATTTTGAGTTTATTATTGAAGCTTTGTCTGATTTTTGGAATTCAGTTTTCACGAGGATGGGACTATTGTTTAAACGCGTCTCCTCTAAAGGGGGGACAAAAACATTCATTGTGAGAATTTAGAAGGCATGCTGATCCACTCAGGTCTGATTTTATTTCATCAAACTTTTACTTAAAACACTTGCAACTGACACACTGGAAAAATCTATTTGTGGAGCCTTTTTCAGTAAGCAAATGCAAAACACTTTTTCATCTTGTGCAACATGTGAGTTAAATGAAAAATTTAAATTTTATTTAACCAGGAAAAACCCTATAGAGATCAAAAATATCTTTTTCAATGGTGTTCTGGCCAAGACAGCAGCACATTCAAGAGTTTCACACAAACACACAAATTCATCAAACACATAAAACAAGACCTGAACACATTAAGAAAGAGAGGTCCCAATGTTGGAGAGACGTGAGGAAGATGAAGCAGCCGTGCAGAGCATATGGACCTGCCTGATTCTGAAATCCTGCATGTTCGTCTTGCCAAACTTCATTGTAAAAAGACTTCACTCAGCTAAATGCTTAACAGCCAATCAGAGAAGAGAGGCGGGAGTTGCAGATGTGACGACAACAGGAAGTGACTGCATGTCTAAAAAAAATGTTTGTGAAGCGGTCTCAATAACTGCCGTGTTTTTTCATCAGAAATTGACTCTTTTTTTTCTTTAAAAAAGGAGAAGAACATCACTTGAAGCTTGTCTTACAGGAAATCACATGTTTCTTCTCCTGACCGGGGATCACTGCAGGGAAACTGGGAGAAATGCGAAGATTATGCACGGACATGCCCGTGAGCCTATGTGGTCGTCATGGTTACTCTGTGATACTTGGTGAAATCTGCTCTGCTCAGAACTTTACCAAGATAAAAAACAAGAATTTTTGAACACACAACAAACTCAGTCTTGAAGCAGATGGGCTAAAGCAGCAGAAGACCACACCAGGTGCCACTCTGCTAAGAACAAGAAAGTGAGACTCCTTTCTGAAGAGTGTGCATCAGAAAATCATCAGCATCATGACTGATCAATCTCCATTTTGGATAACTGTAGAAATGTCCAAGAGCTGATCTGCTGTAGGACAAACATTTGAACTTGAGCCTCAAATCTGCTTGATGCTGTGCTGCTGAAGTCAGAGTTAAGATTTACTGACAAGGAGATCAGAGTCTGAGAATCAATCTAAACATGTTTGTTCACTGACAAGAACCAAAAAGACATTAAATCCTGCTGAAGAGTTTCAGACCAACTTAAAAATACAGAATACAGTTTGTATACATTTCTAAAACCACCTCATGGGAGGAGTCAATGCAAAGTGAGATGTGTTCCTCCTCTACTTCTGTGACTGCAGAGAGGAGGACAGAGGACAGTGGACTCACAGTTTGACATGATGGACTACAGGACAGGACTGCTGCTCTTCACTCTCTGCTGGACAGGTGGACATCATCTCAGTCACAGTTTGACTCATTTCATCATGTTCTCCATCTGAGCTCATTTCACTCTTTCTATCCTCTCTACAGGTGCTGAAGGTCAGACTCTGACTCAGTCTGGATCAGAGGTTAAGAGACCTGGAGAGTCCCACAGACTGACCTGTACAGCCTCTGGGTTCACATTCAGTGGTTCTCACATGGGCTGGATCAGACAGGCTCCTGGAAAAAGACCGGAGTGGCTCGCCTACATTTATCATGATAGTAGTGGAACCTTCTACTCTGACTCAGTCCGAGGCAGATTCACCATCTCCAGAGACAACAGCAGACAGCAGCTGTATCTGCAGATGAACAGTCTGAGGACTGAAGACTCTGCTGTTTATTACTGTGCCAGAGACTCACAGTGACTGAAGTTGGTTCAGCAGCTGTACAAAAACCTACAGGAGTCAAAATGCAATAACAAAGTCTCTGCAGATTTTATAGGGTGAAAGGCCTCAAAAACTATTAGAAGGGAAATCAACAGGTTAAAATGCTTTCTGTTGTCTCTCAGTATTATCCTTGTCTGAAAAAAGATAACATTGTAAATGTCTTTTTGAAGGACGTTTAAAATAATTTTATTCCAATGATTCTCAAGATTTTATCTTTGAAATATTTCATTTTCTTTTATCAAAGGATAACACTGCATACCTTGTGACACAAACAAGATTGATAAAAAGATTCAGCAAAAAAATCAGATTCCAAGAGCAATGTGTATATGTGTGGGTTTCCTCAGAGCACTGAAGGTACAGACTGAAATTGAGCTTTTGGAGATAATGTTTATTCTAACTTGCCTTCAGGTGTGAGCATGTGTATGAACAGTTGTCTTTGTAAATAAATAAAAGCTTAATATTAAATGGAGCAGGCGGCACGGTGGTGCAGCTGGTAGAGCGCGTGCCTCACAGCAAGAAGGATCCTGGTTTGATTCCGGGTTGGGAGGGCCTGAGGAGACTTCTGCATGAAGTTTACTGAAGATGATGTCTTCCCGTGCATGCGTGCTATGGTTCTCAATAAATCATTCATAGGATATGTACTCCGGCTTCCTCCCACAGACCAAAAACATGCTCATTAGGTTAATTGGTAACTCTAAATTGTCCTTAGGTATGAGTGTGAGCGTGAATGGTTGTCTGTCTCTGTATGTGGCCCTGCGATCGACTGGCGGCCGATGCAGGGTGTACCCCGCCTCTCGCCCGATGATAGCTGGGATAGCCGGGTATAGAAAATGAATGAATGAATGAATGAATTAAATGGAGCGACTGTGTCGTAGTCTGGGAGTTTGCTCTTCAATCAATTAATCAATCAAACTTTATTTGTAAAGCACTTTTCAAACTGCTTGAACAAACAAACTCATATTTGACTTAAAAATAGAAAAAGAGCTGTAATAAAGACCCTGATGAAACAGAGAGAGGACCTGAGGAGACTCTAGCATGAGTTCATCATGAGAAAATACTGAAGATGATGTTAAAACATCAAAAGTAGAGATAAAATAAGTGCTATGGTAAAATTAAACAGTAATAATAAATACATTCATAAGGATATGTATTAAAAGAAAACAGGACAGTATTAAATAAACTTTATGTATAAACCAGTGAACAAAAAAGGGAGTGGAATTAGGAAACACTAACAAATGTGTCACAACATAAATAGATGGATATAAATGACAAGATGTTGCTGAGAATGATAAAACAAACACAGGTTATAATTCAGATAAATCAGAAAGTGAAGGGTTCAAGCCCAGCTCTGACTGTCACATGTTAATGTGTCCTTGGGCAAGACTCTTAACCCCAATTTGCTCCCACTGCTTTGTCAGTGGTCAATATCAATGTCAATGTCAGTTTTATTTATATAGCACATTTTATAGGACAAGCCAGACAAAGTGCTTTACATGAGAAAAATATAATAGAGTAATAGTGATGAATAAACAGGTATGAAAGGGCATGGATGTGTCGACTAATCCTGACAGACATCCCAGTCAGTGAGGGATGATAGATCACAATAAATATGATGTTTATATTTAAGCTTCTGTAAATTATGCTTTTTAATGTTTAATGTCATGTGTAACAAATTGAACAAACACCTTGTTAAGTTGTAAAGACTCCTCTGTTGGCTCCAGTCAGACCATCATCAGTGTTCCAGTTTAATGTATGCAAACTCAGAGAGAGTCCACGTTACTCAGCTATAAAAGCTGCCATCAGAGCATCAGTGGAGCTCACAGCACGTCACATCCAACATCAACCATGTTTCCTGGAGCTCTGCTGCTGCTGCTGGCAGCTGGATGTGAGTCTCTGTGCTTCTGTCAAGCCTTCATCTTCTTCTGCTCTTTAACCTGATCATCTGAACATGTTCTCTTTTTAACAGGCGTGAAGAGTGAAACCCTGACACAGCCAGGATCAGTGACTGTGCAGCCCGGTGACACTCTGACCATCACCTGTCAGGTCTCTTATTCTGTCAGTGGCTACTGGACAGCATTTATCAGACAACTTGCAGGAAAAGGTCTGGAGTGGATCGGAGTAAAATCTGCTGGAAGCACTTATTACAAAGACTCACTGAGGAACAAGTTCAGTATCAGCGTTGAATCCTCCTGAAAAACAGCGACTCTAGATGGACAGAACATACAGCCTGAAGACTCTGCTGTTTATTACTGTGCCAGAGAGTCACAGTGACACAAAACATCAGGAGAGCTGAACAAAAACCCTCAGAGTCTGAACACCTGCAGCATGAAGCCACCAGAGGAGGAGCTCTGAGACCAGAAATGACAACAACACCATCTGACTGTTAAAGAGGAAATATATCAACACAAGAAATGAAAATCAATGCTTCATAAACATAGATTTAGAAATTTCTTTAGACAACATTTTGTTTATGAAAACTTCAGCTCTGAACTTTCCCATGTCTTGAGTTTATTGTTGAAGATTTGTCTGATTTTTTTAATTCAACTTTCACATGGATGAAACTATTGTTTAAACAAATCTCCTTTAAAGAGAGGACAAAAATGTTCATGTGAGAATTTAGAAAGCATGCTGATCTACTCAGGTCTGATTTTATTACATCAAACTTTTACTTAAAACACTCACTCTGGAAAAATCTATTTGTGTAGCCTTTGTCAGTAACCAAAAGCAAAACACTTTTTGATCTTGTGCGACATGTGAGTTAAATGATTTTATTTTATTTTTATTTAACCTTTATTTAACCAGGAAAACCTCTTTGAGATCAAAAATCTCTTTTTTCAAGGGTGTTGTGGCCAAGACAGCGGCACATTCAACAGTTTCACACAAACACACAAAGTCATCAAACACATAAAACAAGACCTCAATACATTAAGAAAGAGAGGTCACGATTATGGACAAACATGGGGAAGATAAAGCAGCCTTGCAGAGGATATGGACCTGCCTGATTCTGAAATCCTGTATGTTCGTCTTGTCAAACTTTATTGTCCAACAACTTCACTCAGCTAAATGCTTAATAGCCAATCAGAGTAGAGAGGCGGGAGCTGCAGACGTGACGACAACAGGAAGTGACTGCATGTCTGAAATCAACAGGGACTTCTGAAGCGGTCTCAAAAACTGCAGCTTTTATTATCAGAAATGGACTCATTTTTTTCTTTAAAAGAGGAGCAAAGAACATCACTTAAAGCTTGTCTTATAGAAAATAATGTGTGTTCTTCTCCTGACCGGGGATCACTGCAGGGAAACTGGGAGAAAAGCAAAAATCCTGCACGGACATGCCCGCGAGCCTGTGGTCGTCATGGTTACACTGTGATACTTGGTGAAATCTGCCCTACTCAGAACTTTACCAGGACTGCAGAAATGTCCAAGAGCTGATCTGCTGTAGGATAAACATTTGAACTTGAGCCTCAAATCTGCTTGATGCTGTGCTGCTGAAGTCAGTGTTAAGATTTACTGACAAGGAGATCAGAGTCTGAGAAGAAATCTAAACATGTTGATAACTTCCAAGAACCAAAAAGACATTAAATCCTGCTGAAGAGTTTCAGACCAACTTAAAAATACAGAATACAGTTTGTATACATTTCTAAAACCACCTCATGGGAGGAGTCAATGCAAAGTGAGATGTGTTCCTCCTCTACTTCTGTGACTGCAGAGAGGAGGACAGAGGACAGTGGACTCACAGTTTGACATGATGGACTACAGGACAGGACTGCTGCTCTTCACTCTCTGCTGGACAGGTGGACATCATCTCAGTCACAGTTTGACTCATTTCATCATGTTCTCCATCTGAGCTCATTTCACTCTTTATATCCTCTCTACAGGTGCTGAAGGTCAGACTCTGACTCAGAACTGGACCAGAGGTTAAAAAAAACCTGGAGAGTTCACCAGACTCTGTACAGCCTCTGGGTTCTCATTATCTGCTAAGAACCCTATGGCCTGGGTCAGACAGGCTCCTGGAAAAGGACTGGAGTGGATCGCATCATCACACTGGTAGCAGTATTTTGGATCCAACTGCAAAAATGTCCAAGAGCAGATTCACCATCTCCAGAGACAACAGCAGACAGCAGGTGTATCTGCAGATGAACAGTCTGAGGACTGAAGACTCTGCTGTTTAAGATTTACTGTGCCAAGGAGACACACAGTGACTGAAGAGGGTTCAGCATGTTTGTTCACAAAAACCTACAGAAGTCAACACATTAAAAACCTGAAAGTCTCTACAGATTTTAAAGAGTGATAGGCCTCAAAACTGTTAGAGGAAAATTAAGAAGTTAAAATGCATTCTGTTGTCTTTCTGTCTCAGCTTCTGTGACTGTATAAAGAAAACAATAGATCACAGTTTAAAATGATGGACTACAGGACATTTACTCTTCTTTTTATTAATGCATTTAACCAAGTTTTGATTAATTAAATATTTCCTTTTCATTTCATTTCAAGAGATACACTCTGCATACCTTGTAACACAAACAGGAGTGATTAAACAATTCAAAAAAAATCAAAAGGCTCTAAGAGCAATGACTGAAATGCTTTCTAGCTATAAAATGATGTTCTTAAGTACAACTGGGTGGATATAGGCAACAACAAAATGTATCATGAAATGTCAACACTTTGCAATTTTTTCTTCAAAATAGTATAATATGTGGTAAGAAAAATCTTAATGTTGTGTGCATTGGAAGAATAAAGTTCAGATCATTACTATAAAAGAATGATCCTCCGGTCACTGAAATAACAACAATAAAAATTACAAAGAGAGGAACAGTCAGATGTCTAAATGTCTCCTGCAGACTTCTGGCTGAAGGCTGCACTGAAATACAAATGTCCAAGATTTCTATAAACTGCTGCTAAAACATTTGAAGTTTGTTTCTGCTGAAAATATCACAGTATCTTGGTGTGTTGATATTTTCTTACAGCCACTGATGAAGGTCAAACATCTTGATCCTGGAGCTGCTGCAGCTTCTGTAAAGTTGTTGATGTTGTTGCTGAAACATTTATCCTTAAATTGGAAAATATGCTGAAGCTGTTGTCAGAGAAGAGGAACTACTGCCTACTGTTTACTAGTTTCTTCATTTTTGTCCCTAAACATATTCAGTTAGTTTAGAAAGGTCAGAGCATGAGTAACTCTGACTCCGGTGATTTATCTTAGTTCACCTCAAACTTAACAAGTGAAAATGAGTTCACGTGACGTTGAAATAAAATCTGATGTATTGTCATGAATAAGTTCTCGAGGGCTTGAATATTCTCCCCCATCCCTAATCCTCCTCTGAACATGAAGTTAAAAATTAAAGTGGATGCAGCAGGTAGTGCTCGTGCCTCACAGTGAGAAGGTTGCTGGTTTGACAGCCCGGTCCAGAAAGGAGCAGGTTGTGAGTTTGGACGCTCTCCCTGTGCACGTGTGGGTTTCCTCAGAGCACTAAACATACAGACTGAAGTTGAGCTTTTGGAGATAATGTTTATTCTAACTTGCCTTCAGGTGGGAGCACGTGTATGAATTGTTGTCTTTGCAAATGAATCAAAGTGAAATATTAATTGGGGCGGCTGTGGCTTAGTCTGGTAGTTTGATCTGCCATCAGTCAATCAATCAAACTTTGTTTGTGTAGCACTTTACATACCGTCAGAATAAACAAACAAATATGAGACAAAAACAAGGAAAAAGAGCTGGAATAAAGACCCTGATGAAACAGAACAGTGAGCGAGGAACTGAGTGTAACACCTGTAAAGCTGTTAGTTAATTTGTCTCACCATGACTGTTAAATCCGGTATAAAGCTCGCGGTATTTCGGCGCCATCTCACGAGAACTGGTCGTTCATGTCATTTCCGGGAGTCATATGATTTAATCATGGTGGAACAGTTGAGATGGCAGTGGGGAAGTGTTGGGTCAGGCTACAGCAGCTTATATATGGACTGGAATGGAGCTGTTTGAAACGACTGACACACTCTGATTCTTTGCCTTGATTGGCCGTATTTTTCCCCCCCTCCCTTTGGACTACAAGGTTCAGCTGATGGCGAGTTACCATGACTTGTGAGACGAACCATCATCTTCACAGCCTGTGTAGTAGGAAATGCAGAGCCCATGCCCCGTTGCACACATCCACTGTCTACTCTGATGAACTCTCACAAAGGTTGTGAACTCTCGTATCGCTCATTATACAAACATTTTCTTGAACTTCTGTATAGACTGATATTTCTCAACACTCCTCTTAATGGTGAATGAAGTTAACCTTGGTGTGGGATTATTTGGTTATTGGTTGTTCCATTTGAAATTTGGTTGTTGTTCAACTGGAAATGATCTTTTCCATATTGATCAGCTAAATGTCATGACATTTGTAGATAAGTACATATGATATCAGTCTATCAATGAATACACTTTATTTGCATATGCTTGGAATTTGTTTTGTGTTTATTGTGTTGGTCCTCAAACTCCAAGAGCCAACTATCATCTTCTGACACTAGTCCATATGGTTAATAATTACTGGAGTTATAACTTAAAGCCTAATTCTATTTATAATATAGAGTAAGTGCTACATGAGGAAACTCTAGCATGAGTTCATCATGAGAAAACACTGAAGACGATGTGAAAAACATCAAAAGTAGAGATAAAATAAGTGCTATGGTCATAAAAAAAAACGTAATAATAAGTCTTTAAAAAAAGAGCTGTGTTAAAAGAAAACAGGACAGTATTAAATAAACTTTATGTATGAACCAGTGAACAAAAAAAAGAGTGGGAAAATAAAACACTAAGAAATGTGTCACAACATAAACAGATGGATATAAATCACAATATATTGCTGGTAATTAGAAAACAAACACAGGCTATTATTCAGCAAAATCAGTCAGAAAGTGAAGGGTTCAAGCCCAGCTCTGGCTGTCACATGTTGATGTGTCCTTGAGCAAGAATCTTAACCCCGAGTTGCTCCCACTGCTGAATGTGTAGATGTGACCTGTGATGTTAAAACAGCACCATTGTTAAGTCTGAGTGGGGAACAGTTTCCTAAAGCTGTGCCATAAAAAACTAGCAGAAGCCAATGTGAGCATTGAAAGGTGTTCCAGTTTAATGTATGCAAACTCAGAGAGTGTCCACGTTACTCAGCTATAAAAGCTGCCATCAGAGCATCAGTGGAGCTCACAGCACGTCACATCCAACATCAACCATGTTTCCTGGAGCTCTGCTGCTGCTGCTGGCAGCTGGATGTGAGTCTCTGTGCTTCTGTCAAGCCTTCATCTTCTTCTGCTCTTTAACCTGATCATCTGAACATGTTCTCTTTTTAACAGGTGTGAAGAGTGAAACACTGACACAGCCAGGATCAGTGACTGTGCAGCCCGGTCACACTCTGACCATCACCTGTCAGGTCTCTTATTCTCTCAGCAGCTATGCCACAGCCTGGATCAGACAGCCTGCAGGAAAAGGACTGGAGTGGATTTTGTATGGATGTTCTGGATGCACCACTTACTACAAAGATTCACTGAGGAACAAGTTCAGTATCAGCTTAGACTCCTCCAGCAAAACAGTGACCCTGACAACCAGGTGTTGTTTATTACTGTGCCAGACACACAGTGACACAAAACATCCACAGAGCTGAACAAAAACCCTCAGAGTCTGAACACCTGCAGCATGAAGCCACCAGAGGAGGAGCTCTGAGACCAGAAATGATCACAAGTCTTCTCACTGTGTAAGAGGGAACAAATCAACTCATGGGATGGAAAATTGAATAAAATGAAAACATGCAAACAAAAGATCTGATATTTCTTTTGTCAACATTTTGTTTTGAAAACTTGAGCTTTGAGCTTTCACATATCTCGAGTTCATTGTTGAAGTGTTGTCTGATTTATTTATTTATTTTAAATCAGCTTTAACTTGTGGGACTGTTGTTTTGATGGATCTCCTTCAAGAAGGGACTAAAATGTTCATTGCAAAAGTCTAAAGACATGCCAGTACACTTAGGTTATATGTAAAAACTTGTCCTTCAATTACTCACTCTGGACGCACTGGAAAGGAAAAAAAAACAGATCTATTGATGAACCCTGTTTCAGTAATCAAAAGGAAAAATCTTGTGCAACATGTGAGTAAAATGATGAAACATATGGCAGGTTTTCCCTGGTCTGAGTGGAAAATGTGACATTTATAAGAGAGTGTTTCAAAAGTATTTAAATTACAAAGTTGCTTTTATTTAAATGTCCAAGCATGAAGAAATGAGGACGTCCTGCAGATTCAGAGGGTTAAAACTGTAAAACCACCAAAATCACAGAAAAGCAGGAGAGGATCAGATGACTTTACTGATCATACTGACTTTTTCTTCAGGCTGCTGCTGCTGGTGTGATGGTGTGGAGGACACTTTCCTGGCACACTTTGGGCCCCTAAGTCCCACCTGATCATGGTTTAAACCCGCAGAGTTTTGATGCTGACCATGTCCATCCCTTTATGACCACATTGGACCATCTCTGTGCAGCTCAATGTCACAAAGCTCCGATCATCTCAAACTGGTTCCTCCGACATCACAATGAGTTCACTGAAGTCCAGTGACCTCCACAGTCACCAGAACTCAATGCAATAGAACTCCTTTGGGATGTGGTGGAGCCAGATATTCTCATCATGGATGTGCAGCAGCTGTGTGATGCTGTCATGGAGACATGGACCAACATCTCTGAGGGATGTTTCCAACACCTTGTTGAATTAATGCTCTGAAGGATGAAGGCAGCTCTGAGGGCAAAGGGGGTCCAATCCAGGACCAGAGAGTCCAGCAGAGTCACACAGTGCAGACAGAAGATCAACTCTTATATTAAAATAGAGATGCTGTAATCCTTTAAGAAGAGTTTTCATCAGAAAATCATCAGAATCATGACTGATCAATCTCCATTTTGGATAACTGCAGAAATGTCCAAGAGCTGATCTGCTGTAGGACAAACATTTGAACCTGAGCCTCAAATCTGCTCGATGCTGTGCTGCTGAAGTCAGAGTTAAGATTTACTGACAAGGTGATCAGAGTCTGAGGATCAATCTAATCCTGTTGATCACTGAAAGGAACCAAAAAGACATGAAATAATGTTGAAGAGTTTCAGACTGACATAAAAATACAGAATACAGTTTATTTTTAAATCTATTCTCAGACTGTCTCATGAGGAGGAGTCAATGCAAAGTGAGATGTGTTCCTCCTCTACTTCTGTGACTCCAGAGAGGAGGACAGAGGACAGTGGACTCACAGTTTGACATGATGGACTACAGGACAGGACTGCTGCTCTTCACTCTCTGCTGGACAGGTGGACATCATCTCAGTCACAGTTTGACTCATTTCATCATGTTCTCCATCTGAGCTCATTTCACTCTTTATATCCTCTCTACAGGTGCTGAAGGTCAGACTCTGACTCAGACTGGACCAGAGGTTAAGAGACCTGGAGAGTCCACCAGACTGACCTGTACAGCCTCTAGTTTATCAATCAGCAGCAACAGTATGAGCTGGATCAGACAGGTTCCTGGAAAAGGACTGGAGTGGATTGCTCACATTTATAGTGACAGTAGCAAAACCTTCTACTCTGACTCAGTCAGAGGCAGATTCACCATCTCCAGAGACAACAGCAGACAGCAGGTGTATCTGCAGATGACCAGTCTGAGGACTGAAGACTCTGCTGTTTATTACTGTGCCAGAGACACACAGTGACTGAAGAGGGTTCAGCAGCTGTACAAAAACCTACAGAAGTCAACACACAAAACCAAAGTCTCTGCAGATTTTAAAGAGTGATAGGCCTCAAAACTGTTAGAGGAAAATTAAGAAGTTAAAATGCATTCTGTTGTCTTTCTGTCTCAGCTTTGTCTGTATAAAGAAAACAATAGATCTGTTTTAAAAGGAAATTTAAAATATGTTTATTCCATTTACTCTTCTTTTTATTAATGCATTTAACCAAGTTTTGATTAATTAAATATTTCCTTTTCATTTCATTTCAAGAGATACACTCTGCATACCTTGTAACACAAACAGGAGTGATTAAACAATTAAAAAAAAATCAAAAGGCTCTAAGAGCAATGACTGAAATGCTTTCTAGCTATAAAATGATGTTCTTAAGTACAACTGGGTGGATATAGGCAACAACAAAATGTATCATGAAATATCAACACTTTGCAATTTTTTCTTCAAAATAGTATAATATGTGGTAAGAAAAATCTTAATGTTGTGTGCATTAGAAGAATAAAGTTCAGATCATTACTATAAAAGAATGATCCTCCGGTCACTGAAATAACAACAATAAAAATTACAAAGAGAGGAACAGTCAGATGTCTAAATGTCTCCTGCAGACTTCTGGCTGAAGGCTGCACTGAAATACAAATGTCCAAGATTTCTATAAACTGCTGATAAAACAATTGGAGTTTGTTTTATGCTGAAAATATCACAGTATCTTGGTGTGTTGATATTTTCTTACAGCCACTGATGAAGGTCAAACATCTTGATCCTGGAGCTGCTGCAGCTTCTGTAAAGTTGTTGATGTTGTTGCTGAAACATTTATCCTTAAATTGGAAAATATGCTGAAGCTGTGGTCAGAGAAGAGGACCTACTGCCTACTGTTTACTAGTTTCTTCATTTTTGTCCCTAAGCATATTCAGTTAGATTAGAAAGGTCAGAGCATGAGTAACTCTGACTCCGGTGATTTATCGTCACCTCAAACAACAAGTGTGTCGTCGGCGAGCGTTGAAATAAAATCTGAGTGAGGTTGTCATGAATAAGTTCTCGAGGGCTTGAATATTCTCCCCCATCCCTAATCCTCCTCTGAACATGAAGTTAAAAAGGGGCTGCATGGTGGTGCAGCAGGTAGTGCTCGTGCCTCACAGTGAGAAGGTTGCTGGTTTGACAGCCCGGTCCGGAAAGGAGCAGGTTGTGAGTTTGGACACTGTCCCTGTGCACATGTGGGTTTCCTCAGAGCACTAATGGTACAAACTGAAGTTGGACTTTTGGAGATAATATGTAAACTAACTTGCCTTCACATGTGAACATGTGAATGAGCTGTTGTCATTGCAAATTATATCAAAGCAAAATACTTGAAAAGCACTCAGAGAGCCCTCACCCATATCGTGATTTTCACCACAAATACTAGTCCTTCCTTTATTTCATCTAAATATTTAGATTCCTTGACTATGAAAACATACCAAAAGTTATGGTGGTTCTCTTCTGGATCTATCTCCAAAGTTTTTAAAGATGCAACAACCACATTGAACACTCTGGATTCCACAGTATCCTGGCTATATTTTGGTGTATGTTCCGAGTCTATGCCTTTATTTGTTCCCATGCTATGGCAAAAATTTCAAAGATATCTGAATTTTTCTTGTTCTGGATCTGAAAATCCAGAGTTCTGTAGGGATCCAGATGTCTGAGGCCACTAGTCTCTGAGTTCCGCTAGCTAACTACAGCGGAGTGATTTAGCGGAGGGATACATGACACGAGTTAACTAGGTCCAGATAAACTTTATATTTCCGAAATGTTTATGCACTTGAAAATAGTCATATGTAGTGTTCTCTTCAACAGTGGTATTATTTTTTGATTTGAGTCCTTGTAGGCGGAGAAAATAGCCTTTGAATTTGGTACGGTACTTTCCCGTTAGCATCTTTTTCTTAATCTCCGACGGTTACAGACTGTGGCTTACTGATGGAGAAGAGAGAACTTTCTACTGTATCTAATGTCCTTAGTGACCATATGGAGCTCATACAACCCCACTTCAAAAACACTGAACCATTCCTTTGAGTTGTGAGGACTCCTCTGTTGGCTCCAGTCAGACCATCATCAGTGTTCCAGTTTAATGTATGCAAACTCAGAGAGTGTCCACGTTACTCAGCTATAAAAGCTGCCATCAGAGCATCAGTGGAGCTCACAGGATCCAACATCAACCATGTTTCCTGGAGCTCTCTGCTGCTGCTGGCAGCTGGATGTGAGTCTCTGTGCTTCTGTCAAGTTCATCTTCTTCTGCTCTTTAACCTGATCATCTGAACATGTTCTCTTTTTTAACAGGCTGAAGGTCAGACACTGACACAGTCAGGATCAGAGGAGAGCCCGTCACACTCTGACCATCACCTGTCAGGTCTCTTACTCTGTCAGCAGCTATGCTACAGCCTGGATCAGACAGCCTGCAGGAAAAGGACTGGAGTGGATTTTAAGAGGATGTACTGGATGCACCCCTTACTACAAAGATTCACTGAGGAACAAGTTCAGTATCAGACATGACTCCTCCAGTAACTCAGCGACTCTAACAGGACAGAACATGCAGCCTGAAGACTCTGCTGTTTATTATTGTGCCAGAGAGCCACAGTGACACAAAACATCAGGAGAGCTGAACAAAAACCCTCAGAGTCTGAACACCTGCAGCATGAAGCCACCAGAGGAGGAGCTCTGAGACCAGAAATGATCACAGCACAAGTTCAGAGGGACAAACAGCCTTTAACATGAGCTTTATGAAGCTATGAAATGTTATTATAATGAAATAAGCAAAAGAACATCATCATCACATGAATTCTTTTGTAGGGCTATTAATTTTCAACTGACACTTGTTTTCAATTCCTATATTTCTTTCATACCAACCAACTCATTTTATCATCACAGAGACTCATCATTGCTCCTCCACCAGCACAGCTCTCAGCAACAACCAACAAACTATCAATGACATTTAGGACTTTGAACCATGAAACCATGAGCAAAAACAATCAATGTTTCTTTAGGAAAATCTAGAGACAGACTCTTGGGCCCTCTTGTATTCCTGCTGCAGAGTGTTTTAACATGCAGCACAGGTGTTTTCTGTAATGTCTACCTGATACAGGTGACATTTTTACACCAATCTGTCAGGCTGGTAAACAACAAATGATCATGTGTCTTTGGTGTCTTCATACCATGAGGACACAGAAACTGACTGGACTTTAAACCTCCTCAAAGCTGCTCTGATATCTGAAGTCTGTGAGAGTTTGAGTCATTAGTATTTAAAGCTATAGTCTATGATTTGGAAGCTTGGTATATCTTAATAACATCGTTTATAAGGCCGTTATGGTCCTTTGGTCCGATCTTTGCAATATAAAGACCAAAAAGAATGAAAAAAAGCCATTCATCTGCTGCAAAGCAGCGTAACAGTTGACCAATCCGAAATGCCGTTCCCGGCGGATCAGATTGGTCCGTGAGTCCATCCATTCCCCTGTCTCCTCTGCTCCACACCGTCTCACCCATGGTCTCGCCTCCTACCAACTTCCTTCCTCAAATACCGGTGAGCAGCTAGCAGCACAGGTAGCTGCTGGAGAGGATCAGAACCAAAACCAGGAGGCCACTTCTGTCATCCTCCACTACGAAGGGAAGGAAACGTAAAAGTTTCGAGGAAAAGCCTGAAGTAAGGAAGAAGTTTGAGCAATACAGGTCCCAACGGAGACAACACTGGAGAACTGTACAGTGGAAAAAGCTGCAGAATGATCTGGGACTGAATACTGCTCCGGTTGCCCAATGGCCAGTGGCCGGCGGCTGCAGCATCGGCCATTCTTGTATACTCCAGAACTTCCAGATGACCAGCCCGCCCCTGGTTGAACAGGTAATAACTTTGTTTACTACAGTGGGAGATGTCTGCTGAATAACTCTGGTTAGTCTGTGCCTATACTGGCTAATGACTGAACATTGTTGGTCTGAACAGGTAGGCTCTGTCAATAGATTTTAGCATAAGTTAGCCGCACATCGTTTGCATTGTAAACTGAGCTGGTGAGGACACGCCGAGAACCTTAAATCCTCACACACAATCAGCTCTTCTCTGATCGGACAGTGGGGACGCCAGACCCGCTTCGCCGCCGGTCCAATCGAAATTGCTACTGCTGTGTGTGATATTTGCTGCCGGCTTATTGCTCTATCAGAGGGGGCGTGTTGTTAGGTGGTGACAGGAACTGGGGCCTGGATCTTGGAACACGGAGGGGAGGGGTGAGTGAAGGGGGGGGCAGGCTGCGTTTTTTAAATCTGTCTCAACAGCCAAACTGGTTTTCAGATCTTAGACCCTAGCTTTAAGGGCACATCAGCAGGATGAATTCAAAGTTGCAAGATCAAAACACACTTAACTGATCTTTTCTGTAAGCAGGATGCTCAACAACCAACACACACACTCCACTGTTAGATTATTTTTTATATGTATTTCATAAAAGTTTTAAACCGGGACAGAGAGCTGTAAGACAACATGCCTTT